>CM038677.1:219262836-219697740 GCA_021605205.1 Aegilops longissima | reverse complement strand
GGCGCCTGGGTGGCCTATGGCTCCAGGCGGATGGCTGCTGCGGCCGGGCCGTGGGCTTCTCTGGAGGTCTCGCTCTGAGGAACTGTTCTCGACCATTGGTGGCAGGCGTTCGCTCATGTGCGTGGCCTTCGCCGCCGGTGCTCCCTGCACTTCAAGTGCGACGGCGGCGCCACCCTCTACGTGAGGGTGTTCGGGAAGACGGTCGCCGCATGGGGTGCTGCCCGAAAGACGACGCATCCGCCGGACTCAGCCCGGCGTGGATGGAGAGGGCAGCGGGTGGTGGCGATGCCGTGGATGCTCAAGCTTCACCAGCTCTTCTTGGTGGTGATTCTTCCAGCTGCCGCTGCCCATTACGCCGCCAAGGCCGCTTGGGGGTGGCAGCGGTCCTTCGCCGCCGCGCCCGGTGAAGCGAGAGGAGTCCGCTGAGCTCGGAGGCGGCTCGAGCCTTCAAGAGGGCGCGCGGGCGTGCTTCACCTGCTTTTGCCCTTTTCCTTTCTTTTCTCCTGCGCAAAAAGACAACAATGTGTGGCCCTGTGGGGGCGCGTTTAGGTTAAGGCCGTTAATTATTGTACTGCTTTTGTTATCCTGATACTGTTCCTTTCTGCTGTACGCCCATTCGCAAGTGAACTCCAGCCGTGGCAGCGGGGGCGACCGATCCAGGCCCCGTGTTCGCTTTGTGCTGCCCGTGAGGCATGGTCAGGAGGGGTGCTCCAGCTGTGGACCAGGGCCATGAAAACTTGAGCGATAGGGGTAGGAACGCTCACGAGGGCTCCCGAGGCTTCTGCCTCGCGAGTCCCTACGCAAGAGAAATCGAGGCAGGAGAGCGAAAAAGATCGAGGAACCACGGACCAAAAGATGGCGATAGTTTCGATAAAAACTCCAAATGGGAATAACTAGTCAACTGCAGAAAGCAAATGAAAAAGCTGCGTCCGGCACCTAGTCTAGTCTTGACGTCTTCTCACCGTAGCTGAGCTAAGTGCTGCCCTTGGGCGTGGGAGGGAGCCCGGGGCCGAGGCCGCACTCCTCGAGACTCGGGCGTGTATAGCCCCAACTCATTATTACGTGAGAGTGTCACGGGCGGCGAGCTTCAGGCGTTGGCCCTCTTCACGAGCTCGGGCCTTTCTTCGGGAAGCAAGCTTCACGGGCATTAGCCCTCTTCACGAGCTCGGGCCCTTTCCGACGCAGCAGCTTCACGGCGTTCGCCTTCTTCACGAGCTCTGGGCCTTTCTTACAGGAAGCAAGCTTCACGGGCGTTGGCCCTCTTCACGGGCTCGGGCCCTTTCGAAAGCGACGGCTTCACGGCGTTCGCCTTCTTCATGAGCTCTGGGCCTTTCTCGAAAAGATGAGCTTCACGGGCATTCGCCTTCTTCACGAGCCTTGTGCCTTTTCCAAAAGGATGAGCTTCACAGGCATTCCCCTTCTTCACGAGCCTTTGGGCCTTTTCCAAAAGAATGAGCTTCACAGGCATTCGCCTTCTTCACGAGCCTTGGGCCTTTTAGGGTAAAACCTCCGGAGGTCTTTGGATGTTCCACGCGTTACGTATAGGTACTCCTCTTGAGTCTCCAAGCGCACGGAGCCGGGCCTGGAAACATGAACAACCTTGAGCAGGCCCTCCCACATGGGAGAGAGCTTATGCAGTCCCTCCACGAGAGGACCCGCCGAACACGAGGTCCCCTACCTCGAGAGTTCAGGGGCGGATGTTGCGGCGGTGGTATCGCCGGAGTGCTGCTGGTACCTTGCCGCTCATGGCGCAGCTTCTCAATGGCGCTCTTCCCCCAGCACGAGGGCCGTCCCCCGCATGGCGTCCTGCAGCGTTTCGTCGAACGCCAGGACCCGCGCGGATCGGCGCTGACCTCGTGAGGGAGGACCGCCGGCTCAGAGACCAGGAAGAAGGGGTCTCTCCGGTTGGCTTGGTTGCGGTTGTGCGGATGGACCACAACACGGACGGAAGCTTCGTCATACCAGCCTCTGCCGCGAGCCTCGGTTTCTTCTTGAGCGCCCTGGTCTTGAGGCCTCTCGGGACCTCTGCGTTGGCCCGCTTCGGCCTGTCCATTGCTGTGAAGTGCGCCACCGAGGCGTAGCATATCTGCGTCCCAAGGTTAGCGCAGTACGTTTTTAAAAAGGTTACTGGTGAAGCTGCGAACCGTTGTCGATGATGATGCGGTTCGGCACTCGAACCGCTCATGATGCCCTTGATGAACTTGACCGCAGAACCGGCGGGGATGGTGCGGACGGCCTCGACTTCGCCCACTTGGTGAATTTGTCCATGGCGGCGTAGAAGTACCGATAGCCCCTGGCGCCCGAGGAAAAGGGCCGGGATGTCCAGCCCCGGACCGCGAATGGCCAAGTGAGGGGATGGTTTGCAGACCTCCTGGCTGGCTGGTGGATCTGCTTGGCATGGAGTTGGCAAGCCTTGCAAGCCTTCACGAGTTCAACAGCGTCATTGGCTTGATGGGCCAATAAAACGCTGCGGGCACGCTTTGCCGACGAGGGCTCATGACGACGAATGGTGCCCACAATCTCCACCATGTATATCTGCCGGCAGTTCCTTCCCTGTTCCTGGTGATGCAAGTAGCGAGGATCGTCGTTCGGTCGTTTCGGTAGAGCTCTCCATCCATGATCTTTGTATGTCGTGGCTTGCCGCGCCACACGCTCTGCCTCCTCCTCCTTCTCCGGCAAAGTTGTAGGAAATATGCCCTAGAGGCAATAATAAATTAGTTATTATTATTATATTTCCTTGTTCATGATAATCGTTTATTATCCATGCTATAATTGTATTGATAGGAAACTCAAATACATGTGTGGATACATAGACAACACCATGTCCCTAGCAAGCCTCTATTGGCTAGCTCGTTGATCAATAGATGGTTACGGTTTCGACCATGGACATTGGATGTCATTGATAGCGGGATCACATCATTAGTAGAATGATGTGATGGACAAGACAATACTAAGCCTAGCACAAAGATCGTAGTTAGTATGCTAAAGCTTTTCTAATGTCAAGTATCATTTCCTTAGACCATGAGATTGTGCAACTCCGGATACCGTAGGAATTCTTTGGGTGTACCAAAGCGTCTGGCAATGGCGGGTGACTATAAAGGTGCATTACGGTATCTCGAAAGTGTCATTGGGTTGGCACGAATCGAGGCTGGGATTTGTCACTCCGTGTAAGCGGAGAGGTATCTCTGGGCCCACTCGGTAGGACATCATCATAATGTGCACAATGTGACCAAGGGGTTGATCACGGGATGATGTGTTACGGAGCGAGTAAAGAGACTTGCCGTGCGAGATTGAACAAGGTATCGGGATACCGAGCGATCGAATCTCGGGCAAGTACAATACCGCTAGACAAAGGGAATTGTATCTGGATTGATTGAGTCCTTGACATCGTGGTTCATCCGATGAGATCATCGTGGAACATGTAGGAGCCAACATGGGTATCCAGATCCGCTGTTGGTTATTGACGGAGAACGTCTCGGTCATGTCTACATGTCTCCCGAACCGTAGGGTCTACACATAAGGTTCGATGGCGCTAGGGTTATAAAGGAAGTTTGTATGTGGTTACCGAATGTTGTTGAAGTCCGGATGAGATCCCGGACGTCACGAGGAGTTCGGAATGGTCCGGAGGTAAAGATTTATATATGGAAAGTTGTTGTTGGGTTAGGAAAAGTTCGGGTTTTTCGGTATTGTCTGGGAAGCTTCGGAAGGTTCGGAGGATTCGGAGGGGTCGGAGGTCGGAAATTGTTCCACCACGTCCAATACAGTAGCATGGGCTGTGGGGGCGCCCTAGCCTTAATGGGCCAGGGGCACCAGCCCCCAAGGCCCATGCGCATGGGAGGGGGAAACCCTAGGGGAGGGCCTCCACTTGACTTGGGGGCACTCCTCCCCTCTTGGCCACCCCAAGTCCCATCTAGGGCTGGCCGCACCCCTTGGGGTGGGAAACCCTAAGGGGCGCAGCCCCTTTCCCCTATATATACTTGAGTTTTGGGCTGCCCAACACACATGAGTTCTCTCCTCTTGGTGCAGCCAGCCTCTCCTCCTCCTCCTCTCCCTTGGTGCTTGGCGAAGCCTGCGGGATGCCACGCTCCTCCATCACCACCATGCCGTTGTGTTGCTGCTGGATGGAGTCTTCCTCAACCTCTCCCTCTCTCCTTGCTGGATCAAGGCGTGGGAGGCGTCACCCGGCTGTCACGTGTGTTGAGCAGCGGAGGTGCCGTCCGTTCGGCACTAGGATCTCCGGTGATTTGGATCACAACGAGTACGACTCCTTCAACCCTGTTCTCATGAACGCTTCCGCTTAGCGATCTACAAGGGTATGTAGATGCACTCTCCTTCCCTCGTTGCTAGTTTCTCCATAGATAGATCTTGGTGACACGTAGGAAAATTTTGAATTTCTGCTACATTCCCAACAGTGGCATCATGAGCTAGGTTTATTGCGTAGATTCTATGCACGAGTAGAACACAAAGTAGTTGTGGGCGTTGATGTTGTTCAATATGCTTACCGTTACTAGTCCAATCTTGTTTCGACGGTATTGTGGGATGAAGCGGCCCGGACCGACCTTACGTACTCTTACGTGAGGCAGGTTCCACCGGTGACATGCACTTGGTGCATAAGGTGGCTAGCGGTGCCGTCTCTCCCACTTTAGTCGGAACGGATTCGATGAAAAGGGTCCTTATGAAGGGTAAATAGCAATTGGCATATCACGTTGTGGTTTTGCGTAGGTAAGCGTTCTTGCTAGAAACCCATAGCAGCCACGTAAAACATGCAAACAACAATTAGAGGGCGTCTAACTTGTTTTTGCAGGGTATGCTATGTGATGTGATATGGCCAAGAAGAATGTGATGAATGATATGTGATGTATGAGATTGATCATGTTCTTGTAATAGGATTCACGACTTGCATGTCGATGAGTATGACAACCGCAGGAGCCATAGGAGTTGTCTTTATTTATTGTATGACCTGCGTGTCATTGAACAACGCCATGTAATTACTTTACTTTATTGCTAACGGTAGCCATAGTAGTAGAAGTAATAGTTGGCGAGACAACTTCATGAAGACACGATGATGGAGATCATGGTGTCATTTGGTGACGATGATGATCATGGAGCCCGAAGATGGAGATCAAAGGAGCAAAATGATATTGGCCATATCATGTCACTATATAATTGCATGTGATGTTTATTATGTTTATGCATCTTGTTTACTTAGTATGACGGTAGTAAATAAGATGATCCCTTACAAATTTCAAGAAGTGTTCTCCCTAAGCGTGCACCGTTGCTACAGTTCGTCGCTTCTAAGCACCACGTGATGATCGGGTGTGATGGATTCTTACGTTCACATACAGCGGGTGTAAGACAGATTTACACAGCAAAAACACTTGGGGTTAACTTGGCGAGCCTAGCATGTGCGGACATGGCCTCGGAACACGAAGACCGAAAGGTCGAGCATGAGTCGTATAGTAGATCGATCAACATGAAGATGTTCACCGATGATGACTAGTCCGTCTCACGTGATGATCGGACACGGCCTAGTTGACTCGGATCATGTAATCACTTAGATGACCGGAGGGATGTCTATCTGAGTGGGAGTTCATAAGATGAACTTAATTATCTTGAACATAGTCAAAAGACCTTTTGCAAATTATGTAAATGGCTCGCGCTTTAGTTCCTTTGTTTAGATATGTTCCTAGAGAAAATATAGTTGAAAGTTGATGATGGCGATTATGCGGACAAGAGAAAGCTTATGTCCTTAATGCACCGCTCAGTGTTCTGAACCCCAAGCGTCGTTTGTGGATGTTGAGAACATCGGACATACGCGTTTTGATAACTACGTGATAGTTCGGTTAAGCGGTTTAGAGTTGAGGCACCAAAGATGTTTTGAAGCGTCGCGGAACATATGAGATGTTTGAGGGCTGAAATTGGGATTTCAGGCTCGTGCCCACGTCAAGAGGTATGAGACCTCCGGCGATTTTCTTAGCCTGCAAACTAAGGGAGAAAGCTCAATCGATGAGCTTGTGCTCGATTGTCCGAGTGCAACAATCACTTGAATCGAGTGGGAGTTGATCTTCCGGAGAGATAGTGATGTTTCTCCAAAGTCATTGCCACCAAGCTGCTAGAGCTTCGTGATGAACTATAATATATCAAGGATAGATATGATGATCCTTGAAGTATTCGCGATGTTTGACACGCGAAAGTAGAAATCAAGAAGGAGCATCAATTGTTGATGGTTGGTGAAACCACTAGTTTCAATAAGGGCAAGGGCAAGAAGGGATACTTCATGAAGCGGCAAATCAGCTGCTGCTCCGGTGAAGAAACCCAAGGTTGAACCCAAACCGAGACTAAGTGCTTACGTAATAAGGGGAACAACCACTGCGAGCAGAATTACCCTAGATACTTGGTAGATAAGAAGGGTGGCAAGGTCGATAGAAGTATATTGGATATACATTATGTTAATGTGTACTTTACTAGTACTCCTAGTAGCACCGAGGGTATTAGATACGGTTCGGTTGCTAAGAGTTAGTAACTCGAAACAAAAGCTACGGAATAAGCGGAGACTAGCTAAAGGTGAGTGACGATATGTGTTGGAAGTGTTTCCAAGTTTGATGTGATCAAACATCGCACGCTCCCTCTACCATCAAGATTAGTATTAAACCTGAATAATTGTCATTTGGAGTTTGCGTTGAGCATAGACATGATTGGATTATGTCTATCGCAATGTCTGATTATTCATTTAAGGAGAATAATGGTTACTCTATTTATTTGAATAATACCTTCAATGGTCTTGCACCTAATAGGAATGGTTTATTGAATCTCGATCGTAGTGATACACATTTTCATGCCAAAAGATATAAGATAGTAATGATAGTACCACTTACTTGTGGCACTTTGCCATGTAAGTCATATTGGTGTAAAACACATGAAGAAGCTCCATGTTGATGGATCTTTGGACTCACTCGTTTTGAAAAGTTTGAGACATGCGAACCATGTCTTTTGGTGTATCTGCATGAAGAAACTCCATGCAGATGGATCATTTGGACTCACTTGATTTTGAATCACTTGAGATATGCAAATCATACCACATGGGCAAGATGGTGAAAAACCTCGGTTTGATAAGATGGAACAAGATAGCAACTTGTTGGAAGTAACACATTTTGATGTGTGCAGTCCAATGAGTGTTGAGGCATGATGAATATCGTTATGTTCTTACTTCACGAGATAGTTCGAGTAGATGTTGAGTATATTTACTTGATGAAACACAAGTCTGAATTATTGAATGGTTCAAGTAATTTCAGAGTGAAGTTTAAGATCTTCGTGACAAGAGGATAGAATGTCTATGATATGATCATAGAGATGAATATCTGAGTTCTGAGTTTTGGCACACAATTAAGACATTGTGCAAATTGTTTCACAATTAATACCGCCTGGAACACCATAGTGTGATGGTGTGTCCGAACATCATAGTTGCACCCTATTAGATATGGTGCGTACCATGATGTCTCTTATCGAATTACCACTATCGTTCATGGGTTAGGCATTAGAGACAACCACATTCACTTTAAATAGGGCACCACGTAATTCCGTTGAGATGACACCGTATGAACTATGGTTTAGAGAAACCTAAGTTGTCATTTCTTAAAGGTTTGGGGCTATGGCGCTTATGTGAAAAAGTTTCAGGTTGATAAGCTCGAACCCAAAGCGGATAAAATGCATCTTCATAGGACACCCAAAACAGTTGGGTATACCTCCTAATTCAGATCCGAAAGCAATAAGGATTGTTTCTTGAATCGGGTCCTTTCTCGAGGAAAAGTTTGTCTCGAAAAGTTGAGTGGGAGGATGGTGGAGACTTGATGAGGTTATTGAACCGTCACTTCAACTAGTGTGTAGCAGGGCACAGGAAGTTGTTCCTGTGGCACCTACACCAATTGAAGTAGAAGCTTATGATAGTGATCATGAAACTTCGGATCAAGTCACTACCGTACCTCGTAGGGTGACAAGGATGTGTACTGCTTCAGAGTGGTACAGTGATCCTGTCTTGAATGTCATGTTGCTAGACAACAATGAACCTATGAGCTATGGAGAAGCGATGGTGGGCCCAAATTCCGACAAATGGTTAGAAGCCATGAAATCCAAGATAGGATCGATATATCAGAACAAAGCATGGACTTTGGTGGACTTGCCCAATGATCGGCAAGCCATTGAGATAAATGGATCTTTAAGAAGAAGACGGACGTGGATGGTAATGTCACCATCTATGAAGCTCGACTTGTGGCGAAGAGTTTTTCACAAGTTCAAGGAGTTGACTACGATGAGATTTTCTCATCCGTAGCGATTCTTAAGTCCGTCGGAATCATGTTAGCATAAGCTGCATTTATGAAATCTGGCAGATGGATGCCAAAACGAGTTTCCTTACCAGTTTTCGTAAGGAAAGGTTGTATGTGATACAATCAGAAAGTTTTGTCGATCCTAAGGATGCTAAAAGGTATGCTAGCTCCAGCGATTCTTCTAAGGACTGGAGTAAGCATCTCGGAGTTGGAATATGCACTTTGATAGGATGATCAAAGATTTTGGGTTTATACAAAGTTTATGAGAAACTTGTATTTCCAAAGAAGTGAGTGGGAGCACTATAAAATTTCTGATGAGTATATATTGTTGACATATTGATGATCAGAAATGATGTAGAATTTTCTGTAAAGCATATAGGGTTAAAGTGTTTTCAAGTGAAAACCTGGATTAAGCTACTTGAACATTGAGCATCAAGATCTATGAGGATAGATCAAAAACACTCAATAGTACTTTCAAATGAGCACATACCTTGACATAATCTTGAAAGTGTTCAAGATGGATCAGTCAAAGAAGGAGTTCTTGCCTGAGTTGTAATGTATGAAGTTAAGAGTTAAAAGCTCGACCACGGCGAGAAAAGAGAGAAAGGGCGAAGGTCGTCCCTATGCTTGAGACATAGGCTCTATAGTATGCTATCTTTGTGTACCGCTTAGGAAGTGTGCCTTGCCATGAGTCGATCAAGAGGTACAAGAATGATCCAGGAATGGATCATTGGACAGCGATCAAAATTGTCCTTGGAGTAAATAAGGACATGTTTCTCGATTATGGAGGTGATAAAGAGTTAAGCGTAAAGGGTTACGTCGATGCAAGCTTTAACACCTATCCGAATGACTCGAGTAGCAAACCGGATCGTATAGTGGAGCAACCATTTGGAATAGCTCCAAGTGGAGCGTGGAAGCAGTATTTACAATATGACCTAGAGATTTGCGAAGTACCTACGGATCTGAATGTTGCAGACCCGTTGACTAAAACCTCTCTTACAAGCAAAACATGATCAAACCCCAGAACTCATTGAGTCTTAATCACATGATGATGTGAACTAGTTTAATGACACTAGTAAACTCTTTGGATGTTGGTCACATGGTGATGTGACCTGTGAGTGTTAATCACATGGCGATGTGAACTAGATTATTGACTCTAGTGCAAGTGGGAGACTATTGGAAATATGCCCTAGAGGCAATAATAAATTAGTTATTATTATTATATTTCCTTGTTCATGATAATCGTTTATTATCCATGCTATAATTGTATTGATAGGAAACTCAAATACATGTGTGGATACATAGACAACACCATGTCCCTAGCAAGCCTCTATTGGCTAGCTCGTTGATCAATAGATGGTTACGGTTTCCGACCATGGACATTGGATGTCATTGATAACGGGATCACATCATTAGTAGAATGATGTGATGGACAAGACAATACTAAGCCTAGCACAAAGATCGTAGTTAGTATGCTAAAGCTTTTCTAATGTCAAGTATCATTTCCTTAGACCATGAGATTGTGCAACTCCGGATACCGTAGGAATGCTTTGGGTGTACCAAGCGTCCTGGCGTAAGCTGGGTGACTATAAAGGTGCATTACAGGTATCTCGAAAGTGTCATTGGGTTGTACGAATCGAGGCTGGGATTTGTCACTCCGTGTAAGCGGAGAGGTATCTCTGGGCCCACTCGGTAGGACATCATCATAATGTGCACAATGTGACCAAGGGGTTGATCACGGGATGATGTGTTACGGAACGAGTAAAGAGACTTTGCGTAGCGAGATTGAACAAGGTATCGGGATACCGACGATCGAATCTCGGGCAAGTCAATACCGCTAGACAAAGGGAATTGTATCTGGATTGATTGAGTCCTTGACATCGTGGTTCATCCGATGAGATCATCGTGGAACATGTGGGAGCCAACATGGGTATCCAGATCCGCTGTTGGTTATTGACGGAGAACGTCTCGGTCATGTCTACATGTCTCCGAACCCGTAGGGTCTACACATAAGGTTCGATGGCGCTAGGGTTATAAAGGAAGTTTGTATGTGGTTGCGAATGTTGTTGAGTCCGGATGAGATCCCGGACGTCACGAGGAGTTCGGAATGGTCGGAGGTAAAGATTTATATATGGAAAGTTGTTGTTGGGTTAGGAAAAAGTTCGGGTTTTTCGGTATTGTACCAGGAAGCTTCGAAGGTTCGGAGGATTCGGAGGGGTCGGAGGTCGGAAATTGTTCCATCACGTCAATACAGTAGCATGGGCTGTGGGGGCGCCCTAGCCTTAATGGGCCAGGGGCACCAGCCCCCAAGGCCCATGCGCATGGGAGGGGGAAACCCTAAGGGGAGGGCCTCCACTTGACTTGGGGGCACTCCTCCCCTCTTGGCCGCCCCAAGTCCCATCTAGGGCTGGCCGCACCCTTGGGGTGGGAAACCCTAAAGGGGCACAGCCCCCTTCCCCTATATATACTTGAGTTTTGGGCTGCCCAACACATGAGTTCTCTCCTCTTGGTGCAGCCCTGCCTCTCCTCCTCCTCCTCTCCCTTGGTGCTTGGCGAAGCCTGCTGGGATGCCACGCTCCTCCATCACCACCATGCCGTTGTGTTGCTGCTGGATGGAGTCTTCCTCAACCTCTCCCTCTCTCCTTGCTGGATCAAGGCGTGGGAGGCGTCACCGGGCTGTCGTGTGTTGAGCAGCGTTGGTGCCGTCCGTTCGGCACTAGGATCTCCGGTGATTTGGATCACGGCAATCGACTCCTTCAACCCCGTTCTCATGAGCGCTTCCGCTTAGCGATCTACAAGGGTATGTAGATGCACTCTCCTTCCCTCGTTGCTAGTTTCTCCATAGATAGATCTTGGTGACACGTAGGAAAATTTTGAATTTCTGCTACGTTCCCCAACAAAAGTTCCATGCGTTAAGTAACTCTTGAGCTCCGTGATCCAGCACCCTTCTTGAGGTTCCATCGTTAGGAGCAGGCGTGCTCCTGAGGCCGGGCCGAAGGCTGGGGCTCCCGAGGCAGGTGGCTGAGGGAGCTCCACCCGATGCTGTGCTGTGCTTGATAACGGCGGCAGGGCTGAGGGCTTGAAGAGCCGTTCCTCAAAGACGCCCGACTCCTGGGGTAACCTCCTGGAGGTTTGTTTGGCGATGTCGTCGGCCTCTTGATTGGTGCCGCGGGGCACGTGCTGTTGGGGAACGTAGTAATTTCAAAAATTTTCCTACGATCACGCAAGACCATGGTGATGGCATAGCAACGAGAGTATAGAGTATCCGTCCACGTACCCTCGTAGACCGAAAGCGGAAGCGTTATAACAACGCGGTTGATGTAGTCGTACTTCTTCCCGATCCAACCGATCCAAGTACCGAGCGTCACGGCACCTCCGAGTTCCGCACACGTTCAGCTCGATGGCGTCCCTCGAACTCCGATCCAGCCGAGTGTTGAGGAGAGTTTACGTCGACCGACGGCGTGGTGGCGATGATGATGTTCCACCGACGCGAGGCCGCCTAAGCTCCGCTACGGTATGATCGAGGTGTAATCTGGTGGAAGGGGCACCGCTGCACGGCTGAGAGCGATCTAATCGATCAACTTGTGTGTCATGGGGTGCCCCCCCTTTGTATATAAAGGAGGGAAGGGAGGGGCTGGCCGGCCGGAGGGAGGCGCACGGGGGTGTCCTACTCCTACTAGGGTAGGATTCCCCCAAATCCTAGTCCAACTAGGGTTTGACCAAGGGAGAGAGGGAGAGAGGCCACCCCTTCTCCTAATCCTAATAGGACTAGGGAAGGGGGAAGGCTGCGACCAGCTATAGGGCCCCTTTTCTCTTTCCCACTAAGGCCCATCAAGGCCCATTGACCCCGGGAGGTTCCGGTAACCCCGGTACTCAGTAAAATTCCCAATTTCACGGAGTGATTCGGAATCAAACATAGGCTTCCAATATATCAATCTTTATGTCTCGACCATTTGAGACTCCTCGTCATGTCCGTGATCTCATCAGGGACTCGAACAACCTTGGTACATCAACATCATAAAACTCATAGTAAGCATCATCGAAGCGTTAAGCGTGCGGACCCTACGGGTTCGAGAACTATGTAGACATGACCGAGACACCTCTCGGTCAATAACCAATAAGCGGGACCTGGATGCCCATATTGGTTCCTACATATTCTCGAAGATCTTTATCGGTCGGACCGCATAACAACATCGTTGTTCCCTTTGTCATCGATGCGTTACTTGCCGAGATTCGATCGTCGGTATCAATACCTAGTTCAATCTCGTTCTTGGCAAGTCTCTTTTCTCGTTCCGTAATACATCATCTCATAACTAACTCATTAGTTACAATGCTTGCAAGGCTTAGGTGATGAGCATTACCGAGAGGGCCCAGAGATACCTCTCCAACAATCGGAGTGACAAATCCTAATCTCGAAATATGCCAACCCAACATGTACCTTGGAGACACCTGTAATGTACCTTTATAATCACCCGATTCGTTGTGACGTTTGGTAGCACCCAAAGTGTTCCTCGGGCAAGCGGAGTTGCATAATCTCATAGTCATAGGAACATGTATAAGTCATGAAGATAAGCACTAGCAACAAACTATACGATCAGGTGCTATGCTAATGGAATGGGTCATGTCAATCAGATCATTCAACCAATGATGTGATCCCGTTAATCAAATAACAACTCCTTGTTCATGGTTAGGAAACATAACCATCTTTGATTAACGAGCTAGTCAAGTAGAGGCATACTAGTGACACTCTGTAGGTTTATGTATTCACACATGTATTATGTTTCGGTTAATACAATTCTAGCATGAATAATAAACATTTATCATGATATAAGGAAATAAATAATAACTTTTATTATTGCCTCTAGGGCATATTTCCTTGATCTCCCACTTGCACTAGAGTCAATAATCTAGATTACGATAATGATTCTCACACCCATGGAGTCTTGGTGCTGATCATGTTTTGCTCGTGGAAGAGGCTTAGTCAGCGGTGCGCAACATTCAGATCCGTATGTATCTTGCATATCTCTATGTCTCCCACGGACCAAATCCGGATGGAGTTAAGCGTCTTTTGATGTGCTTGGTTCTTTTGTGAAATCTGGATTCCTTTGCCAAGGCAATTGCACGATATTGTCACAAAGATTTTCATTGGACCCGATACACTAGGTACAACACCTAGATCGGTTATGAACTCCTTCATCGAGACTCCTTCATTAGCTGCTTCCGAAGCAGCTATGTACTCAACTTCACATGTAGATCCATAGCGGCGCTTTGTTTGGAACTGCACCAAGCGACAGCTCCACCGTTTAATGTAAATCGTATCCGGTTTGCGATTTAGAATCATCCGGATCGGTGTCAAAGCTTGCATCGGCGTAACCGTTCTGACGAGCTCTTTGTCACCGCCATAAATGAGAAACATATCCTTAGTTCTTCTCAAGTACTTAAGGATGTTCTTGACCGCTGTCGATGATCCACTCTGGATTACTTTGGTACCTGCCTGCTAAACTTACAGCAAGGCACACATCGGTCCAGTACACAGCATTGCATACATGATAGAGCCTATGGCTGAAGCATAGGGAACATCTTTCATTTTCTCTCTATCTTCTGCGGTGGTCGGGCATTGAGTCTTACTCAACTTCACACCTTGTAATACCGGCAAGAACCCTTTCTTTGCTCGATCCATTTGAACTTTTCAAAACTTTATCAAGGTATGTGCTTTGTGAAAGTCCTATTAAGCGTCTTGATCTATCTCTATAGATCTTAATGCCCAATATGTAAGCAGCTTCACGAGGTCTTTCATCGAAAAACTTTTATTCAAGTATCCCTTTATGCTATCCAGAAATTCTATATCATTTCCGATCAATAATATGTCATCCACATATAATATCAGAAATGCTCTGAGCTCCACTCACTTTCTTGTAAATCTGAGGCTTCTCCAAAAGTGCATATAAAACCAAATCTTTGATCACACTATCAAAGCGTTTATTCCAACTCGAGAGGCTTGCACCAGTCCATAAATGGATCATTGGAGCTTGCACACTTTGTTAGCTCCTTTGGATCGACAAAACCTTCGGTTGCATCATATACAACTCTTCTTCGAAATCCATTCAGGAATGCAGTTTTAACATCCATTTGCCAAATTTCATAATCATAAAATCGGCAATTGCTAACATGATTGAGACGGACTTAAGCATCGCTTCTGGTGAGAAGGTCTCATCGTAGTCAATCCCTTGAACTTGTCGAAAACCTTTTGCAACAAGTCGAGCTTTATAGACGATAACATTACCATCAGCGTCAGTCTTCTTCTTGAAGATCCATTTATTCTCAATTGCTTGCCGATCATCGGGCAAGTCAACCAAAATCCACACTTTGTTCTCATACATGGATCCCATCTCAGATTTCATGGCCTCAAGCCATTTTTGGAATCTGGGCTCACCATCGCTTCTTCATAGTTAGTAGGTTCATCATGTTCGGTAACATGACTTCCAAAACAGGATTACCGTACCACTCAGTGCGGATCTTTTCTGGTTGATCTCTGAGTTCTGTAGAAACTTGATCTGAAGTTTCATGATCATCATCATTAGCTTCCTCCTATTTGGTGTAGGTGTCACGAAACTGTTTTACGTGATGTACTACTTCTCAATAAGGGAGTAGATACGATTATCTCATCAAGTTCTACTTTCCTCCCTCACTTCTTTCGTGAAACTCTTTCTCAAAAAGTTTCGAATTTAGCAACAAAATCTTGCCTTGGATCTGTGATAGAAGGTGTACCCAACTGTCTCCTTTGGGTATCCTATGAAGACACATTTCTCGATTTGGGTTCGAGCTTATCAGGTTGAAGCTTTTCACATAAGCATCGCAGCCCCAAACTTTCAAAAGCGACAACTTTGGTTTCTTGCCAAACCACAGTTCATAAAGCGTCGTCTCAGCGGTTTAGATGGTGCCCTATTTAAAGTGAATGTAGCCGTCTCTAAAGCATAACCCCAAAATGATAGCGGTAAATCAGTAAGAGACATCATAGATCGCACCATATCTAATAAAATACGATTCTGACGTTCGGACACACCATTACGTTGTGGTGTTCGGTGGCGTAAGTTCGAAACTATTCGCATTGTTTCAAATGTAGGCCAAACTCGTAACTCAAATATTCTCCTCCACGATCAGATCGTAGAAACTTTATTTTCTTGTTACGATGATTTTCCACTTCACTCTGAAATTCTTTGAACTTTTCAAATGTTTCAGACTTGTGTTTCATTAAGTAGATATACCCATATCTGCTCAAATCATCTGTGAAGGTGAGAAAATAATGATATCCGCCACGAGCCTCAACATTCATTGGACCACATACATCGGTATGTATGATTTCCAATAAATCTGTTGCTCTCTCCATAGTTAGGAGAAGCGGTGTTTTAGTCATCTTGCCCATAAGGCACGGTTCATAAGTGCCAAGTGATTCATAATCAAGTGACTCCAAAAGTCCATCGGCATGGAGTTTCTTCATGCGTTTTACACCGATATGACCTAAGCGGCAAGTGCCACAAATAAGTTGCACCATCATTATCAACTCTGCATCTTTTGGTTTCAACATTATGAATATGTGTATCACTACTATCAAGATTAAGTAAAACAAACCATTCTTCAATGGTGCATGACCATAAAAGATATTATTCATATAAATAGAACAACCATTATTCTCGATTTAAATGAATAACCGTCTCGCATCAAACAAGATCCAGATATAATGTTCATGCTCAGCGATGGTACTAAATAACAATTATTTAGGTCTAATACTAATCCGAAGGTAGATGTAGAGGTAGCGTGCCGATTGCGATCACATCGACTTTGGAACCATTTCCCAGCGCATCGTCACCTCGTCCTTAGCCAATCTTCGCAATCCGTAGCCCTGTTTGAGTTGCAAATATTAGCAGAACCAAGTATCAAATACCAGTGCTCTGCGAGTATTAGTAAGGTACACATCAATAACAAGTATATCACATATACCTTTGTTAACCTTGCCATCCTTCTTATCCGCCAAATACTTGGGGCAGTTCCGCTTCGGTGACCAGCACGCTTGCAATAGAAGCACTCGGTTTCAGCTTAGGACCAGACTTGGGTTTCTTCTCTTGATCGACAACTTGCTTGCTGCTCTTTTGAAGTTTCCTTTTCTTTCCTTTGCCCTTTTCTTGAAACTAGTGGTTTTGTTAACCATCAACACTTGATGCTCCTTTTGATTTCTACCTCCATGACTTTCAAAGCATCGCGAAGAGCTCGGGCATAGTTTTGGTCATCCCTTGCATATTATAGTTCATCACGAAGCTCTTGTAGCTTGGTGGCGTGATTGGAGAATTCATCAATGGCGCAATCATCCGGAAGATTAACTCCAGTTGAATCAAGTGATTGTTATATCCGGACATTACGAGTATATGCTCCTTGTGAACCATTCTCCTCCATCTTACAGCTATAGAACTTATTGGAGACTTCATATCTCTCAATCCGGGCATTCGCTTGGAATATTAACTTCAACTCTGGAACATCTCATATGCTCCATGGTGTTCAAAAGCAGACGTTGAAGTCGGTTCTAAGCCGTAAAGCATGGCACACTGAACTATAGAGTAGTCATCGACTTTGCTTTGCCAGACGTTCACAACTTCGGCGCAGCCCTTACACCAGGCACTGGCACCTAACGGTGCTTCGGGGCGTAATTCTTCGTGCAGCAATAAGGATAATCCTCAAATTCGGACCCAGTCCGTGTAATTGCTACCATCATCTTTCAACTTTGCTTTCTCAAGGAACGCATTAAAATTCAACGGAACAACAGCACGAGCCATCTATCTACACATCATAGACAAGCAAGATACTATCGGTACTAAGTTCATGATAAATTTAAGTTCAATTAATCATATTACTTAAGAACTCCCACTTAGAAAAATATCCTCAATTCTCTAAGTGATTGCGTGATCCATTTCAACTACACCATGACCGATCATCACGTGTGATGGAGTAGTTTCAATGGTGAACATCAATATGTTGATCATATCTACTATATGATTCACGCTCGACCTTCGGTCTCCGTGTTCGAGGTCATATCTTATATGCATAGCTCGTCAAGTATAACCTGAGTATTCGCGTGTGCAACTGTTTTGCACCGTTGTATTTGAGCGTAGAGCCTATCACACCCGATCATCACGTGGTGTCTCAGCACGAAGAACTTTCATAGCGGTGCATACTCGGGAGAACACTTCTTGATAATTTAGTAAGGGATCATCTTATAATGCTACCGTCAATCAAAGCAAAATAAGATGCATAAAGGATTAACATCACATGCAATCAATATAAGTGATATGATATGGCCATCATCATCTTGTGCTTGTGATCTCCATCTCGAAGCACCGTCATGATCACCATCGTCACCGGTAGCGACACCTTGATCTCCATCGTAGCATCGTTGTCGTCTCGCCAACTATTGCTTCTCGACTATCGCTACTCCTTAGTGATAAAGTAAAGCAATTACATGGCGTTGCATCTCATACAATAAGCGACAACCATATGGCTCCTGCCGATTGCCGATAACTTCGGTTACAAAACATGATCATCTCATACAATAAAATATAGCATCATGTCTTGACCATATCACATCACAACATGCCTGCAAAAACAAGTTAGGCGTCCTCTACTTTGTTGTTGCAAGTTTTACGTGGCTGCTACGGGCTGAGCAAGAACCGTTCTTACCTCGCATCAAAACCACAGCGATACTTCGTCAAATAGACTCCGTTTAACCTTCTCAAGGACGGGCGTAGCCCTTTTCAGTTCAACTAAAGTGAGAGAGCAGAGACACCGCCGGTCACCTTTAAGCAGCGAGTGCTCACGGCGGTGAAACCAGTCTCGCGTAAGCGTCTGGCGTAATGTCGGTCGGGCGCTTCATCTCACAATACCGCTGAACCAAAGTATGACATCTTTGGTAGGTAGTATGACTTGTATCGCCCACAACTCACTTGTGTTCTACTCGTGCATATGACATCAAGCGCATAAAACCGGCTCGATACCCTTTGTTGGGGAGCGTAGTAATTTCAAAAATTTTCCTACGATCACGCAAGACCATGGTGATGGCATAGCAGCGAGTATAAGTATCCGTCCACGTACCCTCGTGAGACCGAAAGCGAGCGTTATAACAACGCGGTTGATGTAGTCGTACTTCTTCCCGATCCAACCGATCCAAGTACCGAGCGTCGGCACCTCCGAGTTCTGCACACGTTCAGCTCGATGGCGTCCCTCGAACTCCGATCCAGCCGAGTGTTGAGGAGAGTTTTCGTCGACCTGACGGCGTGGTGGCGATGATGATGTTCCACCGACGCGAGGCTTCGCCTAAGCTCCGCTACGGTATGATCGAGGTGTAATCTGGTGGAAGGGGCACCGCACACGGCTAAGAGCGATCTAATCGATCAACTTGTGTGTCATGGGGTGCCCCTGCCCTGTATATAAAGGAGGGAAGGGAGGGCTGGCCGGCCAGGAGAGGCGCACGGGGTGTCCTACTCCTACTAGGGTAGGATTCCCCCAAATCCTAGTCCAACTAGGGTTTGACCAAGGGAGAGGGAGAGAGGAGCGCCCCTTCTCCTAATCCTAATAGGACTAGGGAAGGGGAAGGCTGCGGCCAGCTATAGGGCCCCCTTTCTCTTTCCCACTAAGGCCCATCAAGGCCCATTGACCCCGGGAGGTTCCGGTAACCCCGGTACTCGGTAAAATTCCCAATTTCACGGAGTGATTCGGAGTCAAACATAGGCTTCCAATATATCAATCTTTATGTCTCGACCATTTGAGACTCCTCGTCATGTCCGTGATCTCATCAGGGACTCGAACAACCTTGGTACATCAACATCATAAAACTCATAATAGCATCATCGAAGCGTTAAGCGTGCGGACCCTACGGGTTCGAGAACTATGTAGACATGACCGAGACACCTCTCGGTCAATAACCAATAAGCGGGACCTGGATGCCCATATTGGTTCCTACATATTCTCTGAAGATCTTTATCGGTCGGACCGCATAACAACATCGTTGTTCCCTTTGTCATCGATATGTTACTTGCGAGATTCGATCGTCGGTATCAATACCTAGTTCAATCTCGTTCTTGGCAAGTCTCTTTTCTCGTTCCGTAATACATCATCTCATAACTAACTCATTAGTTACAATGCTTGCAAGGCTTAGGTGATGAGCATTACCGAGAGGGCAGAGATACCTCTCAGAGCAATCGGAGTGACAAATCCTAATCTCGAAATATGCCAACCCAACATGTACCTTCGGAGACACTGTAATGTACCTTTATAATCACCCGATTCGTTGTGACGTTTGGTAGCACCCAAAGTGTTCCTCGGGCAAGCAGGAGTTGCATAATCTCATAGTCATAGGAACATGTATAAGTCATGAAGATAAGCACTAGCAACAAACTATACGATCAGGTGCTATGCTAATGGAATGGGTCATGTCAATCAGATCATTCAACCAATGATGTGATCCCGTTAATCAAATAACAACTCCTTGTTCATGGTTAGGAAACATAACCATCTTTGATTAACGAGCTAGTCAAGTAGAGGCATACTAGTGACACTCTGTAGGTTTATGTATTCACACATGTATTATGTTTCCGGTTAATACAATTCTAGCATGAATAATAAACATTTATCATGATATAAGGAAATAAATAATAACTTTTATTATTGCCTCTAGGGCATATTTCCTTCACGTGCTACAGCTCCAACCCCCAGAACTGTTTCTCCATCCTGCGGACCTCCGCAAGGTAGGCCTCCATGTGTTCATCTCTTGGCTCGTACACCTTGTTGGAGAAATTGGCGAGGAGCTGCGAATCGCCCTTGATGGTAGGCGCTTCACCCCGGGGCATCGGCAGCCTTGAGACCCTTATCGGCCCCTCGTGATTCTGCTATATTGTTGGAGACCTTCTCGCCCTCTTTGGAAAGCAGAGCTGCACGACATAGTAGAGCTTGTCTGGCGGGAGATATGAGCACCGCCCCAGCCCAGTGCCTGTCTGGAGAGCAGCTCCGTCGAAGTACATGACCCAACCTTACGGTAACCGCTTTCTGGGGAGAGGATCGATCCTCGCCGACCACGAGGCCGGTGCTTCTGTCCATTCGGCCACGAAATCTGCCAGCGCGGCCCCTTGATGACTCTGGTTGTGCTGAACTCGAGCTGGAATGCTTGCAGCTCAATGTTCCACTCGGCGACCCTTCCGGCCGAGTTGGGGCTCCTGAGCACCCTCTCCAGGGGGTATGCCGAGACAACCTTGATTGGATGACCACGGAAGTAGTGCCGCAGCTTCTGGCGAAGCCACCAACAGCACGAGGAGGAGCTTCTGCGGCATGGGGTACCGTGCCCTCGCATCCCGTAACCTTGTCTTGACAAAGTACACGGGTGCTCGGCGAGGCTAAGGCGTTGGTGCTGGTGGCGTCTTCCGGGCTGTGGTGCCTCCGAGGTGGCGGCGCCTCGAAGCTGGGTGCTTGGATGGAGGACCTCTCCGCCCTTGATGTGCTCTGCTGCGACGGCTGATCTTCTTCCGTTGCGGTCTTTGGCCTGCGAGTTCCCCGATTGGCCTTGCCTTAGCTCGGGTGGCGCGTGGTCTTGGCTTTGGCGCTCCTCCCTAACTGCCACAGGGCTGCGCTAGCAGTAGGGAGTGGCGGCGAGGTAGAGTACCAAGGGCTCCTGAGGGCGAGGCCACCATCCTTTGGAGGGCTGGTCGGTACCTCTTGAGGTCTTGGAGCAGCTTTGTCGGCCTCTTGATCCATTGAAGGGCCCCTTTTTCTTCATCGGTAGGAAGAAAGGCAGCGCCCGCTCCCCAATCGGGAGATAAGCGGCCCAGCGCCGTTCTGGCGCCCGTGAGCTTCTGCATTTCCACGAGGGTTTTTGGTGGGCTCATGTCCTCAACTGCCTTGACCTTTTACGGGTTGGCCTCGATGCCTCGGTGGGACACGAGGAAACCCAGGAGCTTGCGAGGAACTCCAAACACACACTTCTCCGGGTTGAGTCGCGGGCTCACTGCGTTGAGAGCTCACGAAGGTTTCTTCAGGTCTTGTATCAAGGTCTTGGCCTCATGAGACTTCACCACGATGTCGTCGGCGTAAGCCTCCACATTCTTCCCGAGTTGTGGGCCCAAGGTGATGTGCATGAGCCGCTGGAAGGTTGCCCCCGCGTTGCACAGCCCGAATGGCATGCATGTATAGCAGTACACTCCACATGGGGTTAAGAAGGCCGTCTTTTCCATGTCTTCCACCGCCATCTTGATCTGGTGATACCCGAAAAAGGCGTCCAGGAAGCATAACAGGTCACACTCGGCGGTGGAATCGGCGATCTGGTCGATCTTGAGGGGCGGAGCGGATCCTGCGGGCATGCTTTGTTGAGGTTGGTGAAGTCGACACACATGCGCTCCTTTCCTCCCTTCTTTGGCACCACCACAGGGTTGGCCAGCCAATCTGGGTATCGGACCTCGGGAATAACCCCCGCGGCTTCTAGCTTGCGGGTCTCTTGACGATGAAGGCCTGCTTTTGATGGACTGCCTTCTGCATATACCTTCCACGGGGCCTTGCGTTGGGGCACATGTTGAGGTGGTGCTCGATTCGCCCGTGGGATCCCGCTTGACTGATCGGGCTCCCGGCGAACACCTTCTTGTTCGCGCTTGGGAACTTGACCAGGGCTTCCTCTGTTCGGGCTCGAGGTTGGCGCCTATGGTGAAGGTGGCGTTTGTGGACCCGTCCTCGTCGGCAGTATCTGCTTGGTCTCCGCCTTGTATTGAGTGAACAAGCTGCTTCTTCTTGGTGGCGCAGCCCCTTGGGCTTGAGGGCTCCAGCGTCGGTGGGCTGCGCTGCGGCGCCGTCTTGAGGCGACTGGCGCTCCTGGCGTACCTTGGTATCCCAGACGCAGTGAGGGCGCCGCTGCTCGCGGGCATCTTCATGAGTTGTACCCGGGTGGGTTGCGGCCATGAATTTGGCCAATGCTGGATAGCCAAGGATGGCATTGTGGGGAGGCCGATGGGGCGATGTCGAAGTCGACCAGTTCCGTGCGGAAGTTATCGTGAGTCTTGAAGGTCACCGGAAGCGGATTGCCCCAAGGAGCTGGATGACCCTCCTCCTCGCCCGAAAAAGGCGGCTGGGCTGCAGCCGCTCCTGGGTATCTGAGAGGAGGTTGAAGGCCTTGGCGAGAAATGCGTTGAGGCGGCGCCGCCGTCGATGAGGTCTGGTGGCGGCAACTGGCAGATGGTGGGTGTCGCGAGCATGGGGGCGCTTTCGAGCGGCGAGTTGGTGGGGTGGTCGAGTCGAAGGTCAGCCCGGCCGGCGGCTCCGTCCAGCTGAGGAGCCCCGCAGCGTGGGCGGCGCCGACCCGGCAGACGAATGTCTTGACATGGCGGCGGAAGCGGCTTTGTGAAGCCGCCAGGAGGGCGCGGCGAGCCGGAGAACGGCGCGACAGAGGCGGGTGGCGAAAAAGCTGCGTGGCTCCTCCCAGTCGCCGAGAGCGCGGGGCGATGCTTGCTGCCGTTCCCGCCGGGCGGTGGCGGTGTTGGCGGCGGCGGTGAGAACAACGAAGCGCCCGCCGTTGGAAGCCGTCCGGCGACATGGGAGGCGAGCGGCTCGGCGCTCAGCGTGAAGCCCGGCAGCGTCGAACATGGTTGCGGTGGTCGAGGAAAAACGAAGCGACGGAAGGCAGATTCAGCGCACCTACTGGCGCGCCAAATGTCGGTTCGGGTTCGGCAGACCCTTGAGGTTCGAACACTTGGGAGTGTGGCGGAGATCAACCCTCCACCGTCTCGCACCTCGCCCGAATCGCTGGGACCTAAACTACTAAACGGAACAACACAAGAGACACGAGATTTATGTTGGTTCAAGCCACCATTGTGGTGTAATACCCTAATCCAGTGTGGTGTGGTAGATTGCCTCTTGGGCGGCGAGGAACAATACAAGGAAGAACAGCCTCGCGAGGGTCTGTTCTTGGCGGTCGATGAACTGCTAGGTGGGGTTGATCGCTCTAGCTACTGTTTTCTTAATGAGGATCCGGATCCTCCATACAGGGGTGGCTACTCCTATTTATAGGCGAAGGCCTAGGCCTCTTCCCAAATATTGGCGGGAAGGCGCCAACAATTAGCCACTTTGAAGGGAACAACGGGTACACTTATCGACTAAAGTTGGTCCTCGCTTTGCCAAAAGGCTCTGGTGATGGCCTTTGCTTGGGCTCCACAATGACTCCTTCCTGCCGTTGGGCTGGTCTTGGTCTCGTTGCACGAAATGGATGCCTTTGCTTGATACTCTCGCTGCAGCAGTCCTTTGCACCAAAGAGGAAGGGAGGACACTGCTTGCGGGCTGGCGTCCGGCCAGGCGCCCTTGGTCGTCATGGCTTGCGTCATGGGCACCTCGCGAGTACCCTGCCTTGAACTCTCCGCCTCCTCATGAGCCAACTGCGAGGCCGTGCGAGAAGCTCCTTGCCGTCCGCCCAGCAATCTCAGCCCCTGCGAGGTCTTGAGCTTGCGTTGATGAAGATGGGCGTCTTGGGCCTCCTTGAGCCACGCCCGCAGGCATGAGCGAGCAAGTCTGGGGACCCCGTTCCCCGAGCGCCCGACAGAGGGAGTCCCTAATAGCTCTTTCGCATGTCCAAGTCTTATCAAGGAACTCATATGGCATCCTAATGCGCTAGGAGGATGAAGATAATAACACCTACACCATGTGATACTTAACCGTCTATATCAGATTAAGATTGTTCAATGCTTTTGTGCAGTGATGACTTAAACACGCTGGAAAATGTCATCTATCCAAGATGCTCCCACCCTTTGAAGATCGTTGCCACCTATTATTCTCATGCCCCAATTCCAAAGCCGTCTAGAACAAAGTAGGCATAGTGCCTTCGGCCTCCTTTGATTTTGAAAGTGCATCTATGCCCCAAAGTATGTTTTGGTATTGATGACGAACAACTAAATGATTGTTATGTTCGATAGGTGTGATAACATGTTGTAGTCCTATGAGCAAATGTTGTCGAGCATTGGCAGGCCCCCAAAAGGACAATAACTAAAGCAAGGATTCCCAGGGGTTATCGTGTAACCTTTTTTTATTGAGTCATTGGGATCTCAAACTATTATGAAGGCCATGGTTAAATAAGAGACTTTCTCATTTACTTGGTAAAACTAGCATATACCACAAAAATAATTCAGTTGTCTTGGTTTAGTAGTATAAAATAACCATACACTTGCAATACTGCGGAGAAGAAACTCAATCAAACAGCCAACGCTACACATGTGTAGTTGCGGTAGCCATGGAGCACCATTACTTGATATGATTTTTTTAAAGTTGGAGGAGTCTAGTGGGTTCTAACTTCTAAATGTATTAGAGAGATTGGCGTGGAGTGGGGAGTGAACTTGAAAGCACATTTTGCCCCTAATGAGGATTTTGGTGTTAATGATGTCTACTAAGTTACCAAGCTCCCTAGAAATGATGAGCTATGGTGGCTGGGGTCTTTGGGGGGGGGGCATTTGTAAGAGTGTACTTCGCTACTTGTATGTGCCTATTAGTAGGTAATCGTGGCATCTGTATAAGACTGATGAGAACACCACAGGTGGACACCAACATTGCAACATGTAACAACATCACAACAACCCACCACGCATCGCGTACAACCTACTCCAAGTAAGACCATACCAACAAAAATAAACTACCCAACTGTCGTGGAATTAACACGTCAGATGTCCTCATGAAAGGACTTAGTCATGGAGCCATCGCAACGGGTTAGCTTGAAGGGGTTAAACCGGACAAGGGACACGGGAGTTTATACTAGTTCGGCCCCTTCGATGAAGGTAAAAGCCTACGTCTAGTTGTGATGGGATCGATTGGGTTTCGATGACTAGGGAGCGAAATACGCTTGCCTGAGTCTCGAGTTGTTGTCTCTTCTCCCTGAACCGCCGCCGGGTCGTCCCTTTATATACAGAGTTGGCCTTGGCGGTCTCTGAAACCCGAGGCCGACTCATACAAAGTGTCTGGCTCGGTCTCTCCTTTCCTAACTTATATTACAAGTTTACATAGTCATGGCGGCTTACCATTATGGGCCCTAATCCGCCTTTGGGCTGTGGGCTTCTAAGCTTCATTAGTAAAACACCATCTTCTGTAAGGATGGCAATTTTATCCATGGGTATGGGTACCCGCGGATACCGTACCCGCATGGGTAGTTTATGGGCACAATTTTATACCCATGGATAGTACCCATACCCTACCCGTTAAGTCATGGGTAGGGTATGGGTATAGCCTTTTACCCATGGATATACCCATACCCTACCCATTTATACTAACATGTGAGTTTTACCCGTGATTCACAAGTGTACCTATGTTAAAGTTGTGTCATGAGCTTATGAACCTATGTTAAAGTTGTCACCAATTGTCAATTCGAATTGAGATAATTATCGTGTACTCATCTAACTATTATTGAGTTGAGATCAATATTTTTTTGTCAAATGTGCTATAGATGAATGTAAAATTGCGAATAACTTATGTATTATTTGATCTACCCGTTGGGTACCCAATGGGTATGGCTACCCATCGGGTATGGGTACAGGTAAAGGTTCATACCCATGGGTACGGGTATGGGTAGAATTTTGTACCCATTGATTACACGGGTATGGGTATGGTATTGATGTACCCGCCGCATACCCTACCCATTGCCATCCTTAATCTTCTGGATCTTCATGGGCTTCAGCATAGTCGAGGGTGAACCGGGCCCTCCTGGCCGGTTTACACTCAGTAGCTATATCCTCAACATTAGGCCCCAGATTGATTTGAATTTGTTCATGTCAATCTTCAATACTTCAAAAATATCTTGTAGACGTCCTCTTGTATTTTTGTAAACCGCCATATTGTCTTCTCCTGTAAATTTTGTAAACCGCCGTGATGTCATCTTCTGAACACAGCAACGGTCCATCATAACATCATCTCTGTATAAAAAGATTAAAAATATTCCCTTCACTTAATGGCTATCCCGAAAATCAAGGCGACAGGCGCACCCACTCTGCCGCTTCAGGCTCCTTGATTCTCGCGCCTGCCATTTATTCTTTCCTCTATAAATAAGGCCTGAGGGCCCTTCTCTCTCTTCCCCTTCTGTGCCTTCTTCTTCCTCGCGACGCCCAAGCTCTGAAGCTCCGCCGCCGTTCGCGACCCTTGAGAACTGCATCGACAAAGGCCGCTGCATCAACCTGAAACAGATCAGAAACTCGTCGCACCCCTCTGCAGTAAATCTGCAGTGGTAAGTTTCCTCTTTCCTTCATCTTTAGATCTATGTTTAGGGTTCGCGAGCTCATCTGTACAGTTCTTCATTCTTCCTCTTCGTCCTTCCTTCTGCCGCGGTAGTTTTGATCCAATAGCAGTGTAGATATCATGCGGTAGTTATTCCGCATCCATTTTTAATGCTAGCAGATCTTCCTTTTCTTCTGTAGAATATACGACCTTCCCTGTTCTGCTTAACGCCTTTAGAGATCCCAGAAAAAATTGCCTTACAGATGTGCGGTAGATCCAAATAAATTTGAGCATTGTGTGAAACCTGTTTGTGTCAACACTTAGTAGAAATTTTAAATCTTGGCCCTTCTGCCTATGGGCGGTTTAACCTTTGTACACCTTAAACCGTAAATTGTAAAACCGGCACTTGTTTTTCCTTTCAGTTCCCCCTTCCGGAATGGTGAAACAATTCTATGCTTGCAATTGGGTTCCGTCCCGGATCACGAAAACACAAATCAACGGTTATGTCATCACTGGTGTTTTAGCCTAAAAAAGTGTTCTCCACTAGCGAGTTCTGGAATCGGAATGTCCACCTGAACCTCAAGAAGGAGAGGTGATTGTTTTTATGCAACACTTAGACCGGGGATTCAGTCCGCCGGATCAAAAATTACGGGATGTCCTCGCAAGCTTCCAACTCCATCCAAGATATTGGTCCGAACTCTGTGTCCAATATATGCAACTTTCAAGTATTCTCTGAAGTCTATCTTCAAGAAGAGCCAACCGTGGAACTATTTCGGGACTTCTTTCATTTGAACCGCCGTACGGAACAACACGAGCTTGCGGCGTTTCAATTCAGAAAAGAAAAAAGTTGACTTCCCTCATGCAAAACATCATAGCCATCCTAAAGATTGGAATCAGACCTGGTTTTCTTGCGGAACACTGCTTACGATGGAGAAAATCCTTTGCGGGTTATCACCCTCTTTGGCTTAGCAACGCCACCCATTACCTTTACGCTTGACCGCGTGAGCGGAAGAATTTTGCACCTCAACTCGCCAAGCTCCGGGCTCTAATGGCCAACGGTTTAACTAGCATTGATCTTGTCCGCTCTTTGGGTTTCTTGGGGCATTTACCTTTAAGCGTCGCCCGGATTGATGCATGAATATCTTGGTGATGTCAAAGACCCTCAACGATATCACGAAATAGTAATAACCGAGCTTGAAGTTCTTGAATCGGTGAAGAAAATGCTTGATGAACCGATCTACGCATGTAGCCAAACCGGGTTGGCTCCGTTTTGCGTCTCAATAAACCGCCAGTGTAAAGTTCATCTAAATACTTTTCTGATTTGCTTCCGTATTATTGTGTACTAACCTTTCCTTGCCTTAATTTCAGGCTAATAGCTCCTTTTGAAGCGGACTAAACCGGCCGGGCTCCTCGTGCAAAGACCAAGGCCACCAAGAAAGCTGGCAAGAAGAAAACCACGAGTCTTACGATCCGCGGAAGATGAAGAATCGAGCGCTGAGGTAGAACTTGACTCACTTGGTTCCTTTTTCATTCATCTTATTGACAATTACTATTCCTGGATGATGGCCGAGGCCAGCCGTGCAGAACATGTTGAGGTAATCCTTCTTTCTTGCGATTCAGATCTTGTACCGGTTCAAAGAATTCGCCGCACAGTCCGGAAAGTAAAACAATCTCACCCCCTTACTCATTTGGGTCCAAAATTTTCTTTGGAGACACAACAAGTTGAAGAACGTCGCACAACCCGGCATAGCGGTCAACAAATCACGTCATCCGATTTAGCTGATACGCCAAACCGGAAACGTCGTCCAGAGGTGGCCTGTTCTCCTGAAAACGTTATCCTTTGAAAGGTTTCTTCCGATGCCCTCTTAATCCGTCGGCCAATTACGGGCTTCTTCCAACTTGTGCGGCGGTTCATCAACCACTCAGCTGCCTCCTCTCAAAGTAAATCATTTGGGTAAGTATATTACTCCTTAATTTGTTTCTTTTATTTGTCGGTTTACCATATTCTAACCTTTGATGTTGTAGTGCCAAGGCTCGATTAAGTAAGAAAGCCAAGACCAGCGACCCTATTGTTGATGTTGATCCAGAGTAGACTCCAGAGCATCTTGGCAAAGACCCTGAAGTTGCTATAGACAGCTTTGCTGGGAAAAACCAAGATGCTGATGCTAACCCGCCAGAGGTTGAACTGAATGTAGAGGTTGATACTTCACATCCTCCTGCTCCTCCAAGTCCAACAGTGGAACAGCGGGCTCAACCGCTGATCCGGCAAGCCCTGCTACCAAGGCGGCAAGCCCTGTTAAGAATGTTAATTCATCCAGTCCGGCCAAAGATGATGACATTGTTGTTACTGGTACTGCATATACCGCCCTGGTAATCCGGTTGCTCTATCAAAGCACACTGCCAAGGATGAATTTGCTGCTATGAGCAAGGGGAAGGAGAAAACTGATTGGTCAGCTTATGTCGATCTTTCTGCTCAAGACCTTCACTCCGGCTTCTTGAACCGGCTTTACACAAGCCGTGACTATGAAGCCGGTTTAATAAATCTGATGAAGGCGCTATGAGGTAAACAATTTTGCTCTTTGCTCTGTACCTTCATTGCATTGTAGCCCCCAAGGGCGGTTTGTCTTTAGAAAGTCAAACCGGGACTTTGTATATTCCATCTTGTACTTTATGAGATTTCCTTGTGTATTTACGATCAAACACACATTAGCCCCCAAGTGCCATGATTAAAACTTGTATTAATCCTTGGGACTTCAATAATCAACATAAAATGATCCGCATTAGCCCCCAAGTGCCAAGTATATAACTGGTTAGATGCTTGGGACTTTAACAAGAGATATTAACATGCTCTCTTCTTTGTTGCAGAGTGAGATAAGCCAACAAGTCTCACAAATTGCTGACCTTCAAGAAAATCTGAAATCCCAACAAGCAGAAACCACAAAGGCCAAGGATGAGTTGAAAACCGCCTTAACCACCATGGAGCAGCTCAAGGAATGGTTCAAGTGCGAGCAGGCCACAGGGATCTTGAAAAGGCTGGATTCTTTGAGCGGCGAAGGCGCTGAATCAGCTCTTAAACCGGTGACGGAAGAGCTTACTGGATTAAAGCGCCAAGTCAATGCCATGACCTCTGCAATATTTGGTAAGCACTGTTTACCAAGGCTTTATGAATATTCCGCTTTGAAATTTTCTCCGGTTTAACATGAATTTCTTAAACCGCTATAGGTAGGCGCATTGCTTAGCTGGGTTAAGATATGCGGAACAAACTCAAGGCCGCGTATACACTGATTGAACAGCTGTATACCAGCGTCCAACGGGTTATCTGCGCCACTTCTTATGACAATGCGGCTCCAACACTGATCAAGGACACGCTGGACCGGCTATCTATGGCCTTGTGCAGATAGAAGAGTTGAAGCAATCCGCTGCCCGGGCTGGCGCTTTACTAGCACTGACTCGAGCCAAGGCATGGATAGCTGATCTTGATCCGGCTGATATAGCCAAGGGCTTCCCCAGTGCACAAGAAAAGCGGCGAAGTATTTGACAACAGCGCCTCAAGCGAGTAACAAGGAGATCGTCCTCTGGCGAGTCGGTTGGCGAGAAGAGGCTAACTGACGGTTCACCAATTCTTCTACGACGCAAACAACAAACGGGTTGAAGATGTTATTCCGGAAGTGCAGAACCTTGTTCCACCAATCCGTAAGCACACTTACGCCCCTGAGGTTGACCCGACTGAGCTTATAAGTGAAGAGGCTGTCTTTCAGGCTTTAACTCGGATTGACTGGACCACCAATGACTTCCGGCCATTGGATGGGGAAGAGGAGGCTGAACCGACGCCAGATGACCCATCTACTTCACATCAACCCGGCGATGAAGCTTAATCCGTCAAGTCGGTTGATACGTCAGAAACTGTCCGTTTGTAAAACAATTCCATATTTTGGGCCTCTGAATGCCTTGTAATAGGGTAGCAAAAACTATTTTGATCTGCTGCCATCGTGCAGGAGGAGATACTTTACGTGATCCGCCATGTCAATACCAATTTTGGTTCAGATATGCTGCCATCATAATATGCAACTCCTGTGTGTGCATAAAAAGAAACAAGGTCCTGGCGGTTTACCGCCGGACGGGTCATAGTGCCCAAGAAAAGGGTTGATTGATAATCAGACCGTAAAAATATGAAATGATTCATACCTGTGATGTAATATCCCTGTTTAGTTGGCTGGTTAACTTTGATTGTAATAAGGGTGAAAACCCAAATCTGAAATTCTTTGTATAACCCCATCATGTACTGATGTTGTATAGTAAGTCATACCGGGTGATGATGCACACCAGATGATCAAAGCTGGTGACTGGTAGTCAACGCCAGGCCGGGTTAACAAACTCCAGTTTAAGAATAAGGTCTGTCAACGTGTAGTTGCAAACCAAGTCGGTTTAAGGAATACCGGGCTAATAAAATGACTGACCAGGCCAAGAAAATCGGTTTAACATAAAATTCAGCAAAACGCAAATAAAACCGTGTAGTCGAGGCTTTTTGAGGGCTGCCAGGCCCAAATTCAAGGCTTTTTGTGGGCTGCCAGGCCGCTGAGTTGAACCATTTAACAAAGCCTTTTAAGATGGACCTCCAACTAACCAATCACCGTTTTAGCTTTGACAAGTGCAGGGTCTCAATGAGAGTAAGCATGTCAAGCGTTAGAGAGGGCGTGCCGAGATGACTGGATAGGAGTGTCTTACTTGATGAAGGCAGGTTAACCCGGGGTTTTAGGTAAATATACCAGGCTTCCAAGCCATGAGTCGATACCAACTACAAGGGTCCATTCAAACTCCTTGGTATTTGACACAAGAAGCCCCCAAGTAACGTGATGACCTGTGCTCATTGGGTGCCTATGTTTGAGTTGTGCATAGCATCCAGACTCTCTTTGGCCCCTTGGGTGTGAAGCTCCCAAGCTTTGTGGCTTGATAACCGGTTTAACAGGTAGTACTCCACTTTGTCAGCTAAAGCCCCCATGTAACTCAAAGGATATTTGAGAAAAATAGCAGAGGCCCCGCTTAGAGCAAGGATGCTAATTTATTTATTCATCATAATATATACATTGTCGAAATATGTACATAAGAAGAGCCTATAGCTCAAGTGTAATAAAGGAGGAGAGCTATGTTCCATGGCACGGGTCTCCTCCTCGAGTTGCGTGAGTTGTCTCGAGCGTCAATGAGGTAGTATGATCCGTTGTGCAGGTTCTTGCTGACCACAAAGGTCCTTCCCAGCGGGGATAACTTTGCATGTCGGTTCGATCTGGATGAGCGGAGTACCAAGTCACCTTCTTGAAAGGTTCTTGTCCTAACCGGCGGCTGTGATAACGCCGTAGATCTTGTTGATAAACCGCCGATCGAGCCAGAGCCAGATCCCGTTTTTCATCTAACAGGTCCAGTGCCTCTTGGCGAGCTTGCTCATTGTCCGCTTCAACATAATTAGCAACCCGGGGCAAGTCATGACGTATATCACTTGGGAGAACCGCCTCTGCACCGTATACCATAAAGAAAGGCGTGTAACCTGTTGATCGATTGGGGGTGGTGTTGATACTCCATGACACAGAAGGTAATTCTTCCACCCAACAACCCGGCGTCCGCTTCAAGGGAATCATGAGACGGGTGTCGGTGTCAAAACCGGCGGATCTCGGGTAGGGGGTCCCGAACTGTGCGTCTAGGCGGATGGTAACAGGAGACAAGGGACACGATGTTTTTACCCAGGTTCGGGCCCTCTCGATGGAGGTAATACCCTACTCCTGCTTGATTAATATTGATGATATGGGTAGTACAAGAGTAGATCTACCACGAGATCAAGGAGGCTAAACCCTAGAAGCTAGCCTATGGTATGATTGTTGTTACGTCCCCACGGACTAAAACCCTCCGGTTTATATAGACACCGGATAGGTTAGGGTTACACAGAGTCGGTTACAATGGTAGGAGATCTACATATCCGTATCATAAAGCTTGCCTTCCACGCCAAGGAAAGTCCCATCCGGACACGGGGACGAAGTCTTCAATCTTGTATCTTCATAGTCACGAGTCGGGACGTGGCGATAGTCCGACTATCCGGACACCCCTAGTCCGGGACTCCTCGGTAGCCCCCGAACCAGGCTTCAATGGCGACGAGTCCGGTAGCGTTGATTGTTTCGCATTGCAAGGCGGGTTCCTCCTCGAATACTTCATAGAAGGTTTTGAACACAACGATAGTGTCCGCTCGCAAAACAAGTTCCACATAACACCGTAGAGAGAATAATTTTTGCACAGATCTGCCGGCGTATTCAGCGGCGCGACATCACACATCGCCAGGCCTTTATATGAATAGTTTTTACCGTTCCACCTTAGCGGCGTTTAGCGAGGTGGTTTCCTTGGCACGTCTTATCAAAGCATAGATCGTGCCCCTTATTCCGGGATTCTCATCAATACTGACGTGGGTAACCTAACTGTGTGCCCGTTAGCGCCTCCTCTATCGGCGAGTCCTAATCGACCACGGGTGGGCTCTTGGTATTCAACCTCTTTATAATGAGACCAAGGCCCTCTTCTTTTTACACCCTCCATCGAGTTCGCCTCGCGCTTCGAGTTCTAACACCCAAAGCTTCAGATTTAGGCGCTTCGGACCTTCGACGATGTCCGGCTTCGACCAACACGGCCGATGGATGTCTTCCTCCATCACAGAAGGAGACGTGCTAAAGCTGCGAGACGCCAGGTATCTAACCGGCGAGATCTCGCATAGGCTGCCTGCTCCAGGGCAGGTCATTCCCACTCCTGAGCCTAGCGAGAACGTGGCGTTCGTGTCTCACTTCCTTTGGGGTTTAGGCTTCCTGACGGATCCCTTTGTGCGGGGGCTCATGTTTTATTATGGGCTGGACTTCCATGACTTGAATCCGGAGTCCATCCTCCATATCTCGTCATTCATTGTCATATGTGAGGCCTTCCTCCATATTACCCCTCACTTTGGATTGTGGCTCAAGACCTTCAAGGTGGACCCAAAGATGTTCGAGGGCAACAAGCGAGTCGGAGGGGCGGTCATAAGCAAATGTCTTGATGCTCGTGGCCGAGGGCTCTTTTCAAGAGGAGCTTGGTTTGTGGCAACGGGGTGGTTTTATCACCGCTCCTGGGGGCACCAAATGGGTGGCGCTCCCGCCTTCGCTCAGTCCACCACAGCGGTGGCGTCATGGGTCAACAAGGGGCTCGGCGGGGGCCGTCTAAGGGCGTTCCCTTGCTGCAGGGTCGTATTCGAGACCTCCCGAAAGAGAGATCAATCTGGTCGCGATGGCGCAGGTTATGTTGATCCGGCGCCTTACGCCTGCTGGCGTAGCCCCCCTCGCCCGTGGGAATTTAATCCGGAGGGACCACGAGCTCTCAAAATCTTATGGGCGCGACGCGTGGAGATGTATAAACTGTTCTTGGATCACAAGAGAAGTGTCAGGACTGGCCGAGGACGCAGGACTAAGCTGCAATCGCCAGATACTCAAGTAAGTAGTCCTGTAACGGACAAGCTATTCATTCATTTATCATAAATATCGCCCTTTAAAGGAGCGTTTCTTGAACAGGAGTGGATAGCCAAGGCAAAGTTAATAAGGTGTCGGCTCCCTCCCGGAGACCACGCCCGGATCCCATCTTGACCAAGATGTTGAAGGTCGCCTTTTGAAGAAAGCGAAGGGGAGGCGGGAAGCAACTGCCTCTACGAAGGAGGCTATCAAGGAAGGAGGATTAAAAGTCCTGTCTTTCGAGGAGAGAAGAGGACCGCTTCGGAAGATCCGGAGGTCAAGGCCTCAAAGAGGGGAAGGGAATCTTCGTCGGAGAGTCCGGCGCTGGGAAGTAACCCAGCCACACTATTTCCCCAAGGGGATCAGCCCTCCAATGAGCCGTAAGTAAAAAGGAGGGTCTTGTAAATAAGGAACATCCTGCATTTATTTATGAAGATAGCGAAATTGTACCTTGTAGTTGGGACCTCAGCCCTTCTCAGTGAGCTCGTCTTGAGGATCTTCTTAGGAGATGATGGAGAGCGAAATGCCTCCACCTGTTGCACCCTCATGCGAGGCGGACGACCCTGAGGTGTCGTCGCGGAGGGTTCCCCCAAGTCCGACGGGGCCGGAAGGTCCGGCGCCAAGTGGTGTCTTGGTCGGAGGAGTGAAGGATCTGCTCGGGCGGCGGCTATCTCGAAGATCACCGTGCTCTAATGGGTGCGGTGATTGAAAGAATTGCATCCGCGGAGGCGGATTGCGCGGCCGTCATAAGCTTCTTGGCGGGGTTGAGAATACGCAAAAATAGCGTACCTTCCGGCAGTTATGCATATAGAATGCGCCTGTATAGATAGTAGCCCACGAGACTCGGTATGTTGTCAAAATTGACAGCGTGCGAGCATCAAATCTCAGTTATAACCTATCGCCGCTCCTAAACAGGTGGACGGGCATCCGTGGCCAGCCGGATGATGAATATGCCGAACTAAGCGGACTTGGCGAGGCGGATGCGGACATCACGCTGGTCAATAAGCGTTTTGACGAGTCACAAGGTATGCGACTTTCTGGCGGACACCTGGTAAGGGAGCTTGACGCCCATGTCTTACTATTTGTATGCTTAATGCAGATGGTGCCGCTGTTGTGGAGGAGCTTGGCGGAACTCGCCGAGCGAAAGAGCAAGCCAGAAATAATAATGCGGCGCTTTAAAGGCGGCGAAGAGCTAAAGCGAGCGGGCTGCTCCTTTGCCAAGAAGAGGAAATGGCGAAATGGCGAAAATTGAAGGATACTACCGACCGCTGCGGGGTTCTTGAAAAGGAATGCCAAGCGGAGCAAGAGGGCCTGAAAAAGGCCGCCGCCGAATCCAAGAGTGCTCATTCGGCCTTGAGAGCTGCCAAGGAGGAGCTGAGTCAGGCCGGGGCAATTGCGGCTGGGAAACCGTTTCTGCTATGGAGGAAGTATACAGATCCAAAGTATGCTCAGTTGGACAAGTTGTGGAGTTCAGAGGATGCTTATCTGGACTTGGCGGCGAGCACTGCGGACGCGGTTGAGCACTTCCGGGGCCAGAAGGGGCACAGATGGGAAGAGCTGTATTGGTCGCAATTCCATAGTCCGGATCGTCCTCTTCCGTTGATCGATCGGTTGGCCGAATGGGCCGAGCTGAATCGATTATCCGGATTTGCCATGAAGCATATCTTGACTCATTTGTGGCCGGGCGGACCCCAGCCGAATAGTTATTTTGTTTTAGTGCAGCAGTTCCTTGGTGCGGTACCGCGTATTGACGCAATGAAGCGGTCAGCGTGTATTGAGGTTGTGCGGATGGCTCTGGCCCGTGTCAAGACATACTGGGCAGATATGAAGGCCACCGACGTTGCATCCCAAGATTCGGACAGAAGCGAGTACCGCCGAGCACTACTTTGAGGAAGTCTGCAGGCGCTCGTGTAATAGAGACGCAGATGCTCGAAGGATATTATGTTTAAATGACATGTATGATTTGTGAAAACAATGTTTCAATATAATATAAGAGCTTTTTATACTTGTGCGTTCAAGTAGTAAACTACTCCTGTGCGGCCGTTTATGTATATGTATATATAACCTGAAAGATGGCAGTCCTTGGCTTCAGCCCCACGCTTTTATAGTGCGGGGTGTTTGCAAAGAAGGCGCTTTTCACACTTAATCCAACGTCTTGGTCTGTTAAGGAGGTGGTAGCGTAGCAAACTAGGCAACCGGACTATAATGCTTTATCACTTTCACTTAGCCATAGGAGTTCGGGGTGGGGCTACTATATAGCCCACGGGGCACCGCACTCTCCGAATTCGAAGTGCGTATGTGCTGACCGAAACCGGTCCTTCGTTAATCGGAGGAATCCTAAACATTCCGATGAGTCATCAAGTGGTTGACCAGTCTCTCGCTATATCATGACAGTCAGTTTTGGCTTTCTCTCTTGAGGTGCTCGCCGGCGAACCGGGCACTGTCGCGAGAGTTCTCCGGTGCCGCGTTAGCCGATAAAGCGGGCGTAAGGCAGCAAAACACAGGAGCGGGCAAAGCCAACATTTGACCAAAGACATGATTGGAGCTGATGCATATAAGGCCTAACTCGAGGCGCCTAATACTCCCTAAGGTATTCGGTCTTTATAATAATGGGCAGAATAATGCCCTAAGCCCTGGTGTCCATGTGCAGCATAAAAATTCTGGTGCGGCCGATGCAAAAGCATGACCTCCTCCTCGGTTATAGTAAGAAGCGGGGATGTGTATGAACAAGAGACAGTAAAAAAGGTTTACGCAGGGTCTTAATCTGAAAAGAATCCTTACAGCGGGTCCCTCTCGCGTCTGCTTTGTGTCTCCGTTGTCTTTGTATCACGGGACGGGTGTAGCACGTTGCTCATCTGTAAAACAGAGGAACTTAGTTTAAAAGAAAAAGGATCGTGCGGAAGATGTACTTTATATTAAATAAGCAGAGTACGATTCGAAGAAGTGAATAAAATTGAGCTTTATTGTCTCTTGTGATATATGCATGCAGCCCCTTGTATGGGGGTATGCCGCTAGTAGGCGCCGGACTCGTCCAGCCGTGTCCGGGGTTTGAATGACCAATTCAGGTTCTTTGACTAGCGGGGCCGGATAGGTATGGGGCTGTCAAGGCAGTCTCACGTTCTTCCGTGCTCGAGTAACACTTAATACTTCCTTTTAGTGAGATGATGCCGCGTGGACCGGGCATTTTAAGTGTTAGAGATGCATAATGCGGTATTGCGTTAAAGCGGGCAAAAGCTTCGCGTCCCAATAGTGCTTGATGGCTACTTTTAAACGGGGCGACATGGAACACTAACTTTTCGCAACGGAAGTTGTCGGAGGAACCGAACACAACTTCTAACAGTAGGGAGCCCGTACAATGGGCATATGGGCCTGGCATTACCCCTTTAAAGGAGGTGTTGCTATGGCGAATTTTGGTTGGGTCTATCCCCATCCTGCGGATTGTGTCCTGATATATCAGGTTTATGTCACTGCCACCATCCATGAGGACTTGTGTAAATTGGAATCCGTCGATTATAGGATCCAATATCAAGGCAGTCCATCCTGCGCTCGGATACTTTGGAATAGTCACGATGGTCGAAGGTGATTGGTTTTGACAACCCGTGTGTGCGGCGGCGCATTTTAGTGGGCGCCGCTCTGCTTTTTCCCTTTGATCACGTGAAGTGAGTTTACGGTTTTAACTTCTTGCGGGAAATTCTTTTGTTTTCCGGGGCTCTGCTTGTGGTGCTCGTCGTCTTCACTTGGCGTGTCGAGCCCCTTGTGTTCGGTGTTGAGTCTGCCGGACTGTTTGAAGACCCAAGAATCTCTGTGGGTATGGTTTGCGAGGCCTCCCGGAATCTTGTGGATTTGACATATCTTGTCCAAGATTTTGTTTAAATTGGATAGCTCATCGCTATTGTCCTTAAGGGGCAGTTTTTTGTTGTTCTGTCGTGAGCTTTTGAATCCGGCGTTGACTGCCGCGCTCTTTGGACCGCTCCTTTTAATCCGGCGCTGGTCCTTGTTGCGCCGTGGTTTCCCGTTTCCATCCTTGACTTCGGATGTACTTGGGTCGCTGGTGCTGCATCTTGCTAGCCAGCTATCCTCTCCAGCATAAGCGGGTCATGAGGCTTTATTAATCGCGCCATTGTTCTTGGCTTTTCCTGGCGAGGTGTGCAGCGAGCCATTTGTCTTGGGCGTTGTGTTTGAAGTCTGCTAAGGCTTGGCGACCGGACGATCGACTATTTGGTTCTTTTAGTAAGGAACCTGTTCCGAATTTCGGGCTGACTCTCCGGACTGTTGAGTTATGTGACTTAGATCGTCGCATCGGGAGGCGGACATAGGTCCCCGAAAATTTGCCCAAACGCATCCTCGAGCTCCTCCCAGCTTCCAATGGTGTTTTCGGGAGGCTTTTAAGCCAATGCCGAGCTGGCCCTTTGAGTTTGAGGGGTAAGTATTTTATGGCGTGGAGATCATCTCCTCCAGCCATGTGTATGTGGAGGATGTAATCCTCAATCCAGACTCGAGGGCATTGTTCCATCGTATGCCTCTATGTTTACGGGTTTGAATCGGCTGGAAATTCATGATCCAGCACGTCATCGGTGAAACATAGGGGGTGTGCGACGCCCCTGTATTTGGGTGTGCCGTGATGTTCGGATATTTGGCGTGTTGCATTGCTTTGAAGAGCTTGTTTTCTTGGCCCATAGATGGACCTAATTGGGTCATCCTTTTGATGTGAATCCTTATGCGGATCGCATATCGGTTTGTGTGTGGCGCCATTTGCCGCTCTCCTTTTGCCGTGGGGTCGTCCATCCGACCGGGTGGCCTTCTTACTTTTTGATTGTGGTGGCTCTAAGGCCTCCTCGTCAAATTCGGGCAGTAGCTTTCTTTTGGGTAGCTCTTTGTTGGCGCATGTCGCCGTATTTGTCTCATGGTGTTGAATACTTTGCTCCATCTGATCCTGAGTGCATCTTCCGCTGTTTTGAGCTTCCGCTTACGCTTTTTCAGGCTACTGTGATGGCGGCGAGCCTTTTCTGGAGTTTATTTTGCTCCAACAATTTGTCCGGCGTGAGATCGTCCGGACTGTTGTCTTCGCCGGGGACGGGTTGTTTATCCAGGTTGTCTTGTTTGGACGATTGCTCGATAGCTTGTTCGTCGTCCACCGGTTCGCCCTGCTCTATGGCTGGGTCTTTGTTGAGGCGGGACTTGGTTCGGCGTTTACGTTGCCGTTTTGACTGCTTTTCTGGGGAGTTATCCTTCATAGCGTCCCGTTGTTCCTCGTCTTCATTTCCTTTAGGTGTGTCCACCATGTATACATCATGGGATGAGGTGGTTGTCCAGCATCCTATAGGCGCTGGTTTATGGTTCTCTCCTACATCGTCGTCCATACCGTCGATGTCTTCGGAGTCGAAGTCGAGCACGTCGTGTAAGCTTTCGGCGATTGGCTCTGAAAGTGGGTGGTGGGTGGGCGTTGAATTTCTTCGCCGTCCGCATCCCAACCTTCCGACCGTAGTCCGGCCAGGCTCTCTGATAAAGAGAGACTTTAGTGAATTCAGGATGTCGCCAAAGGCGGCGCTAAAAGATGTCGCGGCGGTGAACTCCATGACGGCGTAATCGGATTCGATTGGCGGGGCGCGGAGGTTGAGTCCGAGAGGAGTCCGGCACCACAGGTCGAGGTCTTCGCATAGGACAGCGATGGAGTTTGGCTCAATCTCCATAGAGATTGTAGCCCCGAGGTGATGTCCAACCACCCGTCCTCGATCGGGAATCAGCTCCGGATTAAGGGTCGGGGCGGATCTTTGTCGCGACCTCGAGGCACTATTCGGCTGCGAGCTAGATCATGCCCATCGAGGCAAAGTCTGCACGCTTGGCTGTGGCTCGAATCCGCCGAAGATCGAGTCTCCGCGGATGTCGGCCGTATAGTTCAAACTTCCAAATCTGACCTGATGGCCAGGGGCGTAGCTTTCGATCTACTCCATATGGCCAAGCGAATTGGCCCGCAGTGCAAAGCCGCCGAACACGAAGATCTGTCCGGGGAGAAAAGTCTCACCCTAGACCGCGTCGTTGTTGATGATCGAAGGAGCCATCGGGACTATCGGTGACGGCACATAGGAACTCTCAATGAAAGCACCAATGTCGGTGTCAAAACCGGCGGATCCCGAGTAGGGGGTCCCGAACTGTGCATCTAGGAGGATGGTAACAGGAGACAAGGGACACGATGTTTTTACCCAGGTTCGGGCCCTCTCGATGGAGGTAATACCCTACTCCTGCTTGATTAATATTGATGATATGGGTAGTACAAGAGTAGATCTACCACGAGATCAAGGAGGCTAAACCCTAGAAGCTAGCCTATGGTATGATTGTTGTTTTGTCCTACGGACTAAAACCCTCCGGTTTATATAGACACCGGATAGGTTAGGGTTACACAGAGTCGGTTACAATGGTAGGAGATCTACATATCCGTATCGCCAAGCTTGCCTTCCACGCCAAGGAAAGTCCCATCCGGACACGGGACGAAGTCTTCAATCTTGTATCTTCATAGTCCTGGAGTCCAGCCGTGACGATAGTCCGGCTATCCGGACACCCCCTAGTCCGGGACTCTCTCACCGGGGTTTAAGACCCTTTAAAATTTCTTGATTAGCTCGCTCCGCTTGACCGTTGGATTGAGGGTGCGCCACAGATGCTAGGTCAAGCCGGATGTGCTCTCTCTGACAGAAATCCTCCATCTCACCTTTGGAAAGATTGGTACCATTATCCGTGATGATACTATGTGGAAAGCCAAAACGGAAGATAATATTTTTGAGAAATTGAACCGCCGTAGCTGCATCACACTTGCTACGAGCTCGCTTGACCCACTTGGTGAATTTATCAACTGCCACCAACAGGTGGGTCTTCTTGTCTTGGGAACGTTTAAAGGGTCCCACCATATCAAGACCCCAAGTAGCAAAAGGCCAAGTAATAGGAATCATCCGTAGTTCCTGAGCTGGAATATGAGCTCTGCGTGAATTTTTTGACAAGCATCACATCGCTTTACGGATCCTCGCATCGGCATGAGCTGTCAACCGATAAAGCCGATGATGAAAAGCTTTTGCAACCAGGGACTTTGAACCGGCATGATGACCACAATCCCTTCATGAATTTCCGTAGGATCTCTTGGCCTTCTTAGGAGAAACTTGCGCTGAAATCGCCAAACGCCACATCGGTGTAACTTCGCCATTGTGAATAACCATTGACTTGGACGCGGACTATCTGTCGAGCCAGGACTTGATCATTTGGTAGCTCGCCCGGCTCATATCGCCAGATATGGAACCGTCCAATCTGGTATAACGTGTGAAGCTGCCACTGGCGAGACTCGGATTGAACAGCCAAATCCTCTTCGTAGGCACCTTAATGACGGGTTATGCAAGATATCTAAAAAGGTGTTAGGAGGTACGGTTCTGCTGAGATCCAAGCGGATCAAAGCGTCTGCTGCTTCGTTTTGCGCCAATCGATATGCTCAACCGATACCCTTTTAAATGACCATACAATATCCACCTCACGCCTATAAGCCGCCATGAGTGGATCCTTAGAATCCCAAGTACCGAAACTTTACGAGCCACGGATCAGAATCTCGAAACAACGAACTTCGACTTAAGTTCATCTCTTTGGCCACATGGAGACCATGGAGTAAAGTCGTACTCAGCTGCATTGTTAGTACAAGGAAACATCAAGCGGAGGACATAGCAAATTTTATCCCTCGAGGGAAGTAAGACAACTCAGCCCCGAGCCTTCCAACTGCTGGATCCATCAAAATGAATGGTCGATCGTATTATCCGGTTTATCTTCGGTGCTTGCAGCTCGGTCCATCATTGATAAAATCCATAAGAGCACGAGACTTGATGGTTGTTAAGGTACATACTTTAAACCGTGTGGTCCAAGCTCCATTGCCCACTTTGCAACCCGCCGGTTGCTTCCTGTTTTGAATTATATCGCCCAAAGGAGCGAACTAACCTTTGTGATTGGATGGCCTTGAAATTATTGCTTGAGTTTTCGACTGGCCATAAAAACCCCGTAGACCAACTTCTGCCAATGTGGATAGCGTTGTTTTGACTCGATCAGGACTTTGCTGATGTAGTATACAGGTCGTTGAACCGGATATTCCTTCTCAGCTTCTTTACGCTCAACCATAATTGCCACACTGACCACTCGGGCATTAGCAGCCACGTATAACAGCAAAGGCTCATGATCAACTGGGGCTGCAAGGACCGGCGGTTCGACCAACTGCCGCTTTAGCTCCTCAAAGGCCGCATTGGCTCCATCACTCCAGACGAAATCATCCGTCTTTTTCAACATCTGATACAAAGGAATTGCCTTCTCTCCCAAGCGACTGATAAACCGGCTAAGGGATGCAATTCGACCTGCGAGACGCTGAACATCATTGATACACTTCGGTTTAGCCAGGGATGTGATTGCCTTAATTTTTCAGGTTAGCCTCAATGCCTGTTGGATACGAAACCGAGAAGCTTTGCCGGAACACCAAAACACATTTATCCGGATTAAGCATCATCTTGTAAATCCGAAGATTGTCAAACGTCTCCTTGAGATCATCCATCGGTGTTTCCTTCTTCCTGGATTTTACCACAATGTCATCCACATAAGCATGAACATTCGCCCAATCTGCGTGTGAAGACAATTTTGCACTAGCGCGATAAGTTGCTGAGCACTCTTGAGCCCAAAGGGCATAGAAACATAGCAGAAGGCTCCAAAAGGAGTGATGAAGGCTGTCTTCTCCTGGTCCTTAACTGCCATCTTGATCTAATGATATCCTGAATAAGCATCCAAAAACTCAGGCGCTCACAACCCGCCGTCGCATCGATGATCTGATCAATACGCGGGAGAGCAAAGGGATCAACCAGGCAAGCCTTATTCAACTCCATGTAGTCCACACACATACGCCAAGTGTCGTTTTTCTTAAGAACTAGCACCGGATTAGCCAACCATTCAGGATGAAACGCTTCGATGATAAAACCAGCAGCCAACAGCCGGGCTACCTCTTCACCAATTGCCTTGCGTCTTTCTTCATTAAAGCGATGAAGGAATTGCTTGACTGGTTTAAACTTCAGATCAATATCAAGAGTGTGCTCAGCGAGTTCCCTCGATACACCTGGCATGTCAGAAGGCTTCCATGCAAAAATGTCCCGGTTCTCACGGATGAACTTCGATGAGCGCTTTCCTATTTTGGATCCAGTTGGTGCGATCTTTGAATCGCTTGGACGAATTGCAGTCTGAAGTCAACAAGCTTAGTCTCGTCGGCCGGTTTGAAATGCGAGGTTGGGTCATGCTCGATGGTGGGCTTCTTCGGAGGGTCATATCTGCCGGATCAACATTCTCCTTATAAAACTTTAGCTCTTTTGTAGCACAAACCGCCTCAGCATAAGCCGCATCACCTTCCTTGCAATCCAAAGTGATTTTTCGACTTCCATGAACCGTGATAGTCCCTTTATGACCCGGCACCTTGAGCTGCAAATAAATATAACAAGGCCTTGCCATGAATTTTGCATAAGCCGGCCACCCAAACAGCGCGTAATACGGGCTCTGGATTCTTACTACCTCAAGGTCAATGTCTCGGACCTAGAGTCATGCTCATCACCAAACACAACTTCCAAAGCGATCTTACTTATGGGATCGCCGATTTACGGTACCACACCATGAAAAACAGTGTTGGGCGGTTTAAGATTCTTATGTGTCAACCCCATGCGACGGAATGTCTCATAATCTGAGAATATTGATCTGCTTCCTCCATCCATGAGTACTTTGGTGAACTTATAACCTCCCACGAGGCGCCACCACGAGCTAGTTGACCGGATTGTCAATCCGGGCGGATGATCCTCCTACTCCACACAATAGGCTGTTCCGACCACATGAGATAACGTGGAACTGCGGTTCAACAACATTGACTACCCTCTTGTGAAGCTTGATCACGCTTGCACAGACTAGTGGTGAACACATGATACTGCCCACCATTCAACTACTTTGGGTGACTCTGGTAACCCGACTGCTGCTGATTCCCTTGATTATTCTGCTGGTTATTACCACTTTGGTTGTTCTGGTTGCCATAATTACTCTGAAACGCAGAGTTTGAACAGCCGCCACCATGGAAACTTGGACCTGAACCGCTCGGCGGACCCTGATCATACCGGAAAAGATCAAAGTTTTTGAACTCCTTCATAATGTTATAATCCTTCCAGAGATGCGTTGCAGGAGCCTCCTTGGTCCCATGCTTCGGACAGGGCTGATTCAACAAGCGCCCAGATTCATCGCCCTTGTATTTGAGGCGGTTTACCTTCGGCGCTGCACATTAGCGTTAGCCACAAAATCTGAATCCACTTTACGCTTACCATTATTCCCCTGGCCTCCTTGGTTGTGCTGCTGTCCCTTCGCACCGCCATTCTTCTTTCCCTTCTCCGGTTTCTCATTATCAGAATCGGGATCCTTGGTATTATCAGAATCGGCATACTTTACCAAGGCTGCCATGAGGGTTCCCATGTCGTTGCAGTGGCGCTTGAGTCGTCCCAACTTCATCTTCAATGACTTAAACCGGCAATTGCGCTCCAGTGTGATAATGGCTTGACCAGCGTTAATCCGGTCGGACGAGTGTAAAACTTCTGAAACCCGGCGCACCCAATGAGTTGTGGACTCATTCTCTCCTTGAACACAAGCATCCAGATCCACAATGGACATGGGCTGCTTGCACATGTCTTTGAAATTGGCTATAAACCGGGCCTTCAACTGATCCCATGACTCGATGGAATTAGCTGGCAGATTTTTCAACCAAGTACGGGCTGTTCCCTCCAACATCATCGTGAAGTACTTTGCACAAGCTGCTTCATCTACATCTAGCATCTCCATTGCCATCTCATAAAACTCGACCCACGCCTCAGGTGGCTGATCCGCCGTGTAGTTAGGCACTTTGCGTGGACCCTTGAAATCTTTGGGCGAACGCACATTATGGAGAGCCGAATAAGGCACGACACTCCCAGAGGCGAAGGCAAGCCGGTGCCTCGGTCAGCCAGCGCTCGCTGGCTGAACAGGGCGGGTTGATACTGACCAAAGCGGCATCCGCCGTGCCCTGCCATGATCCACCACATCTTGAGCATTGCGATGCCGCGCTGCTAGACACCTCCGGTTCATCCATCGCTGCTATAACTTGGGCTCGGACGAGGGTTGAATGAATTCTATCCCGACTATATAAATAAGCCTGCTGCTGCACCACGGCGGTTTGGAGAAGATCTCTCGCCCGCCGCTTTTCAACTGCTGCTATTGAATCACCTTCCATTGGAATGGCCGCCAGGCGTGAAGCTGCAGCAATCATGTTATCCAGAGGGCTCGAGAAGTGACCCGGTGGTGTAGACACGTATTGCGGCGGGTTATCTGTTCGTCGGGGTGGCTCCGTTATCCGTAGTTGATCCGGAGCTGTCCTAGGCGCCTCCGTCCGGTTTGCAGCTGCCGGATTGCTCGTCCGAGCGCCTGGCGTCTGAAAGAGATTTAACCCGCCGTAAACGGCGGCGAGCGTGACGGTACTTCGCCGCATTACATCCTCGATGCAGTCCGATCCAGCATGAGCTGGTAATTCTGTGCCTGTATCCGCTGTGATTGAGCATCCAAAGCGGCCCGTTCTTTAGCCATCCTAGCATCCTCAGCTACCAGGTCCTCCTTAGCCTGTGCTATTTGGTCCTTCAGTTTCGCAACATCCGCATTGTGCTGATCCCGCGTCTCCGGGGTGACTGTTGCGGTCAACAAGGTCGCCCAGGCGTCCATCAAACCAGAGAGGACTTGCACCGGACGGCGCGCCGGGACTCCTACCGCGGCTGCTGATCCGGTGTTCGTCGCTGCGGTGGATGAAGACTGCAACGTGGGCTGTGTTCCGGCCATGTAAACAGTAACCCGACTTGGCGGTTCATGGAGGTCCGGAATACTGTTGCCATCGGAATATCCTTCGAACACACCGCTATGAATCTGGTACAAGGACTCAGTTTCGCCAGTGGATGATTTGCCGTCGGAGTATACGGCCGTCTCGCCTTCAAACACCGGTTCAGATCCGATCCCATGGACACATCCTATGAACGCACGCTTCACGGCAGGCTTAACTCGGGCTGGACTCCCACGCTGAGCCGTCTCGACGAGGTCGGTGTAGATGTTCGGCTCAGGGCCCGGTTCGCCAATCTTGCCGATGAAGACATGAGTTCCGCTGAAGGGGACCCGGTACCCATACTCGATCGAGCCGGCCTCGGGGCCCCATCCTTCGTCATCGATGTAGAGCTTGTCGTGACGACTTTTGGTCATTCGGCCGATCCGTACCCTTAAGTCCTTGAGCAGCCCTTCAAGAACTCAACACCATCGATGCGATAGCCCCACGGTGGCGCCAACTGTCGTGAAATTAACACATCAGATGTCCTCATGAAAGGACTTAGTCGTGGAGCCATCATAGCGGGTTAGCTTGAAGGGTTAAACGGACAAGGGACACGGGAGTTTATACTAGTTCGCCCCGCCGATGAAGGTAAAGTCTCGTCTAGTTGTGATGGGATTGATTGGGTTTCGATGACTAGGGGCGAAATCGCTTGCTCGAGTCTCGAGTTGTTGTCTCTTCTCCACTGAACGCTGCCGGTCGTCCTTTATATACAGAGTTGGCCTTGGCGGTCTATAAGCCCCGAGGCCGACTCATACAAAGTGTCCAGCTCGGTCTCTCCTTTCTAACTTATATTACAAGTTTACATAGTCATGGCGGTTTACCATTATGGGCCCTAATCCGCCTTTGGGCTGTGGGCTTCTAAGCTTCGTTAGTAAAACGCCATCTTCTGGATCTTCATGGGCTTCAGCATAGTCGAGGGTGAACCGGGCCCTCCTGGTCGGTTTACACTCAGTAGCTATATCCTCAACACCAACCATAAATAAATGCCAATTAAGCTCAGGTGAAATGCACAATGAGACAACCGTAGTAAACCAAGTACAAAATGTAAAATGAAGTTAATGTTGGAAATATGCCCTAGAGAAATAATAAAATGGTTATTATCATATTGCACGTTCATGATAAATGTTTATTATTCATGCTAGAATTGTATTATTTGGAAACTTAAATACATGTGTGAATACATAAACTACATCGTGTCCCTAGTAAGCCTCTACTAGACTAGCTTGTTGATCAAAGATGGTTAAGGTTTCTTCACCATGGACATGAGTTGTCATTTGATAGCGGGATCACATCATTAGGAGAATGATGTGATGGACAAGACCCAACCATAAGCTTAGTATATGATTGTATCACTTTAGTTTTAGCTACAGCTTTATTCATGTCAAGTGTTTATTCCTAGACCATGAGATCATGCAACTCTCGGATACCAGAGGAATGCCTTGTGTGCTATCAAACGTCACTTCGTAATTGGGTGATTATAAAGGTGCACTATAGGTATCTCCGAAGGTGTCTGTTTAGTTGGCATGGGCCAAGGCTGGGATTTGTTACTCTGTATGATGGAGAGATATTTCTGGGCCCTCTCGGTAATACAACATTGTAAAGAGCTTGCAAGTAATGTGTCTAATGAGTTAGTAATCAGATCTTGTATTATGGAATGAGTAAAGAGACTTGCTGGTAACGAGATTTAACTAGGTATGGAGATACCGACGATCGAATCTCGGGCAAGTAACATATCTCTGAACAAAGGGAACTGCATACAGGATTAACCGAATCCTCAACATCGTGGTTCAATTGATAAAAGATATTCATGCAATATGTAGGAACCAATATGGGCATCCAATTCCCGCTATTGGTTATTGACCAGAGAGGTGTCTTGGTCATGTCTACTTGATTCTCGAACCCGTAGGGTCCGCGCGCTTAACATTCGGTGACGCTAGAGTAGTATTGGGATATGTGCATTGGTAACCGAATGTTGTTCGGTGTCTTGGATGAGATCTCGGACATCACGAGGAGCTCTAGAATTGTCCGTAGGACATGATTTATATATGGGAAGTCCTGTTTTGGTCACCGAAAAAGTTTCGGGCATTACCGACAGTGTTCCGGGAGTGCCGAAAGGGGTCCGGGGCCCACCTACCCCGAGGGCCCACATGGGCTATAGGGGGTGCGCCTTGTCCTATATGGTCCAGGGGCACTAGCCCTAAGAGGCCCATGTGCCAAGGAGAGGTGGTGGAGGAAGAGTCCTAAGGGGGAAAGGCACCCCCAGGTGCCTTGGGGAGGGAGGAAACCTCCCTAGGCCCACGCCCCCTCCTTGGAGGAGGGGCTAGGGCTGCATTCCCAGCTCTCCCCCTTGCCTCCTATATATAGTGGGGGAGAGGGAGGGGCTAAACACACCAATGCCCATGCCCCAGCGGCAGCCCTACCTCTCCCATAACTCCGTTTTATCCTTAGATTGGTTCCGGCAGCGTTTGGTGAAGCCCTCCTGGCAATGCACCACCATCATCTCCACCACGCCATCGTGCTGGTTGAGATCCCATCTACTTCTCCTCTATTTCTTGCTGGATCAAGAAGGAGGAGATGTCACCGAGCCGCACCTGTGCTGAACGGAGGTGTTGGTGCTAGATCGGATTGGATCATGATCGGATCGCAAAGAGTACGACTACATCAACCACATTATATACGCGTCCTCTTTCGGTCTACAAGGGTATATAGACACACTCCCCTCTCATTGCTATGCATCCCCTATATTATATCTTGGGTGTTCGTATGAATTTTTTTGGTTTTCATGCTTCGTTCACCATCAGTTAACTCACAATTGGAAAATGGCGTGACAAGGCGCACTTCACGCTCTAGTTATATTTAGAAGACCAACAATGTTTCGAGTGCTTACATAGGACATACACTACTCAAAATTAAATGTAAAGTTGTTCGACAACCCCATAAGCAAAAACGATAAAAGAAGACGACACATCAATTTTCAGCCGTCGATTACTCATTCTGAGTCATAGGTATGAAGTATTATAAAGAGGGGATACACGATAGATCTTATTGTGGAAATCGACTAACCAAAAGCATATAAACACACCCACGTCCTATGAAAGAGAGAGCCCCAAAATGCTTGAATGTTTCCTTTGTAGTGATCCTCGGAGTCACCTCAGACCCTCGAAGTGATCTCTGAGCCAATAGGAGAAACATTTTGTTAAGGCCCATAGACTTCAGGTTGGACCAAAGTCTCCAGGCGCTTAGACCCTCGAAGCAGTCCTTGAGATGCATCCGACCAAGAGCAAAATGGATATGTTTTTCCTCAGAAGCACCTATGAGCCCTCCTGAAGCCTCCGAGGTGTCCAGGACCCTCAAAGCTAACTAGCTTGGGAGCAAAACATGCATAATTGGAAAAAATCCTATAGAAAGGCATCTTCTTCACCGGGAAGAAGGCGATGACTTTCACTCTCTCTCCATGATGCCCAGTTATAAACACCTCAAAACACTGAGATCACCATCCCTAGCCCTTCATCCCACCTATACTTCTAGAGAGAATAAGAGGATATTTCTGATCTACAACTCCGCCAAAGCAAAACCGAAGCTTGATGATTCCATACGATATCGTCGATGGGTTTCTGGGGAACCCTAGACGATTGGAGTTTCTCAGGAGCTTCCAAGTTTTATGGTTGTGATGGTTCGGAAATTGCCCCAAGAGCTACCACTAGTGAGAGGGTACTTGGGCTTCGTTGACCAACGTATTCAAAGACTTAAGGGAGATATTCATTGTCGTGGGGCATTAGTTGTTCCCCACATCTTCAACTGAGATTATCCCTCTTCCAAGAGTGTAAACTTGGGATTACATCTTCGTCTCCTTCACTTTGGTTGTCTTTAACCCTAGCTTTTACTTATAGTTATTTGCTTGCTTGTTTGCCTTGTATAGCTTGCTAGCTCGTTGTAGCGCATCATATAGTGTTTATAAATTAGTTGCATTTGTAGATAACTTACAATATTGCACTATGATCACGATGGTAGATGGCACCGCCCAGCGGACTACATGCAGCCTCCCAACACCTTGATAACCCACAAGTATAGGGGATCGCAATAGCTTTCGAGGGTAGAGTATTCAACACAAATTTATTGATTCGACACAAGGGGAGCCAAAGAATATTCTTGAGTATTAGAAGTTGAGTTGTCAATTCAACCACACCTGGATAACTTAGTATCTGCAGCAAAGTGTTTAGTAGCAAAAGTGGTATGATAATAAAGGTAACAGTAGCAAAAGTAAAGATAAATATTTTTGGGTTTTTGTAGTAGTTGTACCAGTAGCAACGGAAAAGTAAATAAGTGAAGAACAATATATGAAAAGCTCGTAGGCAATGGATCAGTGATGGATAATTATGCCGGATGCGATTCCTCATGCAATAGCTATAACATAGGGTGATATAGAACTAGCTCCAGTTCATCAATGTAATGTAGGCATGTATTCTGTAAATAGTCATACGTGCTTATGGGAAAGAACTTGTATGACATCTTTTGTCCTACCCTCCCGTGGCAGCGGGGTCCTTACGGAAACTAAGGGAAATTAAGGCCTCCTTTTAATAGAGAACCGGAACAAAGCATTAGCACATAGTGAATACATGAACTCCTCAAACTATGGTCATCACCGAGAAGTATCCTGATTATTGTCACTTCGGGGTTATCGGATCATAACACATAATAGGTGACTATAGACTTGCAAGATAGGATCAAGAACACACATATATTCATGAAAACATAATAGGTTCAGATCTGTAATCATGGCACTCGGGCCCTAGTGACAAGCATTAAGCATAGCAAAGTCATAGCAACATCAATCTCAGAACATAGTGGATACTAGGGATCAAACCCTAACAAAACTAACTTGATTACATGGTAAATCTCATCCAACCCATCACCGTCCAGCAAGCCTACGACGGAATTACTCTCGCACGGCGGTGAGCATCATGAAATTGGTGATGGAGGATGGTTGATGATGATGACGACGACGAATCCCCCTCTCCGGAGCCCCGAACGGACTCCAGATCAGCCCTCCCGAGAGAGATTAGGGCTTGGCGACGGCTCCGTGTCGTGAAACACGATGAAACTTTCTCTCTAATTTTTTTCTCCCCGAGACGGAATATATGGAGTTGGAGTTGAGGTCGGAGGAGGTCCAGGGGGCCCACGAGATAGGGGGACGCGCCCTAGAAGTCGCCCCTGTCTCGTGGATAAACCAGGCCCCCAGTGTATTTCTTTCGCCCAATAATTCTTATAAATTCCAAAAAGTGCGTCCGTGGATTTCCAGGACATTCCGAGAACTTTTCTTTTCTACACATAAAACAACATCATGGTAGTTCTGCTGAAAACAATGTCAGTCCGGGTTAGTTTCATTCAAATCATGCAAGTTAGAGTCCAAAACAAGGGCAAAAGTGTTTGGAAAAGTAGATATGTTGGAGACATATCAACTCCCCCAAGCCTAAACCTTTGCTTGTCCTCAAGCAATTCAGTTGATAAACTGAAAGTGATAAAGAAAAACTTTTACAAACTCTGTTGCTCTTGTTGTTGTAAACATGAAAAGCCAGCATTCAAGTTTCAGCAAATATTATGAACTAACCATACTCACAATAACACATAGGTCTCACAATTAGTCATATCAATAACATAATCAGCTAGCGAGCCATAATAATAAAACTCGGATGACAACACTTTCTCAAAATAATCATAACATGATATAACAAAATGGTATATCGCTAGCCCTTTCTGAGACCGCAAAACATAAATGCAGAGCACCTTTAAAAATCAAGGACTGACTAAACATTGTAATTCATGGTAAAAGAGATCCAGTCAAGTCATACCCAATATAAACCAATAGTGAATGCAAATTACAGTGTGCTCTCCAGCGGGTGTTTTTTAATAAGAAGGATGATGACTCAACATAAAAGTAAATAGATAGGCCCTTTGCAGAGGGAAGCAGGGATCTGTAGAGGTGCTAGAGCTCGATTTTAAAGTAGAGATTGAATAACATTTTGAGCGGCATACTTTCACTGTCAACGCAACAACTATGAGATGGTTGTATCTTCCATACTACATGCATTATAGGCAGTTCCCAAACAGAATAGTAAAGGTTTATACTCCCCCAACCACCAACAAGCATCAATCCATGGCTTGCTCGAAACAACGAGTGCCTCCAACATACAACAGCCCTGGGGGAGTTTTGTTTAATTATTTTGATTTGCTTTGATCTTTTTGGATCATGGGACTGGGCATCCAGATTCTTGGCCCTTTCTCGTGAATGAGGGCGGAGTCAGTCCTCTTGAGAATAACCCACCTAGCATGGAAGATATAGGCAGCCCTAGTTGTACATGAGCTGCTCGAGCATACAAAACAGAATTTCATTTGAAGGTTTGGAGTTTAGCACATACAAATTTACTTGGGCAGCGGTAGATACAAAATATAGGAAGGTATAGTGGACTCATATGGAACAACTTTGGGGTTTAAGGAGTTTGGATGCACAAGCTGTATTCCGCTTAGTACAAGTGAAGGCTAGCAAAAGGCTGAGGAAGCGACCAACCGAGAGAGCGACAACGATCGTAAACATGCATTAAAATTAACTTACACCGAGTACAAGCATGAGTAGGATATAATCTACCATGAACATAAATATCATGAAGGCTATGTTGATTTGATTCAACTACATGTGTGAACATGTGCCAAGTCGAGTCACTTAATTCATTCAAAGGAGGATACCATCCCATCATACCACATCATAATCATTCTAATAGCATGTTGGCACGCAAGGTAAATCATTATAACTCATAGCTAATCAAGCATGGCACAAGTAACTATAATCTCTAAATGTCATTGCAAATATGTTTACTTCATGATAGCTGACTCAGGAACGATGAACCCATCATATTTACAAAAACAAGAGAGGTCGAGTTCATACCAGCTTTTCTCATCCCAATAAGTTCATCATATATCGTCATTATTGCCTTTCACTTGCACGACCGAACGATGTGTATAATAATAAGAGTGCACGTGCATTGGACTAAGCTGGAATCTGCAAGCATTCAACTCAAGAGAGAAGACAGGGTAATATGGGCTCTAAGTTAAGTAAACAATCATGCATATGAGAGCCACTAAGCATTTTCAATATGGTCTTCTCGATCCCCAAAAGAAAGAAAAGAAAATAAAACTATTTACACGGGAAAGCTCCCAACAAGTAAGAAGAAGAACTAGAAATATTTTTGGGTTTTCATTTTAATTCTACTACAAGCATGGAAAGTAAACTAACTATTTTTGGTTTTTCTTAAGGTTTATCAAACACGCAAGAAGAAAACTAGAAAAAGAAATTTAAACTAGCATGGATAATACAATGAAAGAGTATGAGCATCGACGACTAGTGTGTGAACATGAATGTAAAGTCGGTGAGAGACACGTACTCCCCCAAGCTTAGGCTTTTGTCCTAAGTTTGTCTAGTACCAAGGACCGCCTGGACGATATCCATAAGTGAAACCGGGGTTGTACTGAGATGCAGAGGCGATCGCCTCCCGAGCGGCAGCGTGTTGACGAGCTGCCTCCATTCCTCTCTCATACTCAGTTGCTTCCTCCCTGGTGACAACGTATCTTCCTCTTGCCTGATAATCAAAAAGGTAGGGGGCAGGAAGAGTAACAGGGACGACATTGCGTCTGTCATAGATTAGTCGATAATGGAGGAATTTCTCATTCCTCTCAAGAAAATGATGACTGAACATAGCTTCTTTATCCAAATAAACAGGAGGTAAAATCATATCCCCCTCTCGTGGAGCTATATTAAGAAATTTAGCCACACGGGTTGCATAAATTCCTCCAAATAAATCTCCCTTTCTACTATTATTCTGCAACCTACGTACAACTATTGCCCCCAAGTTATAACCTTTATAACCTGACACAGCACTCTTGAGGACACAAAGATCAGGGGCACACATGTGACATACTTCGTCCTTACCGTTAATGCATCTACCAATAAAGAGAGCAAAGTAATGTATAGCAGGAAAATGAATGCTCCCTACGGTAGCTTGTGCTACGTCCCTAGATTCTTCCACAGTAATACTAGCAAGAAAATCTCTAAATTCAGATTTGGGAGGATCATTAATATTACCCCACTGCGGAAGTTTGCAAGCAGTTGTGAAATCCTCTAAATCCATGGTATAAGATGTATCATAAATATCAAACATGACACTAGGAGAATTACGCGAACAGTTATATTTGAACCTCCGTACAAAAGAATCAGTCAACTGATAGTACTGCGGACACTTATCTTGGAAGAAGTCCTCCAGCTCGGCATTACGCACATATGCGTCAGATTCCTCCTTGAAGCCTGCTTCGACCATAAAATCATCGGATGGCCACTCACAAGCCCGTGCATTTGCTTCCCTAGGCAATTCAACATCTTGCTCACGTATAGCAATCCTTGACCCTTTCTTTGCCGAGGAACCTCCTTGGTACATTCTTCTAAGCATATTTCATTTTCTGAAAATTTCTGAAATTTTAGTAACTTCAAAATAAAAGTGCATAAAACTAAACAAGATTGATAGAAACTACTCCTACAAGTGCCTAAAGCCTATATCATGCATTGGAATTGCTTGGGACCTCAAAAATTTAACATGCAAGCTCAAGAACATGGTCACCTATGCAGCAAAAATTTGCAATGAATAAAGCACTAGAACAAAAACTAATTGGACCAATGGAGGAGTCACGTACCAAGCAACAATCTCCCAAAGCAGTTTTGTGAATGGAGCTTTGAGCTAAGAGATCGAAAATCGCAGCAAAATGAGCTAGAACTCGTGCTTGAGCTGGATGGGGATTTTTTTGGGTAGAAGATGAAGTGTGTGGACGCTGGCATAAGTGGAGGGGAGCCACAAGGGACCCACGAGACAGGGGGCGCACCCTACAGGGGGGGCGCGCCCTCCTCTCTCGTGGCCTGGTGCTTGCCCCTTCTGCAGTGTTTTCAGTGCCTAAAATCCTTAAATATTCCAGAAAAAATCATACTAGATTTGCAGGGCATTTGGAGCACTTTTATTTTCGGACTATTTTTCAATGCACGGATAATTCAGAAAACAGACAGATAATACTATTTTTGCTTTATTTATTCTAAATAACAGAAAGTAAAAAGAGAGTACAGAAGGTTGTGCCTTCTCGTTTCATCCATCTCGTGATCATCAAAATGAACCCACTAACAAGGTTGATCAAGTCTTGTTAACGAACTCACTCCAAATAACACGGAACCGGAGAAATTTCGAATAACACTAAGTTACCTCAGCGGGGATATGAAAATCCCCAACAATAAGAATATCATAATTTTTCTTGACAGTAGGTAGAGGAAATTCAAAACCTCCAAAAATGATAGTTGGAACTTTTCCAATTGAATTAATGCTATGAACTTCAGATTGTTTCCTCGGAAAGTGTACCGTATGCTCATTACCATTAACATGAAAAGTGACATTGCCTTTGTTGCAATCAATAACAACCCCTGCAGTATTAAGAAAAGGTCTACCAAGGATAATAGACATACTATCGTCCTCGGGAATATCAATAATAACAAAGTCCGTTAAGATAGTGACATTTGCAACCACAACAGGCACATCCTCACAAATACCGACAGGTATAGCAGTTGATTTATCAGCCATTTGCAAAGATATTTTAGTAGGTGTCAACTTATTCAATTCAAGTCTACGATATAAAGAGAGAGGCATAACACTATCACCGGCTCCAACATCACATAAAGCAGTTCTAACATAATTTCTTTTAATGGAGCAAGGTATAGTTGGAACACCTGGATCTCTAAGTTTCTTTGGTATTCCACCCTTAAAAGTGTAATTAGCAAGCATGGTGGAAATTTCAGCTTCCGGTATCTTTCTTTTATTTGTGATGGTATCCTTCATATACTTAGCATAAGGATTTACTTTAAGCATATCAGTTAAGCGCATACGTAAGAAAATAGGTCTAATCATTTCAGCAAAGCGCTCAAAATCCTCATCATCCTTTGACTTGGATGGTTTAGGAGGAAAGGGCATGGGTTTCTGAACCCATGGTTCTCTTTCTTTACCGTGCTTCCTAGCAACAAAATCTCTCCTATCATAACGTTGATTCTTTGATTGTGGGTTATCAAGATCAACAGCAGGTTCAATCTCTACATCATTATCATTGCTAGGTTGAGCATCAACATGAACATTATAATTAACGTTATCACTAGGTTCATGTTCATCACATGATTGAGTTTCAGCATCAGAAATAGAGACATTATTGGGATTCTCAGGTGTGTATATAGTAGGTTCACTAGAAGCATGCAAAGTTCTATCGTTTTTCTTCTTCTTCTTTTTAGAAGAACTAGGTGCCTCTAAATTATTTCTCTGAGAATCTTGTTCGATTCTCTTAGGGTGGCCTTCAAGATACAAAGGTTCCTGAGTCATTCTACCAGTTCTAGTAGCCACTCTAACAGCAAAGTCATTTTTATTATTTAATTCATCAAGCAAATCATTTTGAGCATTGAGTACTTGCTCAGCTTGAGTAGCAACCATAGAAGCATATTTGCTAACGCGGTGAAGTTCATCTTTAACTCTAGCCAGATTATCACCTACGCATCCTATCTCGAAAGCATTATTCTTTAACTCTACCAACATAAGCATTAAAACTTTCTTGCCTACCCATAAATTCATCAAATTCATCTAAGCATGGGCTATGAAATTTAGTAGAGGGTATTTCAACTTTATCATATCTGTAGAGAGAATTTACCTTTACTACGTGTCGGGTTATCAAGACAATGTGGTTCTTGATGATAAATTAAGACCATGTATTTCTTCAATAGGAGGTAAATTCTTAACATCTTCAGCTTTAATACCTTTTTCTTTCATTGATTTCTTTGCCTCTTGCATATCTTGAGATCGAGAAATAAAACACCTCTCTTCTTTGAAGTGGGTTTAGGAATAGGCTCGAAGTTGGCTCAATTGGTTCAGGAATTACTTGAGGCGGCTCGGGAAGAGTCCAATTATTTTCATTAGTCGACATATTATTCAATAATATTCCAGCTTCGTCGACTGTTCTTTCCCTGAAAACACAACCAGCACAACTATCCAAGTAGTCCTTGGAAGCATCGGTTAGTCCATTATAAAAGATATCAAGTATTTCATTTTTCTTAAGAGGATGACCAGGCAAAGCATTAAGTAACCGGAGAAGCCTCCCCCAAGCTTGTGGGAGACTCTCTTCTTTGATTTGCACAAAATTATATATTTCCCGCAGGGCAGCTTGTTTCTTATGAGCAGGAAAATATTTAGCAGAGAAGTAATAAATCATATCCTGGGGACTACGCACACAACCAGGAGCAAGAGAATTATACCAAGTCTTAGCATCACCCTTTAATGAGAACGGAAATATCTTAAGGATAGATAAATAACGGGACTTTTCATCATGAGTAAATAGGGTGGCTATATCCTTCAACTTGGTAAGATGTGCCACAACATGTCGGGGAGGCTGATCGTAACCCACGAACACCTATGGGACCGGCGGACCGAGTCCCTTTTGGTTCGGTGGGGGGCGGAGATTGCACGAAGAGCAGATCGAGGCGAAACACACGAGCAGTTTACCCAGCTTCTGAGCTCTCCGGAGAGATAATACTCCTACTGCTGCTTGTCTGGTTGTATTGTGTTCTTGCTAGGGAGCACAGAGAGCTACAAAACCTAGCTTGAGTGTGTGTCGTCTCGAATGAGTCGAACCCCCCCTTTTCTACGTTGCACATGGGCCTCCTTTTATATGCTCAAGGGGTCACCAACAGGTTGCAACGTAGACAAGGGCAAAAATGGGAAAATGAGCTACGGTTGGTACAGCTACTTTGTACAGTGTATTCTACCTAACTCTGACGGCAAGGGACAAAAGCAATAAATGCCCATCCATGTCGCCTAAACAGTGCAGAAAGGGACCGTCAGGGGCGCCACCGCTTGCCACGATGGCACTCCTGTTAGCGCCGCTTACCGCTGCTCTCCGCTGGCTGCACAGCCTCTTGACACGTACGCCTGGAATGGTCCCATGGCGACACGTTGGTGGATGAGCTGGAGCGGAGATAAAGAGAGGTTGCCCGCCGCGGCTGAATCCTTGTCGCACCCGGAGGCTTGTCGCCCAATGGGCCTTCCCGGCAAGCTCCTCTTGCCGGGGTCTTGTCTTCTGCGTGCCTTGAGTGGCCTTCCCGGCAAGCTCCTCTTGCCGGGGCCTTGTCTCCTTGGCTTAAATACTTTGTTCTTGAATGGCTCCAAAGGAACCACGGAGGACCTTGGCGGTTACCAGGCAAGCCTTGCCATGGGCGCTACTGATTGCCCGTGCGAAGTTCGAGATACTAGGGTACCCTACTCCGATACACGGCAGAGCCCGGGCTGGGCCACACGCAGCGGTGCCCAGCTGTTGGGCCAGGACCAAAAGCAGTCATGTGCACACGCGCGGCCTAGATCACGCCGTGGCGGCTCCGGACCACCACGTCCCCACGAACAGCACGCGCCGAACGTGCCGTCGTGGGAGAGATCGTGGGGGTTTCTTTAATTGGAAAAGCGGAATGTCCGCCCCCTCTCCCTCCTTATAAACAGGGGAAACAGGGGCAGGTCGCCCACCTCGCCATTTGCTGTCCCATCTCGAAAACCACCGTCGCTCCCCCCTTCTTCTCTGGTCCGAAGAGAGCAACACCCCGCCCCCCATCGCCACCAGCGCCATCAACGCCGTCGGTCTTCTCCACCGCCTCCGCCATGGCTCCGAAAGCCGACAAGGGGAAGGGCGTGAAGTCGGCCGAGGCGCAGCGGCTCATGGCGCTGCGCAGGAGCGGGCCTCTTCCCCAGCTCGATGCAAAGGAGCTGAGGAGGCTACTACCTCTTACGGTCGACGGAGGCGGCGCATCCGCGTCTGAAGGTACTCTCCGCCGCCAAGATCGAGTCAGCCTCGGCGGGTACCCCTTCTTCGCGCTCTTCTTCTATTGTGGGCTCTGCCGCCCTTCTCTGAGTTCTTCTGCGATATCATGAACACCTACGGGTTTCGCCTCCTTGATTTCACCCCAACGCTGTCGACCATGGCGGTTTCGCACCTCTGCGAAAACTTTGTCGGAATCCACCCAAGCGTAGCCCTTTTCCGCCACTTCTTCATGCCCCGCATCGAGAGGAGAGCCACTTGCGGAGGATTGCTTGGATCTCCAGGATCGGCAAGAAAGAATACTATCTGGAAGGAGAGCTCCGCAGCAAGTGGGAGGAGGAGAGCCGATTGGTGTTGGATCGTTGAGGAGAACCGCAGCCCTTCACGCCCAGCGCCAAACTCCAATAGTGCGCGGCAACGATTGGAGCAACTTGGCGCGGAAGATGCTAGGTTGAAGATTGCCGTGACCGGATCCTGCGCCTCGGGTTTGCGGACTCATTGTAGGCGCGATTGGCGCGGATTTCCTTCGCCGCCGATCGCTTCCCTTGCGGAGAGGAGGAGACCTGCTTGGGAGTTCCAAAACCGGCGGATATCATGAGGCTGCGCCCGGGCCTCAACTGGAATTTCACCGTCTTGGAGTTGGACGCAATGCTTCGGAGTTGTTCAAGCATGACCCCGATCACCCGAATGGTTTATGTTGCCAAGAAGTCGTTCCTTTGTGCAACAATTCTTCGCTCGGCGCATCCGTGCCATGATGCCGTTATGCGATTCACATGGGATCGTTCAACCTGGCAAGAGCCTGCGGAAGGCGTCGTCGCGGCAGTTCTTGATAGCTTGGAAGAAGTGCCGATCCGCGCCGACAGCGAAGTGGCTCACCAGCGACACCACCGACGCCGAGATGCAGCGCATCGCCACGCCAGCTGGAGGCGGCGGCATTCTTGCCATTGGCGAATTTGGTTTTGTGGAAGAGGCGGAGGCAGCAGAGGCGGCAAGCCTTGCCGACCGAGAGGAGCTTGCCAGCGAGGAGGAGCAGGCCGAGCCCGAAGTTGAGCCAAGCGAGCCTGCCGAGGGCGCCTCCTCCGCTCCTTCGAGTAGCTTGCCGCGAGCGGAGCCCACAGCTCCACCAAGAAGGCATCTCCGCAAGGCCGGGGAAGTGACGGGGCGGCAGACGGGCCAACAGCCGCAGCGCCGCGTGACGCGCTCCACCGCGGCAAGCACTGTTGCCGCGGGAGTGCCCCACACCACTGCAACAACTGAGGCGGGATCCTCTCAGGCCATCGCTGCCACCCCCGCTAAGCGGTCCAGAGAACCTACTCCTCCGCCTCTTCGCACCGGAGGCGAGCCGGAATTTGATCTCTCCGCGCTCAGCTCCGACGAGGAAGAAGAAGAAGAGTAAGCTTCTATGCTGTGCTTGTATTTCTTCAATTTGGTTGCTTTGTCTTGTATCTGATTTGCTCCATTCGAACTCTTATCCTTTTCAAGATCGCTGGTCGAGAGCGTCGAAGAGCCAAGACCCGGTGGTTGTCATCGAAGGCGATCCCCCGTGGCAACAGGAGGTGCGTCTGAGACTCCCTTCTTGGACCGGCAACTCTTCCTCAAAGCAGCCCCAGACAGCCCCCAGCGTAAGTATATGGTTTAATTCTTCTTGTTAGGTGTGCATGGGTGCTCCTTCTTTGCTGATATCGACTTGTTGATTTGTGTAGGAGCAGAGCAGCCTCATCAGGAGTGCCGGCCGCGCCCGAAATTCATTCGCTTCTTCGCCGCCAAGGGAGAATTCTCCGGCAAGGGGCGTTCTCCGGCAAGGAGACTTCTCCGCCAAGGGACATCACCCGTGATCCTCCGGTGGTCGAGACCATGGCTGCAGATCCCATCGCAGGTAATCTTCTTGCTTGAGAATTTCGCTTGGGTTCTTTTCTTCTGTTTTTCTTTTGAACATTTGCTTGACTGTTCTTTCTTTTTCGATCGTCCGATCCATCGCGCAGATCCGATGGAGACCGAGGTCGCCGGCGAGGAGGCAGCGACGGCAACACCAGCGACGCCGCCACCATGGAGGAAGAGGCTGGCGCCGATGGGTCCGGCGAGGAGGCCGCCAAGGCTACCGCCGCAAAAGGCTGGCGAGTGCAGCGATCGTCTTGGCGACCACGAGGCGCGAGGAGCGCCAGCGCCTCGCCGACCGCCAATCCTCCGCCACCGATGCAGCGTCGAGCTCGAAGAGCCCCAGCCCGGCGCCTATCTGAAGGCCGGCGACGGCGTCTTCATCAAGCTCCCCTGGGCGTTGAGCTCCAGGGCGCCGGTCGAAGGGGAGACCTTTGACGAAGAGCTGCTTGCCTTCGCTGGGTTGACGCTGGTGAATGCGCCAGACAGCAGGAGCAGCGAGTCTGAGGAGGAGCAGCTGTTGAAGAAGCTGCTGTCGCTCTACCACGCCCCGACAAGCCAACTTGGAGTCCCGGGAAGCGCTTGTCGCGAGGGCGGGAGCAGACATGGAGAAGCGCGCAGAAGAGCTCCGGGGCGCCAACCAAGAAGCTCTCCGGAACGTAGCAGAAGAGCGGGAGCAACTCGCTGAAAAGCGCACAACCTTCATCCTTGAGAAGGCTGAGGTCGAGGAGCAGCAACGGTTCGCCGCCGAGAAGCTATCTGCGCAAGAAGGCGAGTTGGCGCAGCGGAAGATCAACCTCGACAGCTATGAGGAGGAGCTTGCCGCACGCGAGCAATCAATTGGCGGAGCTCTCAAGGAAGCAAAGGACGCTGCCGCAACTGCCGAGGCCGCCAAGAAGGAGTTGGAGACAAAAGTGACGCAGCTGGAGGCCAGTCTGCAGAAGAGCGGCGAAGAGCTTGCCGCGCTGAAGCACGAGCGCGAGAAGGACGCCTACACTCTTGGCGAGTTGCAGGGCCGTCTCGTTGAAAGGATCAAAGAGCTCGATGCGCCAAGGATTCCAAGGCAGATCTTGAGCTGAAGCTGACCACCACGATGGAGGCATTTGGATGGCGCCAAGGAGGCGAGAGGTGGGTCTGCTGGAGAAGATCAGGCCAACGAGGAGCTGCTGGCGAGTGCCACTGCCGCCCAGAACACCTTCAGGGATAATGTGGAGCTCTGGACTGAAGGTCTTGTGAACATCGCCGCCGCCATCGACAAGGAGCTGATGGAGCTGGGGATGGTGGATCTCGGGTACTCCTCCGACGAGCACCTCCAACCCAGCGCCAAGCTCAGCCTGTTTCTCAAGGGCGTGGTGACGGCTCTCCAGCGACTCCGGGAAGAGATCCTGAAGCAGCTGGCCGATGAATCGCGCCAGATCTGCGCAGAGCCCTCGAAGGTGTTGATGAAGGTGGCCTTCCGCAACCCAGGTCTCAACCTCAGCGGCGTCCTCGGATCCTTGCCGCCAGATGCCCGATGTGGAGGCGCTCAAAGCCCTTATCGCACCCATTGTGGACAAGGTGGGCAAGATCAAGTGGGTTGATGGCGACCGCGTGAGACTAGGCCGTAATTTTATCTTTCCTTGTCGCTGCTGATCATGTTTAGGAGAACAATTCATTAGATCTGCGACAAGCTATTTTTGTGATATAACTCTATCTTAGGCAATGATTGCAATGTTATTTCCTTTACTTGATTCCTTCCTTTGTATATTTGTGCCTTACGCTTTTAGGGAACTTGTCGGCGTGGGCACCTTTGCATATTGTTGAGTGCGATACGTCGGCAGCTTCTTTGGCGGTGCTGCCTCCGACAAGCAACCTTATCGCAACTAGTTGCAGCTCACTTAAGTTGTTGAGTGGACTCGAAACAAAGTAAGGCATAAACTAGCTACGAGTTAGTACCTCCGCACAGGTTTTCCATACAAAGTACTATCGTTCGAGGAAGATAATCTTAAAATTTAAAACTGATTGCTCAAACTTTAGCAACTTAGCTTTTCTCGTCGTTTGCTTCGGTAAGGCGAAACTTCCTCGGCGGCGCTTATGCCCACGCCCCACACCATTATCTTCTCCTTCCCCGGCTAACTTGTGGGCGAAGGAACCTTCCTTTCTTTGAGAAAGAGAAAGAAGAGAAAATAAAGTTATGGAGCCTTGTGGCTCGTTATTGCTACGGGTGTGGATGCTGCACAAAATGTCGGATAACACATGCAAAATGATGATGAAAGCATGAAATTGACAAGTTATGCGCAACACATGAGCTTCTTGATGCCGCGGGTCTGCGCCCGGCTTTGTACAAAGGATTACATGCAACATTGGCAAGACTTGTACAAAAGGTGGTTGCCGGAGCAGGTTAAACAACGCGCCCTATGGGTAAAACTTACGAAGATGCTCTATGTTCCAGGAGTTGCTCACGGAATGCCATCTTCGGTCTCAAAGCGGACAGCGCCGAGCCTAGTGACTCGCGTTTACCCGATAAGGGCCTTCCACTTCAGCGTCAACTTGTTGGAATTCTTGGCGGACTGAACACGCGAAGAACAAAGGTCGCCTTCCTCGAAACTTCGGCTCTAACTGCGGCTATGGTAGCGGCGCAAAGCTTCTGGTAACGAGCAACTCAAAGAAGCCTGAAGGCGGTCCTCCTCAAGGAGCAGCGCGTCATCTTGCCGCAGCTGCTCTTGCTCAAGCTCATCATAAGCGAGTACTCGAGGTGACCCGTATACGAGTTCCGTGGGGAGAACTGCCTCTGCTCCATAGACTAGAGCGAAAGGTGTCTAGCCAGTGGCTCGATTTGGTGTCGTCTTGATCGACCAAAGAACCACCGGTAGCTCCTCAATCCAGTTTCTTCCGCACTTGTGCACCCTGTCGAAAGTTCTGGTCTTGAGCCCACGCAGCACTTCAGCATTTGCCCTCTCTGCTTGACCATTGCTTCTTGGATGAGCAACAGAGGCAAAACAGACCTTGGCGCCAAGATCTTGGACGTACTGCATGAAGGTGCGGCTCGTGAATTGGGTGCCGTTGTCGGTGATGATCCTATTAGGAATCCCAAAACGACAAACAATTGACACGAAGAACTTGATCTTGTTGTGTCTGTCACCTTCCTCCTCGCTTCCACTTCCGGCCACTTTGTGAACTTGTCGATTACAGCGTACAAGTACTCAAAGCCCCGACAACTTCGGGAAAGGGGCGAGAATATCGAACCCCTGGACCGAAAATGGCGGGATAAAGGGATCGTCTGGAGAGCTTGAGCTGGCTGGTGTATCTGCTTGGAATGGGCTGCACGCTTCACACTTGGTTACTTGTGCAGTTGCATCACGGAGGGCTGTCGGCGGAAGAAACCTTGCCGGAAAGCTTTGCCGGCAAGTGCTCTTCTTGCCAATGTGGTGACCACATATGCCTCCGTATATCTCGCCAACAGCTTACATCCATCTTCGGTGGATACACTTCAATTTCACACCATTGAGTCTTCTTACATACAGCGTGTTGTCGACAAACTGATACATACTTGATTGCCGGGCTACTCTCTCCGCTTCTTCTTGCTCTTGGGAAGTTCTCTGTCTGAAGGAAATGGACAATCTGCTGCGCCCATCTTTGGAGCTTGCGGCTCGACAACAAGGATTAAAGGCACATCTGCTGCTGCGGGAACATCGGCTTCTATGGTAAGAACACTGTGGTTCAGCCGACTTGATGTTCCCGACAAGCTGCGGAGTAAAACTTGTCGGGGCGTGCGCTTCAACGAAGCAAACCCTAGGGCTTGTCGGAGCAGACTGCTCCTCGGCATTTTGGTGTTGAACTTGGGGACCTTGGCGGCGGCTTGGGGAGCTCGGCGGGAAGTAGTCACCGAAATCAACTTCCTCTTCTTGTTCTGTCTAGTTGATGGCGTTACAGTCGGTTGAGTCAGCTTGAGCACAAAAATTCCTGGTTCCACAGGTACTTTGAGTCTGGCGCGACTTGACGAGCCATCAGCAATATCGTTCTGAGCTCTTGGAACATGTTCCATTTGTAGGCCATCAAAGTGCTCTTCTAGCTTTCTTACTTCCTCAACGTAGGCTTCCATCAACGGACTCTGATAATCTTTGTTTACTTGGCGGACGACGAGCTGCGAGTCACCCCTGACAATGAGCTTCTTTATCCCAAGGTCTACCGCAATTCTGAGACCGGCAAGCAAACCTTCATACTCTGCAGTATTGTTTGTTGCTTGCTCCTTGGGAAAGTGCATCTGGACTATGTACTTGAGGTGCTCTCCGGTGGGCGCGACAAGCAGTACGCCCGCACCGGCGCCTTGCAGCGAAAAGGCACCGTCAAAGTACATCAACCACTCTTTACTTGCCTCCTTGACGGGGATGCTCGTCTCCGGAATTTCTTCATCTTGCGTTGGCGTCCATTCTGCTATGAACTCTGCCAGTGCTCTGCTTTGGATAGTTGAAGTGCTTTCAAACTTGAGGCCAAAGCTTGACAGTTCAGTGCCCACTCGACAATCCTGCCTGTTGCTACGGATTTTGCAATATTCTCTTGAGGGAAAGCGGTGACGATTGTTATCTCATGTGCTTGGAAGTAATGGCGCAGCTTTCTCGAGGCCATGAGGAGGCCAAAAGCAATTTCTGCACACCAGTACCTTGACCTAGCCCCTGCGAGAAGGGGCCGACAAAGTAGACTGGCGCTGCACCATCCTTTTTCGCATCTTCTCGCAATCCTGCGCAGATCCGTCCTTATCGGGACGAGCTTCGTCGGTGAAGCCCCCGCTTGTCGCTGGATGCATCCGCCTTAGTTGCGGCTCATCATCGCCTCCCTTTCCGCTACTAACGCAGCACTAACCACTTGATTGGTTGCCGCTATATACAGCAGCAACTTCTCTTGTAGCCTAGGTGCGACAAGTATTGGAGTGGAGGACAGGTACCTCTTTAAGTCTGCAGCGCAGCCTCCGCCGGAGTCCATTTCATTGGACCTGCCTTTTTCAAAATCTTGAAAAATGGCAGGCGCGCTCAGCAGACCTAGAGATAAACCTCGCCGAGAGCAGCCACGCAACCGCAAGTCTTCGTACATCCTTGACGCGCTTTGGTGCTTCAATCTGCTCAATGGCCTTGATCTTGTCGGGATTGGCTTCAATTCCCGAGACACGAAGAACCGAGAAGCTTGCGGAAGGGACTCCAAATATGCACTTCTCGGGGTTGAGCTTGAGGTTGATCTTGCGCAGATTTGCAAAGGTCTCATCTAAATCTTGAACCGAGTTGCTTTGTCCTTGCTCTTGACCACTATGTCATCCATGTAGCTTCTACATTTACGTGCATTTGCGGCTCAAAAGCGTCATGGACTACTCTTGCAAACGTTGAACCAGCATTCTTTAGCCCAAAAGGCATCCGTACAAAACAGTATGTGCCACATGGGGTGATGAATGCGGTTTTCTCCTCATCCTCTTCTGCCATGAAGATCTGATGTTATCCTGAATATGCATCAAGAAATGAAAGCAAATCACATCCAGCCGTGGAGTCAACAATCTGGTCGATGCGCGGCAAGGGAAATGGGTCTTTGGGACAAGCTTTGTTAACATCTGTGAAGTCGATACAAAGTCTCCATTTCCCATTTGCCTTTCGTACAACTACCGGATTGGCCAACCACGTGGGATGGAGCACTCCTCTGACAAGGCCCGCTGCTTCCAACTTCTTGATTTCTTCTGCTATGAATTCTTGGCGCTCCACTGCCTGTTTTCTGACTTTTTGCTTGACGGGCCGCACATGAGGATAGACAGCTAGGTGATGCTCAATTACTTTCCTGGGAACACCGGGGATGTCAGATGGTTGCCATGCAAACACGTCGACATTCGCCCGCAGGAAAGCAACGAGCGCCTTCCTATTTAGGGTCGAGTGGTGGCGATGGTGAAGGTACCACCGATGCCGTCCTCCTTGGCGGGCACCTTCTTGGTCTTTGGCGGAGCTGCCATCGTCTTCTTGCACTTGCGGTGGAGCTCGATGGTGCGTCCTCGGCGGTAGCACAGCACTCGAAGAGGTGCGCTTGCGGAGTGGGCATCGAGCTCTTGCGGACTTGGTCTTCTTCTCCCCGGGAGCTTCAGTGACAAGTGATTTGCTATCTGTTGCAGCTGCTGCCTCCGGTAGATCTTGTCGGCGCAGATAAGAGCATCCTTCTTGTCGCCGTGGACAGAAATGACACTTACGGGCGGGCATCTTGAGCAAGTTGTATGCATAATGAGAGGTTGCCATGAACTTGGCGAGTCTTTGGAATGACCAAGTATTCCATTGTAAGGCAATGGAAAATCAGCGACGTCAAGCGTGACCCTCTCGATCCACGAAGTTTAGTTCAACGCCAAATGTTACCGCAGCGTGATCTTCCCTTTGGCTTGCTCCTTCCTGGGTTGATTCCTTGGAATGTGCGGTCTCTTGAGCTCGCTGTCGAGGATCTGAAGCTTCGGAGCACCGGATGAGATCAGGTTTAAGCCGGCCCGCCGTCAACTAGCATCTTGGTGACCTTGAGGTTGCGGATAGTTGGTGAGACCAACATCGGCAAGCACCCGACCGCTGTTATGCGATCGGGTGGTCCTCAATATCAAAGATGATAGGCGTCTGGACCATTTCAAAGGCTTGCGTGACTCTATGGATGGTTTCTGCTGTATTAACCTCCGCATCCATTGCTTGAGTTGGCGGTGTGAGGTATGCGAGAGAAGCACCGCCGTCAACGCAGAGGACCTCCGTGGCTTTACGAAACTCCTGCTCGTCAGCCTCATCGTCTTCCATATCTTCATCGTCATCGTCGTCTTCATCCTTATCGCGCCGCTGGAGGTCTGTCTCCTTGCCGCTGCTTGGCCTTGCAGCGGCGTCCTCCCCTTGGGTCGCTTCTTGCTAGCTCCCCGGCACCTTCTGGGCCTTCTCCTTGTCGCGCCACTCGTACTCAGCTTTCGCTGTTCAACAAGCTGCTCGACCTTCTTGCAGCTCTGGAGGTCGTGGCCCTTAGTGCGGTGAATCTTGCGATCTTGTTTGTTGGAGCTGTCACCTTGTCGGCGGCCGCCACGGGCTTGCGATCGGCGCCGGCCGCAACCTCCTTGCGGAGCCACCAACTTTGGCTTTCTTGGCTGCACCACCGTTGCGGACTGCTCGACAACTAGTACCTCTTTGCTCTTCTTCCTTGGTTGTTCCGCGCCGACTCTTCCTTGCGGGCGGTCTCCTCACTATCGAGATCCTGCTACGCATTCTCTCCCAGAGTCTCCTCCTTCCTCAAAGACGTGCACACTTGTCGGCCGGGGCATACAGCTCATCGGCGTCCTTAACTTTGCACATCGCCATCTCTTCCCTCATCCTGCGGTTCCGCATGTTTTGATAAGCGACCGATCACCTGGGCGGGGTGGACATCAGGATGTTGTAGTGCACACGGCTGAATCTCTGAATGAACTTGCGCAGGGACTCTCCTTCCTTCTGGGCGAGCAGATGAAGTTCGCTCTCTTGGCCATGAGGCTTGTGGCCGCCTATGAAGGCGCCGACAAACTGATGGCATAAATCTGCCTAAGAGGATATGGAGCTGTCCGGCAAGTGCATGAGCCAAGATCTAACATTGGGCTTGAGTACCAGCGGGAAGTAGTTGGCGAGGATCTTGTCGTCTCGTCCCCCCGCAGCTTGCACCGCGATGGTGTAGATCTTTGAGGAACTCCGATGGATCGTCCCGCCATCATACTTCTCTCGCACGTCTGGCTTGAAATTTTTCTTGTCGGGCCACTGGACTTGCCGCAGCTCACGAGTGAACGCAGGGCAACCTACCGCATACGGCAAGTCACCTGGTTCCCCTAGCGCACGCACGTCAACAGAGGGCCCAGCGTGCTGGTCGGATTGACGTCGTGCTTCTCTTCGGCGCTCGATGCGAGTTCGAGCGTCTTCTTGTTGCCGTTCTTGAAGAACTTGGCGCTGATCACGGCGAGCTCGTGGATCCGATGACGCGGTGGAGTCACTGTCGAGGTGGATCCGACGAGTCGGCGATCTTGGCCTTCGGGGTGGAGAGTGCATGGTGGTTGCACCCCCACAGGTCTCGTCGCCACCGGCTCGTGCCTTGTCGTCTCGCCGCGGCAGCGATGTGCTTGGTTTGCGCGAGCGTCGCCGTTAGCAAAGCCGATGAGACTTTGAATGGTGGCCCTCCATTCGTCGACCTTATCCGCCGTCGGAGGGTAATCCAGAGCGATTGAGCTCGCGCCAAAGCTTACGCTTGAGTGGTGGCGGCAATGGCGAGCAGTGCGAGGCGGGATATGCTCGGACTTCTAAATATGTTAGAAGGAGCATATCCCGTCCAGCGACCGTGCCCCACTACCAGCTTTGTTGGCGCGCAAGCTGTTCTTGGGCGTCCCGGATCCACCAGCTCGATCTTGGCCCAGCGAGCGCATGGCGCTACGAGCACCATGACGCTGTCGGTCTCGTGCCTCTGAGATGGGCGCGCTTGCGTGAGCGGACGCCGAGGTTTGCGCCGCCTTGTCCTTGGACTTAGCAGCGACACGGGCTCCCTCGTCGGCGTCCGCTCTTCGCGGCGTCTTCCCCACCACTCGTCGGCTCCGGTGGTGGTGGGTTTGACGCGACGGCTCTGTTGCCGCCGAAGCCTTCTTCTTGGTGGCATGTTGATGAAGATGATGAAGATGTTGCTCGTGTGAGCGCGGATCAGGTTCACACAGCCTCGGCGCCCTACAGTGCGCCAAAGATGTCGGGAGGCTGATCGTAACCCACGAACACCTATGGGACGGCGGACCGAGTCCCTTTGGTTGGTGGGGGCAGAGATTACACGAAGAGCAGATCGAGGCGAAACACACGAGCAGTTTACCCAGCCCGGAGCTCTCCGAGAGATAATACTCCTCCGCTGCTTGTCTGGTTGTATTGTGTTCTTGCTAGGGAGCCAGAGAGCTACAAAACCTAGCTTGAGTGTGTGTCGTCTCGAATGAGTCGAACCCCCCCTTTTCTACGTTGAGCATGGGCCTCCTTTTATATGCAAGGGGTCACCAACAGGTGGCAACGTAGACAAGGGCAAAAATGGGAAAATGAGCTACGGTTGGTACAGCTACTTTGTACAGTGTATTCTACCTAACTCTGACGGCAAGGGACAAAAGGAATAAATGCCCATCCATGTCACCTAAACAGTGCAGAAAGGGACCGTCAGGGGCGCCACCGCTTGCCACAATGGCACTCCTGTCAGCGCCGCTTACCGCTGCTCTCCGCTGGCTGCACAGCCTCTTGACACGTATGCCTGGAATGGTCCCATGGCGACACGTTGGTGGATGAGCTGGAGCGGAGATAAAGAGAGGTTGCCCGCCGCGGCAAGCGCCTTGTCGCGACTGAATCCTTGTCGCGCCCGGAGGCTTGTCGCCCAATGGGCCTTCCCGGCAAGCTCCTCTTGCCGGGGTCTTGTCTTCTGCGTGCCTTGAGTGGCCTTCCCGGCAAGCTCCCCTTGCCGGGGCCTTGTCTCCTTGGCTTAAATACTTTGTTCTTGAATGGCTCCAAAGGAACCACGGAGGACCTTGGCGGTTACCAGGCAAGCCTTGCAGCTGGTAGCTGCGACTGCCGATGCGAGTTCGGGATACTAGGGTACCCTACTCCAATTACAACCGACACAACAGTTTCAGATTCAAGGCCATAAAAAGTATCAGATTCAACTAAAGTAATAATATCAGGATCAACAGAGAATTCATAATCCTTATCAGTAACACAAATAGGTGAAGTTGCAAAAGCAGGGTCGGGTTTCATTCTAGCATTAAGAGACTGCTGCTTCCATTTAGCTAACAATTTCTTAAGATCATTTCTATCATTGCAAGCAAGGATTTCCAGAGCAGTTTTTTCATTCATAACATAACCCTTAGGAACAACAGGTAAAACATAATCATTGGGGGAACCTTCATCATCACTATCATCAGTAATAGGATCTTAAGTAATTTCATCCCCCTAACTCTAGCAAGTTGTTCATCTAGAAATTCACCTAATGGAAAAGTAGTATCACGCACAGAAGTAGTTTCATCATGCATAGCAGAAGCGGCATCATCAATAACATGCGACATATCAGAATTCATAGCAGTAGCAGGTTTAGGTGTCGCAAGCCTACTAATAACGGAAGGAGAATCTAGTGCAGAGCTAGATGGCAGTTCCTTACCTCCCCTCGTAGTTGAGGGAAAAATCTTGGTTTTAGCGTCTATCAAGTTCTTCATAGTGATCAACAGATACAAATCCAAAGTGACTCAGAGAATAGAGCTATGCTCCCGGGCAACGGCGCCAGAAATTAGTCTTGATAACCCACAAGTATAGGGGATCGCAACAGCTTTCGAGGGTAGAGTATTCAACCCAAATTTATTGATTCGACACAAGGGGAGCCAAAGAATATTCTTGAGTATTAGCAGTTGAGTTGTCAATTCAACTACACCTGGATAACTTAGTATCTGCAGCAAAGTGTTTAGTAGAAAAAGTGGTATGATAATAAAGGTAATGGTAGCAAAAGTAAAGATAAATATTTTTGGGTTTTGTAGTAGTTATAACAAGATAGCAGCGGAAAAGTAAATAAGCGAAGAACAATATATGAAAAGCTCGTAGGCAATGGATCGTGATGGATAATTATGCGGATCACGATTCCTCATGCAATAGCTATAACATAGGGTGATATAGAACTAGCTCCAGTTCATCAATGTAATGTAGGCATGTATTCCGTAAATAGTCATACATGCTTATGGGAAAGAACTTGTATGACATCTTTTGTCCTACCCTCCCGTGGCAGCGGGGTCCTTACGGAAACTAAGGGAAATTAAGGCCTCCTTTTAATAGAGAACCGGAACAAAGCATTAGCACATAGTGAATACATGGACTCCTCAAACTATGGTCATCACCGAGAAGTATCCCGATTATTGTCACTTCGGGGTTGTCAGATCATAACACATAATAGGTGACTATAGACTTGCAAGATAGGATCAAGAACACACATATATTCATGAAAACATAATAGGTTCAGATCTGAAATCATGGCACTCGGGCCCTAGTGACAAGCATTAAGCATAGCAAAGTCAGAGCAACATTAATCGCAGAACATAGTGGATACTAGGGATCAAACCCTAACAAAACTAACTTGATTACATGGTAAATCTCATCCAACCCATCACCATCCAGCAAGCCTACGATGGAATTACTCTCGCACGGCGGTGAGCATCATGAAATTGGTGATGGAGGATGGTTGATGATGACGACGGCGACGAATCCCCCTCTCCGGAGCCCCGAACGGACTCCAGATCAGCCCTCCCGAGAGAGATTAGGGCTTGGCGACGGCTCCGTGTCGTGAAACGCGATGAAACTTTTTCTCTGACTTTTTTCTCCCCGGGACGGAATATATGGAGTTGGAGTTGAGGTCGGAGGAGGTCCGGGGGGCCCACGAGATAGGGGGCACGCCCTAGGGGTGGCGCCCCCTGTCTCGTGGACAGGCCCTGGGCCCCCTGGTGTATTTCTTTCGCCCAATAATTCTTATATATTCTAAAAAGTGCGTCTGTGGATTTCCAGGACATTCCGAGAACTTTTCTTTTCTACACATAAAACAACATCACGGTAGTTCTGCTGAAAACAGCGTCAGTCCGGGTTAGTTTCATTCAAATCATGCAAGTTAGAGTCCAAAACAAGGGAAAAAGTGTTTGGAAAAGTAGATACGTTGGAGACGTATCACACCCTTGCATCACGCCTACTCATGGGGTTTAGCTCCGGTAGAAGGGCCCTGGCCTACTCCGGGGAATCCACCCCCATCATCAACCATGTGGAGGAACATGATTATGGACACAACCCGGCGAGGCAACGCTCGTCGCTCCAGGGAGAACCTCACACCACCGGCATCCCCACTTGTCGCCCACATTGGTTCTCACTGTGCAACTGTTCTCTAAGCGGGTCGAGGCTCGTGTTGCGTCCATGCTCTCCATGGCAAGCCCAGACCTGACGGTGCTCTTCTCACCTCACATGATGCTCCAGTCGCTTGCTTCCCCAATGTTGTCTCGCTTTCTTGGCTTCGAGAGATTCCCAATGCCCCCACTACTGACAAATGGGCCACAGGAGTGCACCCCTCCTTTATTGTTGTTTGATGCACCACTTGTTGTTGATGTTGCTGCCCATGGGGAGCTGTTGTTTGCCTTCAACACCTTGTTCTAGCCACACCAGGAACCTCTCCTTCCATCGCCAAGGTCTTCTCCTCCTTGGCCACTGGCATGTCGCAGTAAAACCCTGGCTAGGATTGTCATATCATGCATCAGTGGTCTGTCGCTGCGACGGAAAAGTTTGCTAACATGTTCTAGGATCAATTGTCTCCCGAGGACACTATTGCCATGCGTGCTTTGTTCAGGATGGAGGACGCGCAAGTAGTGGCCGTTGAAGATGCCCTTGTCGACCATGGTGGTGCCGCTACCCTGGACCACGAAGATGCATCTTCAAGTGCTATGGGGATGGCTGCAGCCGTCTGGCCAATCGTCTGTGTTCCATGCATAGGCATGTTGTTTCCCCATGTTACCATGTTGTGTTATGTGGGCTACGTAGCTGATAAGCGGGAGATGCGTTGGATGTTGTGGTATGAGTGTGTTCTGTTGTTCATGTAGCTGGTCTACAAGCAGAATCTCCTGTAGGTATCTCCAAAATGTACGTGTGTGATGTCCTAGTTCGTTGAACTATTCTGTTATGTTGCAATGTTTCAAGGGTTGTTTAGTTTCCTGGTAAAGTGGGATTATACTATTGGTCTTCTAAAGAGATGAGGGTTCCCAAGAAAACTCCGGAATTGGATCATGACCCTCCTACACACCTTGTTGATGCGCCCATTTTGCATCATGTTTTCCTACTATTATTTATATTGTTTTGAAGTTATATTCCACTTTTTGATGTAATTCTAATGCATTTTCTCTCTTAAAATGCAAGATACACAAAAAGAGGGAGATTGCCGGCAACTGGAATTCTGACATGAAAAAGCCACAACAAAGATAGCTATTCTCCAGAGCTCAAATTGACGTGAAAATTTACGGAGAACTATTGTTGGAATATCTGAAAAATACCTGAACAAGGAAGTATCGAAGAGGACCTTCGGTGGGCCCACAAGCCAGGGGTGCGCCCTATCCCCTGGGTGCACCCTGGTGATTTGTGGGGCCCACAGGGGCCCATTGATGCACATCTTCTCCTATATGAAGCCATTTACCCTATAAAAAATCAGAAGACTTTCGGGCCCAGCTACCACCGTCTCGAGGCAGAGACTTTTGCTCTTCGGCGGAGCGATTCCGCCAGGGATACTTCCCTCCGGGAGGGGGAAATCGAAGCCATCATCATCACCAATGCTCTTCTCATCATGCGAGGACTCATCTCCATCAACATCTTCAGCAACACTATCTCATCTCCAAACCCTAGTTCATCTCTTGTATTCAATCTTTCTATCAAACCTCAGATTGGTACCTGGGGGTACTAGTAGTTTTGATTGCATCTTGTGGTTAATGCTATTTGGTTTACTTGGTGGAAGATTATATGTTATCAGATATTTATATCCTATGGCCATGAACATAATTATGCTTTGTGAGTAGTTCTATTTGTTCTTGCGGACATGGGAGAAGTTTTGTTATTAGTAATCATGTGAAGTTGGTTTTCGTTCAATATTTTGAAGATATCTTATGATGTTCTTCCTCTAGTGGTGCCGTGTGAACATCGACTACATGACACTTCACCATGTTTGGGGCTAGGGGAAGGCATTGTGGAATTAGTTTGTAAATGATGGGTTGCGAGAGTGACTGAAGCCTAAACCCAAGTTCATGAGTTGTTCCATAAGGGGTTGTTTTGGATCCTTATGTTTGATGATATGGTTAGATTTTTCTTAATTCTTCTCTTGTATTTGCGGATGCTTGCATGGAGGGGGTAATCATAAGTAGGTTGTTTGTTCAAGTAAGAACAACACCTTAGCTCCAGTCCACCCACATAACAAGTTATCAAAGCAATGAATGTGAATTAATGAATCATGGTGAAAGTAACTAGACAAATTCCTGTGTGTCCTCAAGAGCGTTTTAATCACTATAAGAAGTTACTTCGCCTTGTCCTTAGCATAAATAAGGATTGGGTGTAACATCCCAAATTTTCAATTTGGAATGTTATACATTAGGTCATCATGCATATCATATTTTCTCGCATTTTTCCGATCCTAGAAATTTCACGCAACTCAAGGACCCTCGGAGAGAGTTGGAAGTTTCGTAATTTTCATATTTGGGATCTCCCAAAGTTTGAAAAATAGGATCATTGGATTATTTAAATTATCTTCATAAAGTTTTTCCTATAAAAATATCTTGAGAGGGAATAATATGACTTTCCCAAACAAATAGGAAAAATGAAGATATTATAAATAAACCAAATTTGGGTTTTGGAGATTTATTTTGCTTAGGCAAAAATGAGCATTTAAAAATATTTTTGCATGTATTTTGTTTTTAAAGTTCATTTTGTTCGATTCATTTTTAGGAGTCGGAGAAAATTTGTTTTAATTAATTTGGAGTTCATTTGATATTTATTTTATTTGTTTTGTTTTAAATTTATTTTTAAAAAAAAACAGCGCGCCCCCCCCCTGGACCGAGGCCCAGCCCGGCCGGCAGCCAGCCAGCCAGGCCAGCCGCCGCCGCCCGGCCCATCTCCCTCGTCTCCCAGCTGGCGCCCGCGCCCGAGTCCCGCTCGAGGCAGCAGCCCGCCCGCGCCGAGTCCGCCCTGACCCCGACTCCCTTGGCCCCCTCCCAAGCCACCGGCGCCGCTCTCTCCCCCTCTTAAATACCCGGCCCCCCTCTCTCTCTCTCCATCGCCCCCGCCCAAGACCTTGAGCCGAACCCCCTTGCCGCCGTTTCCCCTTTGACGGCCGGACCTCGCCGCCCTCGCCCCCCCGACCCGCCCGGACCTCCCGATCCGCCGGAGCCCGCCGAGCCTCGCCGGCGAGAGCCACCGAGGTAGCCGCCCGCCGCCCGACCGGTTTCCTTAAACCGATCCGGTTTATTTAAAAAAAAACATGTTTGGTTTTTTTAAAAAAACCTAGATTGGTTTTTTTTCGGTTTTCTTATTTAGCGGACGTTCACCGAACCGTTCGTTTCAATGAAACGCGTTCGTTAGATTCGTTACATTATCGAGCGTTCGCTTTTTAACTCGTTCGTCGTTTTTCTTTTAATCGGAATTAATCCGTTATTTTTACGATTTGATTTGGATCTGATTTTCAAAACTGTTTTATTTCTCGCTCGTTTATCGAATCGGGTGATTCAAGCGCTGGAGTTTAAAATGAAACCGCCGTTCGACTACCCTACTTTCACAGAGTTTTGCCACTGTGAAATTTTGACCTAATTTCAGATTGCTAAACCGAGGCGTTCTCTCTCGAGTTTCGACTTTCGGAGTTTATTTTGATTCGATTCTTTTGCCACGGGGTTCTTAAGTTGAACTCTCTGGTTAGATCTTTTATTCGAGATTTCCTGTGCATTAGATGAATACTTATTGTATGCTTGTTGTTTGTCTGCGTTAGATCACCGGAGTGCGCCGCTTGTTACTTGAATCTCTAGGACACGCGGATCATCGACAAGGCAAGTAACACTTTGATCATACCCTTCTCATACCCAGTTTTATGCATTAGATCTATTCCTCAAACACTTGCATGATTAGGATCTAATTAAATTGTGGGTTTTGGGAAGTAGATTGAGGTAGTACCTAATACTGTTTTACTTATGAAACCTTGGGAGTTACTTCTCGTTTGCTTGTTCATGCCATGCTATGCTAGTAGGCGTGGATTGGGTGAGTGAATATCCATGACAGATGTGAGATTGTTTAATTAATGGTTTATCTAAGGTGGCAACCTAACACACATCTGGGTGGATTGAGGCACCTGGTTTCTATCAGGACTTACTGTATTTCTTGGACCGCCACCAGGCTCTAAGGGATCATAAGATTATTCAAGCTGGAAACTTCCGTGTGCAGCCACAAGCCAATTATGGGCTCTGGCGTAGTTGACTAAGTCGTGCGAACTCTTACGGGCAGACTAGCTGATGTAGGGGATATAGGTTGGTACGGTCTACCCACATGTAAGGTGCTAAGCGCTTCGAAAGACTATGTCTCGGTCATCCGTTTCTCAAACACCATGTAGTCACGAGAACCAAGCGGAGGCGATCGAGTCTTGTGGGGAAAAGTCATAAACCTCTGCAGAGTGTATAAACTAATCATGATTAGCCGTGTCCCGGTTATGGACAATTTGAGTATCCGTACTTGATTATCATGTGAATCTCAACATGTTACTTCTAAATAAAAGTTATTGGGTTTTGATGAGTACCTTTTAATTGGGATTGAGGATCTGTCAACCATCTTCAATGTTTAACAACCACCATGATAGTTAAATAAAATTATTCCTTTGATGTAGGGAAAAATCAGCTTTATGCAAATGTAACAGTAGAGCCTTACCACCAGCCAAATATGCATGTAGTATAGGCTTATTCATTCATTGCTCTTTATGTGTTACATTGCGGCATATTCCATGTCTTGACCCGTTTTTGGCTGCAACTTTTCACGTTGAGACTTTTTGAACGACAGTAAGGTGTTAGGTCGTGGTTCTATACTCGATGATGCCGTTGGAGTTGATGGACTCGCTTATCTTCCAAGTCTTCCGTTGTTATTATTAGATGGCCTTAAGCCATATTTTGTATTCAGTTCCCTTGTGGACAACGATGTAATAAGTGTGTGATTGCTACTCTGCTATAAATCCTTGAAATCTTGTGTGGTGTCGGCATTCTTGATCCGAGGATGACACCGAGCACGAGCGCTAGATCCATTCGGTCTGGTCGCTCTGAGAGAATGGTATCGAGCACACGTTGGTATAGGACACGACCACTAAGTTAAAGCCATAGATCACTCTCTCTTCTCACTTTCTAACTCCTCATCTTTTCTACTCTCTTTAGGATGGCGGACGCGAAGATCAAGTACACCCAACCGGATGAAGGCACACCTTTTGGATTTCACTTGAAGGAAGTTACTAAGTACCGAACATTGGACTACCAAGCTTCACGGGACTTTCAACGCCACTCTGCTCGAAGAGGTATTTGGAAGATTCATGCTCACGTTCGGGAAGGACATTCGCCCCAATCACCAAGCCAATAGATAGTGTTTTCGATTGCACCCACTTGGAGTGCAGGAAAGAGCATGGCAGCTCACATCACCATGGGACGCATTGGAGAAGTCTATCAAGAAGATCTCAAGGACACCATCTACCAGATTTGCGGACGCCGAGATGACAACTGGGACGTCGTCAACACCAAGAAGGATAGGTCCATTGCAGCTTTCATCCAGGAGTTAAACCAGCACATTCGGCGCCGGGAGAATCAAATGTCAATGACATGTTGGAGTTGCGAAGACGAAGGAAAGGATCATCGAATTGGAAGAAGAACTAAAGACTACACGCAAGGACTACATGGGCGAGATCGTAGCTCGGCAAGACACAATAACGATCTTAAGTACGAGATCGAAGAACTCAAGAAGAAGTTGGCGCTCAGAATGAAGACCAGTATGTCGAACACCAAATCGACTACATCAACATCGGCGACTCGATTCGGATCCAAGTGAACCCGACTTTGAAGGCGGTGGAGCGGACATCATGGAGTCTTCCACGGTTCAAACTAGTAGAAGTCCCCACATATTAGTAGTATTCCTCCATGTAAACCTTTATAGTACCGCACTTTTGCGATAGTTAGATCGTTGTAACCCTTGTTTGATTGAATGAAGTGAATTTTGTGTGATTTGCTCATGTGCATTTGGGTAGTGATTTCCCCTTAGACCTCATTCTATTCTACTTTCTCTCCTTTTCTAAACCCTTCAGATGCCTCGAGACGCGCGACCCGGATTCGTTTTCCGCCAGAGATCACCCAATTGATCCAGCAGCGAATACCCTGATTCAAACATTGGTGCGAACAACAACAACAACAACAACCCACCGCCACCACCACCACTGCGGATCATCGACTCGTTTCCTTAGACTGAACCCGCGGTGTATTCCAAATAGCACCGAGCCAATTGTAGCAGAGATGGTGGCTCCGCAAGATAGGAAGGAGCTGACCACTGCAGGATGCACAGATGGTGAAAGAGTGAAGTTTGCAGCACATCAGCTTGAAGGACCCGCGGCATGGTGGGAGAATTTCACAGCCACTTATCCGTGAACACCGTCACATGGGACCAGTTTGACAAGCTTTTCGCGACAGCCCATGTTTCAGCAGGAGCCATGGCCATGAAGAAGCGTGAGTTTCGCAACTTACGCCAAGGAGGAAGGACTGTTGGCGATCGTGGATGACTTTAGCAAACTAGCACGTTATGCCCCGGATAGCGTTGCTACGGATGCAGCTAAACAGGAGAAGTTTCTAGAAGGACTGAATGATGAGTTCACATGCCGTTGATGGTAGCAAGTTTCAATAACTACCAGGAGTTAGTAGACCGAGCTCTCATGATTGAGGAAAGCAGCAACAAATTGAGAACTGCATAGCGGAAGTATGGACAAGGGAAGTATAACTCGGGATCCCAGCAGTGAAGCCTCGTTATACCCCTAAATCAGAATTCAGTTTCAGCATACCCATGGAGGAGGTAATTCGCACAACCATAATGGCACCAAGAATGGGAGCGGAATGGAGGAAGCAATGATGAACCGCACCAACCCGTCTACACCATCCAAGGTAGACCTGAGTCACATTACTTGCTTTAAGTGCCGCAAGGCGGGCATTATGCAAATGACTGTCCGAAGGCCGAATGGAAATGGCAATGGAAGCTCGGAAAGAAGCCCAACCCTTTCAACAGGGGACAAGTGAACCACATTGATGTGGAGGAGGTTGAAGATCAGCCCGATCACGATGTCGGTAAGTTTTGGTTAAGTCTTTTCTGCAATTGTTCTTTTTGATCTTGGTGCATCGCATTCATACATATCAAGGGATTTGTGGATAAGTCTGAGTTACCAACCCAAGCCCTTAGGTCACCCATGCTAGTAACCTCACGGGAGCAGAGTACATGGCTAGTAAATGGTGTGATCGATCGCCACTAAGGATCGGACACTATGTTTTCCCCTCGGACCTAATAGTTACGGAATCCCAAGGATTGGGCGTGATATTAGGAATGGATTGGTTATCAAAGTATGGAGGAAACATAGATTGTACCACAAGGTCAATTTTGCTCACCACACGGAAGGAAGAAGGATTAAGTATGTATCACGGCACGAGCCGAGGAGAGCACAAGTTAATTGTTTATCGAGTGGTACGGGAAGAAGTACCGGTGGTGAAGGATTATCTGATGTATTTCGGAAGAGTTACCGGGAATGCCACCGGATAGAGACATTGAGTTTTGATCGAGCTGTTGCGTGAACAGGCCCGATATCGAAGCGACCGTCTGAGGATGCCCGCAAAGGATTTGGCAGAAATTAAGAAGCGATTAAGGAACTATTGGATAAAGGTTTTATTCGCCCAAGTTCTTCACCTTGGGGATCACCCGTTTATTGGTGGAGAAGAAGGATGGATCGTTGAGAATGGTTGTTGATTATCGTGGATTGAATGAAGTAACAATCAAGAACAAGTACCCACTACCTATGATAAATGATCTGTTTGATCGCTTGCAAGGAGCCAAAGTGTTTTCTAAGATCGACTTGCGATCGTGGTACCATCGATTGAAGATTCGGGAGCAAGACATACCCAAGACAGCATTTACCACGAGATATGGATGTATGAGTATACCGTTATGTCATTTGGATGACTAACGCACCAGCCTATTTTATGAACCTGATGAACAAAGTGTTTATGGAGTTTTGGACAAGTTCGTCGTGGTGTTCATTGATGACATTTTGATTTTCTCGAAGAATGAAGAGGAACACAAGGAACATTTGAGATTGGTTTTGGAGGCGAGGGAACACCAGTTGTATGCCAAGTTCAGCAAATGTGAATTTTGGTTAAAGGAAGTAGGATTTCTCGGACATGTTATTTCTGGAGAAGGGATAGCAGTTGACCCCACAAAGGTTGAGACCGTAACCAAATGGGAAGCACCAACGACAGTTGGAGAGATTCGGAGTTTCCTTGGACTCGCAGGATACTACCGAAGATTCATTGAGAATTTCTCAAGAATTGCAAAGCCTATGACAGAGTTGTTGAAGAAGGAAAACAAATTCATATGGGTGAGGACTGTGAGGCAAGTTTTCAGGAGTTGAAGAAAAGATTGGTTACCTCACCGGTTTGATATTGCGAGATCAAACTAAGGATTATGAGGTGTTTTATGACGCTTCACGTCGAGGACTTGGAGCAGTGCTTATGCAGGAAGGAAGAGTTGTTTCGTATGCTTCCGACAACTTAAGCCCCATGAGTTGAATTATGCCACTCATGATTTGGAGTTAGCAGCCGTTGTGCATGCCTTGAAGACATGGAGACATTTTCTCATTGGAAATCATTGTGAAGTATATACGGATCACAAGAGTTTGAAGTACATCTTCACACGAATGAATTGAATCTCGGACAAAGGAGATGGTTAGAACTAATCAAGGATTATGATATGAGATTGCATTATCACCCGGAAAGGCTAATGTCGTAGGCAGCGCATTGAGCCGTAAGAGCCACGTCAATACCCTAATGATGGGAGGAATACCCAATGAGTTAGCGAGGACCTTGAGAACTATGTTTGGAAATAGTTCCGAGAGGCTATGTAGCAACATTGGAAATTCGATCGACATCGATGGACAAAATCGAGAAGCCCAAAAGGCAGATAAGGAAGTTGCCTCTATAAAGGAGAAAATGAGCAAAGGAAAAGCTAAAGGATTTCGTGAGGATGAGCACGATACCCTATGGTTTGAAGACCGTGTTTATGTGCCCAATGACCCAGAGATCAGGAAGTTGATTTTACAAGAAGCCCATGATTCACCCTATTCGATTCACCCAGGGAATACCAAGATGTATTTGGATTTGAAGAATATTTTCTGGTGGACCGGAATGAAGAAGGATATTGTGGAGTACGTGGCAGTTTGCGACGTATGTCAGAAAGTAAAGGCGGAACATCAGAAGCCCGCAGGATTGTTACAACCATTGCCGATACCCGAATGGAAGTGGGATAAACTAGGTATGGATTTCATCACAGGTTTGCCAAAGACCCGTTCAGGATATGACTCGATTTGGGTCATAGTCGACCGTTTGACCAAGGTAGCCCATTTCATTCCAGTCAAGACTACCTATAGCAGTGCTAAGTTGGCAAAGATATACATGACCAGAATTGTGTGTTTACACGGAGTTCCGAGGAGCATCGTATCAGACAGAGGAACCCAATTTACTTCGAAATTTTGGAACCAGTTGCACGAAACATTGGGAACCCGATTGGAATTCAGTACAGCTTTCCACCCACAGACCGATGGACAGACCGAGAGAGTCAATCAGATTTTGGAGGACATCTTTGAGAGCTTGTGCACTAGATTATGGATCTAGTTGGGATGATAATTTGCCGTATGCAGAATTTTCCTACAATAACAGATTACCAAACCAGCTTAAAGATGGCACCTTCGAGGCTTTGTATGGAAGAAGGTGCAGGACACCGTTGTCATGGGACTATGGCTGGAGATCGTCGATTGTTTGGACCAGATTTGATTAAGGAGTGCGAACAGAAAGTTAAGTTAATTGAGACAGGCTCAAGGTAGCCCAGTCCGCACGGAAGAGCTATGCCGATTCAAAGCGCCAGCGATTGAGTATGAAGTTGGAGCAGAGTATATCTCGAGTATCTCCGCTTCGAGGAGTGAAGCGTTTTGGAGTTAAAGGAAAGTTAGCACCCCGTTTTGTTGGACCATATAAGATTTTGCAACGCATGGGAGAAGTTGCATATAAGTTGGAATTGCGGAAGGACTGTCAGGAGTTCATGATGTATTCCATGTTTCTCAGTTGAAGAAATGTCACCCAGAGATAGCAGAGGTACCGTTAAGAGACACAGTGCCACTGGAGGCAATTCAGTTGAAGGATGACTTGACATATGAAGAAAGACCGGTTAAGATTCTCGATTATGCCAGCAGAGTTACCCGCAGCAAGGTTATCAAGTTTTGCAAAGTTCAGTGGAGCCACCACACTGAGGATGAAGCCACCTGGGAAAGAGAGGAAGTTTTGCTTAAGGACCACCCTCACCTATTTTCTAGCCAACCCGAATCTCGAGGGCGAGATTCATCTTAAGGGGGTAGGTTTGTAACATCCCAAATTTTCAATTTGGAATGTTATACATTAGGTCATCATGCATATCATATTTTCTCGCATTTTTCCGATCCTAGAAATTTCACGCAACTCAAGGACCCTCGGAGAGAGTTGGAAGTTTCGTAATTTTCATATTTGGGATCTCCCAAAGTTTGAAAAATAGGATCATTGGATTATTTAAATTATCTTCATAAAGTTTTTCCTATAAAAATATCTTGAGAGGGAATAATATGACTTTCCCAAACAAATAGGAAAAATGAAGATATTATAAATAAACCAAATTTGGGTTTTGGAGATTTATTTTGCTTAGGCAAAAATGAGCATTTAAAAATATTTTTGCATGTATTTTGTTTTTAAAGTTCATTTTGTTCGATTCATTTTTAGGAGTCGGAGAAAATTTGTTTTAATTAATTTGGAGTTCATTTGATATTTATTTTATTTGTTTTGTTTTAAATTTATTTAAAAAAAAAACAGCGCCCCTGGACCGAGGCCCAGCCGGCCAGCGCCAGCCAGGCCCAGGCCCAGCCCCCCCCCGGCCCATCTCCCTCGTCTCCCTGAAGCGCCGCCGCCCGAAGTCCCGCTCGGGGACGGCAGCCGCCGCCGCCGGAGTCCGCCCGACCCGACTCCCTTGGCCCCCTCCCAAGCCACCGCGCCGCCTCTCTCCCCCCTCTTAAATACCCGGCCCCCCTCTCTCTCTCTCACATCGCCCCTTCGCCCGCACCGAGCCGAACCCCGCCCGCCACGCCGCGGACCTCGCCGCCCCTCGCCCCCCGACCCGCCGGACCTCCCGATCCGCCGGAGCCCGCCGAGCCTCGCCGGCGAGAGCCACGGAGGTAGCCGCCCGCCGCCCGACCGGTTTCCTTAAACCGATCCGGTTTATTTAAAAAAAAAACATGTTTGGTTTTTTTTTAAAAAAACCTAGATTGGTTTTGTTTTTTCGGTTTTCTTATTTAGCGGACGTTCACGAACCGTTCGTTTCGATGAACGCGTTCGTTAGATTCGATTCATTAATGAGCGTTCGCTTTTAACTCGTTCGTCGTTTTTCTTTTAATCGGAATTAATCCGTTATTTTTCGATTTGATTTCAGATCTGATTTTCAAAACTGTTTTATTTCTCGCTCGTTTATCGAATCGGGTGATTCAAGCGCTGGAGTTTAAATGTAAACCGCCGTTCGACTACCCTACTTTCACAGAGTTTTGCCACTGTGAAATTTTGACCTAATTTCAGATTGCTAAGCCGAGGCGTTCTCTCTCGAGTTTCGACTTTCGGAGTTTATTTTGATTCGATTCTTTTGCCACGGGGTTCTTAAGTTGAACTCTCTGGTTAGATCTTTTATTCGAGATTTCCTGTGCATTAGATGAATACTTATTGTATGCTTGTTGTTTGTCTGCGTTAGATCACCGGTGCGCCGCTTGTTACTTGAATCTCTAGGACACGCGGATCATCGACAAGGCAAGTAACACTTTGATCATACCCTTCTCATACCCAGTTTTATGCATTAGATCTATTCCTCAAACACTTGCATGATTAGGATCTAATTAAATTGTGGGTTTTGGGAAGTAGATTGAGTAGTACCTAATACTGTTTTACTTATGAAACCTTGGGAGTTACTTCTCGTTTGCTTGTTCATGCCATGCTATGCTAGTAGGCGTGGATTGGGTGAGTGAATATCCATGACAGATGTGAGATTGTTTAATTAATGGTTTATCTAAGGTGGCAACCTAACACACATCTGGGTGGATTGAGGCACTGGTTTCTATCGAGGACTTGCTCTGTATTTCTTTGGACCGCCACCTGGGCTCTAAGGGATCATAAGATTATTCAAACTGAAACTTCCGTGTGCAGCCACAAGCCAATTATGGGCTCTGGCGTAGTTGACTAAGTCGTCACGAACTCTTACGGGCAGACTAGCTGATGTAGGGGATATAGGTTGGTACGGTCTACCCACATGTAAGGTGCTAGCGCTTCGAAGACTATGTCTCGGTCATCCGTTTCTCAAACACCATGTAGTCACGAGAACCAAGCGGAGGCGATCGAGTCTTGTGGGGAAAAGTCGCAAACCTCTGCGAGTGTATAAACTAATCATGATTAGCCGTGTCCCGGTTATGGACAATTTGAGTATCCGGTACTTGATTATCATGTGAATCTCAACATGTTACTTCTAAATAAAAGTTATTGGGTTTTGATGAGTACCTTTTAATTGGGATTGAGGATGCTGTCAACCATCTTCAATGTTTAACAACCACCATGATAGTTAAATAAAATTATTCCTTTGATGTAGGGAAAAATCAGCTTTATGCAAATGTAACAGAGAGCCTTACCACCAGCCAAATATGCATGTAGTATAGGCTTATTCATTCATTGCTCTTTATGTGTTACATTGCGGCATATTCCATGTCTTGACCGTTTTGGGCTGCAACTTTTCACGTTGCAGACTTTTCAGACGACGAGTAAGGTGTTAGGTCGTGGTTCTATACTCAGTGATGCCGTTGGAGTTGATGGACTCGCTTATCTTCCAAGTCTTCCGTTGTTATTATTAGATGGCCTTAAGCCATATTTTGTATTCAGTTCCCTTGTGGACAACGATGTAATAAGTGTGTGATTGCTACTCTGCTATAAATCCTTCGAAGTACTGTGTGGTGTCAGCATTACTGATCCAGGGATGACACTGAGCACAGAGCGCTGGATCCATTCGGGTCTGGTCGCTACATTGGGCAACCTTGCTGCACCTTGTTACTTTGGTTACTTGTTAGTTGTTATCAATTATCTTACTATCACTTTTGCTATCAAAACCATCTTACAACACTCGCAGGAAATACCTTACTAAAAACCACTTATCAATTTGTTCTGCTCCTCGTTGGGTTCGACACTCTTACTTATCGAAAGGACTACGATTGATCCCCTATACTTGTAGGTCATCACTCGTCCTCATGGATTCTTTTGAATGGTGTGGCCGGACCTCCTACCATCCATGGGTGTGGGCTTCGGCAAGGGGATCCGCTCTCTCCTCCACGCTTTGTCATCATTATTGACCCTCTATAAAAGATCCTTCAGTTGGCCACTAGTAAGGGGCTCCTCACAAGATTTGAGGAAGAGGCACTTTGATGCAGACCTCTCTATATGTGGATGATGCCGCGATATTCATGGCACCTATTAAAAATACATTGAAAATCTATTCGGCATCCTCAAATGTTTTGGTGATGTACCAAGTTCCACAACATTTTGGTGGTCCCCATTCGGTGTAACCACATTAACTTGGACCACATTCTCCAAAGTTTGTCAGCCATGAAGACTTCCTTACCGATGAGATATTTGGGTCTCCCGCTTTCAGTTTGGCAACTTAAGAAATGGATTTCCAATTTTTGGAAGATAAGGTGGCCATGAAGCTTGTCCCTTGGAACAGCAAAAACATTGTCACCATCGGCCGCACAAACCTTGTCAAGTCGGTGCTTTCCTCCTAGGCCTTCTATTTTATTACACCCCTCATTGTTCTCCCAAACATGCTCCAAAACACTAAAAAGCTTGAGAGGGCTATGCTTTGGTCTGGGACGGACAAGACAACTAATGAGTGATATTTTAACACTCATTCACCTTTGTTCAATTGAGATATTTCATTTAAAAGAGATATTCGCTTTGACATTGCTACTAATGACTAATGATGATTCCACATATCCTCTCTTTGATGTATTTCCACAGGAAATGAGCTAAAAAGGGAAGAAATCACATGTGGGAATGGAATGGAGGAGAATGCAAGAAGAAGGAATCAACAGGAAGCGTCTGCGTGAAGACAATGCAAAAGACGGTGTTCCATACGGGCGCACGCGCCTGTATGAGCGCCCGTTTGGCATGGATTTCAAGGCAGATCGTCCAGCTGTACAACTTTATAAAGGGGATCCTGATGCTTGTAATCCGCATTGGTATTTCCCGGAAGAGGAGAGGATGATGCAGCATAGCAGAGGTAAGTATTTCTCTCAGTTATGAAACCAAGGTTATCAATCCAGTAGGAGAAAACCAAGCAACACTATGTAAACAACACCTACACACAAACAATAAATACTTGCAACCCAATGCGTAAAGGGGTTGTCAATCCCTCAATGGTATGGCGATAGATTAAATTGTATGAGATTTGATAAATAGATCTAACTTAAACACAAAATAAAATAAATAGATAAAAATTGCAGCAAGGTATTTTTGGTTTTAATATATGATAGGAACTAGACCCGGGGGCCATAGTTTTCACTAGAGGCTTCTCTCGAGAAAATAGCATACGATGAGTAAACAAATTACTGTTGGGCAATTGACAGAAAAGCAAATAATTATGACGATATCTAAGGCAATGGTCATGTATATAGGCATCACATCCAAGATTAGTAGACCGAAACGGTTCTGCATCTACTACTATTAATCCACACATGGACCGCTATCCAACATGCATCTAGTGTATTAAGTTCATGAAAAAACGGAGTAATGCATTAGGCAAGATGAAATGATGTAGACAAGATAAAGTCACGTATGAATAAACCCCATCTTGTTGCCCTTAATAGCAACGACACATGTGTTTTATGTCTCCTTCTGTCACTGAGATTGAGCACCTCAAGATCGAACCCATCACAAAGCACCTCTTTCCAGGGCAAGATAAATCAATCTAGTTAGCCAAACCAAACCAATAAATCAGAGAAGAAATACAAGGCTATAAAATTCATGCATAAAAGAGTTCAAAGAAGATTCAAATAATATTCATGGATAGATCCGATCATAAACTCACAAGTCATCGGATCCCAACAAACACACCGCAAAAAAGAGTTACATAAAATAGATATCCAAGAACATCGAGGAGAACATTGTATTGAAGATCAAAAAGAGAGAATAAGTCATCTAGCTACTAACTACGGACCCGTAGGTTTGTGGTAAACTACTCACGAATCATCAGAGGGGCAGTAAGAATGATGAAGAACCCCTCTGTGATCGTAGCCCCATCCGGCAGAGTGCTCGAAAAGGCCTCTAGATTGGATATCGTGGTTCTGGAACTTGTGGCAGAGGAAAAAGTATGTTGTCGACTCCCTAGGATTTCTGGGATTTTAGAGTATTTATAGAGGCGGGGGTGCCTATGGGCCCCACTTCCCATCAGGGCCATCCAGAGGCCCCCGGCGCGCCCTGGTGTCTAGTGGGCCCCACAGGCCTCCTCTCGTGTGATTCAGAAGCTTCCAGGGTCTCTTATCACCCGAAAAAAAAATCTCCAAAAAGTTTCGTGGCAATTGGACTTCGTTTGGTATTGATATTCTGCAAAGTAAAAAAACAAGCAAAACACAACAACTGACACTGGCACTAGGTTAATAGGTTTGTCCCAAAAAATGATATAGAGTTGCTACTAATTGTATATAAAACATCCAACATTGATACTTTAATAGCATGGAACAATCAAAAATTATAGATACGTTGGAGACGTATCAAGCATCCCCATGCTTAATTCCTGCTCGTCCTCAAGTAGGTAAATGATAAAATCAGAATTTCTGATGTGAAATGCTGCCTATCATATTCATCACATATTCTTTTCTTTTGTAGGATGGACATTTGGACTTTAGGTGATTCAAAACAATAGCCTATAATTTGACATGAAGACATCAATTGTCGGGGAAACGACACCTATGAGACCACGGGGGTCCCTTCTACGGTTTGGCAGGGGATAGGGGATAAGCAAAGAGCAGATCTAGTGATCAACACCACAGGTCTTTACCCAGGTTCGGGCCGCAGAGATGCTTAGAACCCTAGTCCTTCTTAATAGTGTATTGAGTGTTCTTGAGCTTCGGCTCGATGCTACGCATGCAGGTTGGGCCGAGAGGTCCAAAAAGCCGAATCCCCCTCCAGTGCACCGTGGGCCTCCTTTATATGACCAAGGGGCTGCCAGAGTGGCATACAGGAAGTGTAAAGTAACTACAGTGTATGCAGGAGCTGTAAACCCCTACGGTATACATGCTTATCTAGGTCATCTAAGGACAAACACATTAAATGTGCCACTTACGTGCCCTCTAGCTTTATCGGGGACGGGGAAAGAGCCCGTCCTATCCATTGCCGCCCCTTCCCGTATCGACACGCGTCCATGCCGATGGGGCATGCAGTGCCAAGTTGGCTGGCCAGCTGCTGCGCTGGAGAGGTGGCAAGGCCTTCACGAAGATCTGCATGCCACCACGTGGGCGCCTGCCAGGCTGACAGGTTAGCCCCCCGTACTGGAGAGTGGTGACTGGGTAGCTGAGTCTGGCCGTGGTCTTGCCAATGTCCCCGGCAAGGATCTTGCTGGGGCCTCGTGGGTGTCCTCAACAAGGATCTTGCCGAGGCCTCATGGGCGTCCTCGGCAGGGATCTTGCTGGCGTCTGGTCTTCTGGCCTTCACAAAGATCTGCACGCCACTACGCACGCCCTTGGATTCTGGTCTTGACGTTGTCGATGGTGTCAAGCTCCTAACCATAAGGGAGGTGCTCTAGTTGGTGCTCTGTAAGCCGTCCCGGCAAGGACATTGTGGGGGGTCCAACTCGTCTTCTGTTCTATGACTTGGCTGTTTTTCTAAGTCTTGTACTGTCCCGCTCGCCCTCTTCACGCCTTGCCGCGGAGGTGGCTACGACTGCCCGTGCACAAGTATGGGGTGTTGGAAATATGCCCTAGAGGCAATAATAAATTAGTTATTATTATTATATTTCCTTGTTCATGATAATCGTTTATTATTCATGCTATAATTGTATTGATAGGAAACTCAAATACATGTGTGGATACATAGACAACACCATGTCCCTAGCAAGCCTCTATTGGCTAGCTCGTTGATCAATAGATGGTTACGGTTTCCTAACCATGGACATTGGATGTCATTGATAACGGGATTACATCATTAGGAGAATGATGTGATGGACAAGACCCAATCCTAAGCCTAGCACAAAGATCGTAGTTAGTATGCTAAAGCTTTTCTAATGTCAAGTATCATTTCCTTAGACCATGAGATTGTGCAACTCCGGATACCGTAGGAATGCTTTGGGTGTACCAAGCGTCACAACGAATCGGGTGGCTATAAAGGTGCATTACAGGTATCTCGAAAGTGTACATTGGGTTGGCACGAATCGAGGCTGGGATTTGTCACTCCGTGTAAGCGGAGAGGTATCTCTGGGCCCACTCGGTAGGACATCATCATAATGTGCACAATGTGACCAAGGGGTTGATCACGGGATGATGTGTTACGGGCGAGTAAAGAGACTTGCGGAAGCGAGATTGAACAAGGTATCGGGATACCGACGATCGAATCTCGGGCAAGTCAATACCGCTAGACAAAGGGAATTGTATACGGGATCGATTGAGTCCTTGACATCGTGGTTCATCCGATGAGATCATCGTGGAACATGTAGGAGCCAACATGGGTATCCAGATCCGCTGTTGGTTATTGACGGGAGAACGTCTCTGTCATATGTCGCATGGTTCCCGAACCCGTAGGGTCTACACATAAGGTTCGATGGCGCTAGGGTTATAAAGGAAGCTTGTATGTGGTTACCGAATGTTGTTGAGTCCGGATGAGATCCGGACGTCACGAGGAGTTCTGAAATGGTCCGGAGGTAAAGATTTATATATGGGAAGTTCTATTTTGGTAACAGGAAAAGTTTGGGCTTTATCGATGCGTCTGGGACCACGGGAGGGTCGGGGGTCCACCAAGTGGGGCCACCAACCCCAGAAGGCTGCGTGGGCCAAGTGTGGGAGGAACCAGCCCCAAGGGGCTGGTGCGCCCACAAGAGGCCCAAAGCGCAAGGTGAGTGGGAGGGCAAACCCTAGGCAGATGGGCCTAAGGCCCATCTAGTGGGTGCCTCCTCGCCCTCCCCTCTTGGCCGCCTCCCCTTGATCCCATCTAGGGCTGCCGCCCCTCTAGGGGTGGGAACCCTAGAGGGGGCGCACCCTCCTCCCCTTCCCCTATATATATGAGGCCTAGGGGCTGCCCAACACACACGAGAGCCTCTCCCTCTCCAGGCGCAGCCCTGCCTCTCCTCCTCCTCCTCTCCCTTGGTGCTTGGCGAAGCCCTGCGGGATTGCCACGCTCCTCCACCACCACCACGCCGTTGTGCTGCTGTTGGAAGGAGTCTTCCTCAACCTCTCCCTCTCTCCTTGCTGGATCAAGGCGTGGGAGACGTCACCGGGCTGTCGTGTGTTGAGCGCGGAGGTGCCGTCCGTTCGCACTAGGATCTCCGGTGATTTGGATCACGACAGTCCGACTCCTTCAACCCCGTTCTCTTGAGCGCTTCCGCTTAGCGATCTACAAGGGTATGTAGATGCACTCTCCTTCCCTCGTTGCTAGTTTCTCCATAGATAGATCTTGGTGACACGAGGAAAATTTTGAATTTCTGCCTCGTTCCCCAGCAGTGGCATCATGAGCTAGGTCTATTGCGTAGATTCTTTGCACGAGTAGAACACAAAGTAGTTGTGGGTGTTGATGTTGTTCAATATGCTTACCGTTACTAGTCCAATCTTGTTTGACGGTATTGTGGGATGAAGCGGCCGGACCGACCTTACGTACTCTACGTGAGGCAGGTTCCACCGGTGACATGCACTTGGTGCATAAGGTGGCTAGCGGTGCCGTCTCTCCCACTTTAGTCGGAACAGATTCGATGAAAAGGGTCCTTATGAAGGGTAAATAGCAATTGGCATATCACGTTGTGGTTTTGTGTAGGTAAGAAACATTCTTGCTAGAACCCATAGCAGCCACGTAAAACATGCAAACAACAATTAGAGGACGTCTAACTTGTTTTTGCAGGGTATGCTATGTGATGTGATATGGCCAAGAAGAATGTGATGAATGATATGTGATGTATGAGATTGATCATGTTCTTGTAATAGGATTCACGACTTGCATGTCGATGAGTATGACAACCGGCAGGAGCCATAGGAGTTGTCTTTATTTATTGTATGACCTGTGTGTCATTGAACAACGCCATGTAATTACTTTACTTTATTGCTAACCGGTAGCCATAGTAGTAGAAGTAATAAGTTGGCAAGACAACTTCATGGAGACACGATGATGGAGATCATGATGATGGAGATCATGGTGTCATGCCGGTGACGATGATGATCATGGAGCCCCGAAGATGGAGATCAAAAGGAGCAAAATGATATTGGCCATATCATGTCACTACTATATAATTGCATGTGATGTTTATTATGTTTATGCATCTTGTTTACTTAGAACGACGGTAGTAAATAAGATGATCCCTTACAACAATTTCAAGAAGTGTTCTCCCCTAACTGTGCACCGTTGCCAAAAGTTCGTCGCTTCTAAGCACCACGTGATGATCGGGTGTGATGGATTCTTACGTTCACATACAACGGGAGTTGACGAGCCTAGCATGTACAGACATGGCCTCGGAACACATGCAATACACTTAGGGTTAACTTGACGAGCCTAGCATGTACAGACATGGCCTCGGAACACAGAGTCCGAAAGGTCGAGCATGAGTCGTATAGTAGATACGATCAACATGAAGATGTTCACCGATGATGACTAGTCTGTCTCACGTGATGATCGGACACGGCCTAGTTGACTTGGATCATGTAATCACTTAGATGACCAGAGGGATGGCTATCTGAGTGGGAGTTCATAAGATGAACTTAATTATCCTGAACATAGTCAAAAGACCTTTTGCAAATTATGTAAAGCTCGCGCTTTAGTTCCTTTGTTTAGATATGTTCCTAGAGAAAATATAGTTGAAAGTTGTGATGGCGATTATGCGGACAATAGAAAGCTTATGTCCTTAATGCACGCTTAGTGTGCTGAACCCCAAGCGTCGTTTGTGGATGTTGCGAACATCGGACATACACGTTTTGATAACTACGTGATAGTTCGGTTGAGCGGTTTAGAGTAGAGGCACCAAAGACATTTTGAAACGTCGCGGAACATATGAGATGTTTGAGGGCTGAAATTGGGATTTCAGGCTCGTGCCCACGTCAAGAGGTATAAGACCTCCGACGATTTTCTTAGCCTGCAAACTAAGGAGAAAAGCTCAATCGTTGAGCTGGTGCTCGAGATAGTCCGAGTACAACAATCACTTGAATCGAGTGGGAGTTGATCTTCCGGATGAGATAGTGATGTTTCTCCAAAGTCATTGCCACCAAGCTGCTAGAGCTTCGTGATGAACTATAACATATCAAGGATAGAGATGATGATCCTTGAGGTATTCGCGTTGTTTGACACCGCGGAAGTAGAAGTCAAGTAGGAGCATCAATTGTTGATGGTTGGTAAAACCACTAGTTTCAAGAAGGGCAAGGGCAACAAGGGATACTTCATGAAACGGCAAAACAGTTGCTGCTCTAGTGAAGAAACCCGAGGTTGAATCCCAAACCCGAGACTAAGTGCTTCTGTAATGAGAGGAACAGACACAGAAGCGGAACCACCCTAGATACTTGGTAGATGAGAAGGCTGGCAAGGTCGATAGAAGTATATTGGATATACATTATGTTAATGTGTACTTTACTAGTACTCCTAGTAGCACCAGGGTATTAGATACCGGTTCGGTTGCTAAGTGTTAGTAACTCGAAATAAAAGCTACGGAATAAACGGAGACTAGCTGAAGGTGAGCTGACGATATATGTTGGAAGTGTTTCCAAGGTTGATGTGATCAAGCATCGCATGCTCCCTCTACCATCGAGATTAGGTGTTAAACCTAAATAATTGTTATTTGGTGTTTGCGTTGAGCATAGACATGATTGGATTATGTCTATCATGTCTGATTATTCATTTAAAGAGAATAATGGTTACTCTATTTGAATAACACCTTCAATGGTCTTGCACCTAAAGGAATGGTTTATTGAATCTCGATCGTACTGATACACATTTTCATGCCAAAGGTATAAGATAGTAATGATAGTACCACTTACTTGTGGCACTGCCATGTAAGTCATATTGGTATAAAACGCATGAAGAAGCTCCATGTTGATGGATCTTTGGACTCACTCGTTTTTGAAAAGTTTGAGACATGCGAACCATGTCTATTGGTGTATATGCATGAAGAAACTCCATGCAAATGGACCATTTGGACTCACTTGATTTTGAATCACTTGAGATATGCAAATCATACCACATGGGCAAGATGACTAAAAGCCTCGTTTTTCAGTAAAATGGAACAAGATAGCAACTTGTTGGAAGTAACACATTTTGATGTGTGCAGTCCAATAAGTCTTTGAGGCATCTGATGAATATCATTATGTTCTTACTTCACGGATGATTTAAGTAGGTACTGAGTGTATTTACTTGATGAAACACAAGTCTGAATTATTGAATGGTCCAAGTAATTTCAGAGTGAAGTTAAAGATCATCGTGACAAGAGGATAAAATGTCTATGATATGATCATAGAGATAAGTATCTGAGTTACGAGCTTTGGCACACTATTAATACATTGCGGAAATTGTTTCACAATTAATACTGCCTGGAACACCATAGTGTGATGGTGTGTCCGAACATCATAGTTGCACCCTATTAGATATGGTGTGTACCATGATGTCTCTTATCGAATTACCACTATCGTTTAAGGGTAAGGCATTAGAGACAACCGCACTCACTTTAATAGGGCACCACGTAATTCCGTTGAAACAACACCGTTTGGAGAAACCTAAGTTGTCGTTTCTTAAAAGTTTGGGGCTGCGACGCTTATGTGAAAAAAGTTTCAGGTTGATAAGCTCGAACCCAAAGCGGATAAAATGCATCTTCATAGGACACCCAAAACAGTTGGGTATACCTCCTAATTCAGATCCGGAAGCAATAGGGATTGTTTCTTGAATCGGGTCCTTTCTCGAGGAAAAGTTCGTCTCGAAAAGTTGAGTGGGAGGATGGTGGAGACTTGATGAGGTTATTGAACCGTCACTTCAACTAGTGTGTAGCAGGGCACATGAAGTTGTTCCCGTGGCACCTACACCAATTGAAGTAGAAGCTTATGATAGTGATCATGAAGTTTTGGATCAAGTCACTACCGTACCTCGTAGGGTGACAAGGATGCGTACTACTTCTGAGTGGTACAGTAATCATGTCTTGAAGGTCATGTTGCTAGACAACAATGAACCTACGAGCTATGGAGAAGCGATGGTGGGCCCAAATTCCGACAAATGGTTATAAGCCATGAAATCCGAGATAGGATCCATGTATCAGAACAAAGCATGGACTTTGGTGGACTTGCCCGATGATCGGCAAGCCATTGAGATAAATGGATCTTTAAGAAGAAGACGGACGTGGACGGTAATATCACCGTCTATGAAGCTCGACTTGTGGCAAAGAGTTTTTCACAAGCTCAAGGAGTTGACTATGATGAGATTCTCTCATTCGTAGCGATGCTTAAGTCCGTCGGAATCATGTTAGCATTAACAGCATTTATGAAATCTGGCAAATGGATGTCAAGACGGGTTTCCTTACCAGTTTTCGTAAGGAAAGGTTGTATGTGATACAATCAGAAAGTTTTTGTCGATCCTAAGGATGCTAAAAGGTATGCTAGCTCCAGCGATCCTTCTAAGGACTGGAGTAAGCATCTCGGAGTTGGAATATGCACTTTGATGAGATGATCAAAGATTTTGGGTTTAAACAAAGTTCATGAGAAACTTGTATTTCCAAAGAAGTGAGTGGGAGCACTATAGAATTTCTGATGAGTATATGTTGTTGACATATTGATGATCAGAAATGATGTAGAATTTTCTGTAAAGCATATAGGGTTATTTGAAAAGTGTTTTCAAGTGAAAACCTGGATTAGGCTACTTGAATAATAAGCATCAAGATCTATAAGATAGATCAAAATGTTTAATAGTACTTTCAAATGAGCACATACCCTGACATGATCTTGAAGGTGTTCAAGATGGATCAGTCAAAGAAGGAGTTCTTGCCTGAGTTGTAAGGTATGAAGTTAAGAGTTAAAGCTCGACCACGGCAGAAAAGAGAGAAAGGACGAGGGTCGTCCCCTATGCTTGAGACATAGGCTCTATAGTATGCTATCTTTGTGTACCGACCGAAGTGTGCCTTGCCATGAGTCGGTCAAGGGGTACAAGAATGATCCAGGAATGGATCATTGGACAGCGGTCAAAATTGTCCTTGGAGTAAATAAGGACATGTTTCTCGATTATGGAGGTGATAAAGAGTTCGGCGTAAAGGGTTACGTCGATGCAAGCTTTAACACCTATCCGAGTGACTCTAAGTAGCAAACCGGATACGTATAGTGGAGCAACCATTTGGAATAGCTTCAAGTGGAGCGTGGAAGCATCATTTATAATATGACCTAGAAATTTGCGAAGCACACACGGATCTGAAAGGTTCAGACCCTATTGACTAAAACCCGTTGACTAAAACCTCTCTCACAAGCAAAACATGATCAAACCTCAGAACTCATTGAGTCTTAATCACATGATGATGTGAACTAGTTTACAGACACTTGTAAACTCTTTGGATGTTGGTCACATGGCGATAGGGCGATGTGAACTAGATTATTGACTCTAGTGCAAGTGGGAGACTGTTGGAAATATGCCCTAGAGGCAATAATAAATTAGTTATTATTATTATATTTCCTTGTTCATGATAATCGTTTATTATCCATGCTATAATTGTATTGATAGGAAACTCAAATACATGTGTGGATACATAGACAACACCATGTCCCTAGCAAGCCTCTATTGGCTAGCTCGTTGATCAATAGATGGTTACGGTTTCCTAACCATGGACATTGGATGTCATTGATAACGGGATCACATCATTAGGAGAATGATGTGATGGACAAGACAATCCTAAGCCTAGCACAAAGATCGTAGTTAGTATGCTAAAGCTTTTCTAATGTCAAGTATCATTTCCTTAGACCATGAGATTGTGCAACTCCGGATACCGCAGGAATGCTTTGGGTGTACCAAAGCGTCACAACGTGGCGGGTGGCTATAAAGGTGCATTACGGTATCTCCGAAAGTGTCATTGGGTTGGCACGAATCGAGGCTGGATTTGTCACTCCGTGTAAGCGGAGAGGTATCTCTGGGCCCACTCGGTAGGACATCATCATAATGTGCACAATGTGACCAAGGGGTTGATCACGGGATGATGTGTTACGGAGCGAGTAAAGAGACTTGCGGAAGCGAGATTGAACAAGGTATCGGGATACCGACGATCGAATCTCGGGCAAGTGCAATACCGCTAGACAAAGGGAATTGTATACGGGATCGATTGAGTCCTTGACATCGTGGTTCATCCGATGAGATCATCATGGAACATGTGGGAGCCAACATGGGTATCCAGATCCGCTGTTGGTTATTGACGGAGAACGTCTCGGTCATGTTCGCATGGTTCCCGAACCGTAGGGTCTACACACTAAAGGTTCGATGACACTAGGGTTATAAAGGAAGCTTGTGCGTGGTTGCGAATGTTGTTCGAGTCCCGGATGAGATCCCGGACGTCACGAGGAGTTCGGAATGGTCCGGAGGTAAAGATTTATATATGGGAAGTCCTATTTTGGTAACGGAAAAGTTTGGGGTTTATCGGTAGCGTCTGGGACCAGGGAGGGTCCGGGGTCCACCAAGTGGGGCCACCAACCCCGAGAAGGCTGCGTGGGCCAAGTGTGGGAGGAACCAGCCCCAAGGGGCTAGTCGCCCCACAAGAGGCCCAAGGCGCAAGGGTGAGTGGGAGGGGCAAACCCTAGGCGAGATGGGCCTAAGGCCCATCTAGTGGGCGCCTCCTCGCCTCCCTCTTGGCCGCCTCCCTTGATCCCATCTGGGGCTGCCGCCCCTCTAGGGGTGGGAACCCTAGAGGGGGCGCACCCTCCTCCCCTTCCCCTATATATATGAGGCCTAGGGGCTGCCCAACACACACGAGAGCCTCTCCCTCTCCAGGCGCAGCCCTGCCTCTCCTCCTCCTCCTCTCCCTTGGTGCTTGGCGAAGCCCTGCGGGATTGCCACGCTCCTCCACCACCACCACGCCGTTGTGCTGCTATTGGAAGGAGTCTTCCTCAACCTCTCCCTCTCTCCTTGCTGGATCAAGGCGTGGGAGACGTCACCGGGCTGTACGTGTGTTGAACGCGGAGGTGCCGTCCGTTCGGCACTAGGATCTCCGGTGATTTGGATCACGACGAGTACGACTCCTTCAACCCCGTTCTCTTGAGCGCTTCGCTTAGCGATCTACAAGGGTATGTAGATGCACTCTCCTTCCCTCGTTGCTAGTTTCTCCATAGATAGATCTTGGTGACACGTAGGAAAATTTTGAATTTCTGCTACGTTCCCCAACATGGGGTGCTAAAGAACCCAAACTTTGGTACACCAACAGGAGCCCCCGGGCCTGGGCCCTACACGGATATGAGGCATCGTTGGGCCAGGCCCAAGCAGTGCACGGGCACGCGTGGAAGGAAATAATTGCTGTAATCTTCTCGTCCGCTGTGCTTCCCCATCATCTATAGTGAGTGCGCGTCACGGGGGTCGTGCCTGGGGTGGTTGTAGCGTGCCTGTGCCTACGCCAACGCCTACACACCAAACAGTAAAGAGGCAGCCCCACGCCTTCCCCATAAAAAGAGGAAACAACAGGGGCGCTGCTCATTTACCCCCTTTGGTTCCCCCAATCCAGGAACCACCTTCTCCTTCTTCCTCCTTGAGCCCAGACTAGAGCTTCTTCCTCCATCCGCCGCCGCCGCGCCCCCCCCCATTGCCCCTAATCCCCCGCCCTTCCCTGACGGCTACGACACCCAAGAAGGGCAAGGGACAAGAAGAGCCGGAGAGCGGGCTGGTGGAGGTGCGGAGGAAGTACGTCGTCTTCACCCCGACGCTCGATGCGTGCGTGCTCAGGGATCGGTACCTGTGCATGTGGGGGAGGGAGAAGACGGGGCATTCCGCCACCCACGTCATCCCTGCTTCTTGTGCCAAGCCCGCGGCAGATAAATTCCCCTTCTTTATTGATTACTTCTACTACAGGCTCTCCCCCCATTTTCGGATTTTTTCGTCGACCTTATGTACACCTTCGAATTTCACCTTCTGGATTTTTCCCCCAACACCGTGGCGTGCATGGCCATCTTTGCCCACCTCTGTGAGAATTTTGCCGGGGTGGTCCCCAACATGGCGCTCTTCCGCCACTACTTTCTCCCCCGCATCCAGCCAGGAGGGGCCCTGTCTGGCTACGTCACCTGGATCTCGAGGGCTTGGAGCGAGGACACGTACCCGAGCGGGACCCAAAAGGAGAGGTGGGAGGAATGGCGGAGCAAGTGGTGCTGGATTGTGAAGAAGGAGCCGCAGCCGTTCTGCACCCGTCAGCGAATGCAAGTGGTTCGTGGGAAGGACTGGAGCAACCTTGACCCTCAAGACGCGAAGCTCACAGTCGCCATCAACAAGATTCACCGTCTTAAAGCCGCCAGGCTCACACTCGAGATGATTGGGGCCGCCTTCATCTGCCGCCGCATTGCCCCTCTGCATAATAAAGGAAGGCCGGCTTGGGATTTTCGGAACGCGGCGGACATCATGAGGCTGCGCCCTGGCTTGAACAACAATTTTACAGTGATGCAACACACAGCTCTTTGCCAAAAGCTGTTCCAGCTCGAGGCCGACAAGACCGGGAAGGCCGGCAAGGCCGAGAAGTCTGATAACCTGCTCAAGTTGCCAGCGGCCATGGTCCCTCTGAGCAACAATTCCGCCCGGACCTCCTTCATCGCCATGATGCCGGTGTTCAACACCCACGGCCTTGACCAGACCTGGGTCGAGCCAGACGAGGCGCGGGTGCAGGAGTTCTTCGACAACTTGTCAGAGAGGTTCATCCGCGAAGAACCGTGGCTCATCCATGACACCACCGATGAAGAGGTGGCGTACATCGCCATCAGGGCGGAAGAGGCAACCCTTGCCGAGGAGGCTGGCAGCGTCGGCTTCGCAGAGGACGAGGCTGACACAGAGGAAGATCTTGCCGGGCCGGAGGGGTCTGCCGGCAAGCGTGGCGGCATGGGTGCCGGGGGCCCTGGCTCCGAGGAGGAGGCGTCCGAAGAGACGGACGAGGAGGAGGAGGAGGAGGATGAGGAGGAGGAGGAGGAGGCCGAGGACGAGGCCGAGGAGGCCGAAGAGTCGCCCCCAACCCCCAAGAAGAAACGTGTTCTTCGGCAAGGCGTCTCCGGTGAGCCAGTTCTGTAGGCCTCTTCGCACGAGGAGGGCCCCGGCAAGGGAGTGGCTGGCAAAGGTAAAGGGGTGGCCGGTAAGGCCATGCAGCGGCAAGAAGCCTAGGCACAGCCCATGCGCCATACGAGGCGCGCGGCCGCGACAACAAAGGAAGCAGCGGTTGCCGCCTCTGCCACGACTAAGCGGCCCAAGTTCCCATCTCCACCCCCCCCCCCCCGCACAGACACCATACCAGAGGCCGATTACAACCTCTCTGGTATGAGCCCGAACGGGAGGAGGCCGGAGGAAGAGGACGAAGAAGAGGATGAGTAAGTGCTTCACCACCTTCTCCATTTCCTGAACTCCGGTTTTGGTTATCTTGCTTGATTTGATCTTGTTTTGCCTTTGCAAGGACACGGAGACACTGTCGCAGAGGGTAGCAAAGAGGGCCAGAACCTCGACGAGCGATGAGCCCTCAGCGAGCTCCTCAAGCGCGTCGGAGGTGATCATGATCAGCCTGGGCCCCAGTCGACGACGCAGCCCCTGGCTCAGCCCCCAGCGTGAGTTTACCACCCACTTTCTGTCGGCGAGCGCTGGGGCGTGTCTCTTCACAATTAACCTTGCTGGGGTTGCAGAGGAGGAGTGGAAACAGGAGGAGCCGCCAAGGGCCACCTCCAACATGCCTCCGCCATCGACCACTACACCGCCCAGGGAGGGGTCCCCGGCAAGGGCTTCTACCGGCGAGCCCACGCCGCCAAGGGGGAGATCCGCGGCAAGGCCCTCCCCCGACAAGCCCACTCGTGCGGAGGAGGAGCCGGCAGGCACAGCCGCCGCCGGCCCCATCATGACAACGAAAGTTGGCGGGGAGGGAACCACCCCTCCCCAACTTGCCGTAGGTAAGCCGCCTGCCTCCCGATCTTGATCCGTTTTCCAGGGCAATTCTTTTTGCTTTTTAAACTTTGATATTGGTTTCATCCCTTTCTCCTCCTTGGTTCTCAGACCTCACCTCGGCGGGCCAGATGGACGTCGATGGCACTATCGAGGAGATCGCCAGGGATGCTGCTGCTAAGGCCGACAAGGTCGCCGCTGACGAGGTCACCAAGGAAGCACATGAAGAGGGGGCGCCAGGGGATCTGCCAGGGAGGCCAGCGAGGGGACCGGTGACCATACTGATGGCATCCCTGCCTCAGGAGCGCCTGGTGCTACATCGGTTCCGGAGCCCTCAGCTGCCGGGGCGACGATGGCCGACGACCAACCGTCCACCTCCGAAGCCCCCCACTCGAGCAGATACCTGAAGATCGACGAGGATTTGTTTGTCACCATCCCGGGGACGGCAAGCACAGGAGCGCATGCCGAGGGGGAGGTTTTTGACGAAGAGGTCATCATCGCCACAGGGCTCCAAGTTGTCGACGAGCCAAGCACCAGCAGCGATAGTTCCAAGGAGGACCAGCTCCTCCAAGCTATTAGCAGCAGCTTCCACAAGCTTCAGGCGCTTTACCGTGCCCGCAAGGAGAAGCTAGACTCCAGGACGATGGTCATTGACACAGGTCTGGTTTACGGAGGCCCAGCAACATTTGAAGGCCAGCCAGGAGCAGGCGGGTCAGCAATGGAACGAGCTTCTTCTGTTTATTTATAGTAATCAGATATCGAGAAGGCCCAGGAGGAGGACGCTGCACGGATCGCCAAGGAGGACGGTGAGCTGAGGGAGCGCCGCATCTCGCTCGACGCCCGAGAAGAAGACCTTGCTGCTCGTGAGGAGGCGCTTGCCACCAAGCTCCGCGGCAAGGACGAAGAGATTGAGAAGCTCATCGCACTACAAAAAAAAATACACTTCCGTGATGATACGTGTTTGTCACAATAGGTCGCGTTTTTTGTCATGCATGTACATCCATGACAAATTTATGACAGAATCAAGATAGTCATACCTGTGCTGTCGTAGAAGTGTTCCATGACATTACCAAATTATCATCACGGAAGTGTCCACTTCCATGACGATAAATCGTAGCGTCACGAAGTGCTTTCGTCAAGGGTGACCGACACATGGCATCCACCGTAACGAACGCCGTTAAGCTATCGGGTCGGGTTTTGGATCCGATAACCCGTTAACAGCCCGACCAATGGGAAATTTCCCGTGTAAAATTCTTATTGGCGGACGAAACACGTGTCAGCTCGTCAGTGGGTCAGATAGGCGCCTATGATACGTCGACACATGGCACGGCCCAACAGAGGCCCATTCATGTGAAAAGGTCGGCCCGTTTGACTTGGTCAAAAGGTGGCAAGCCGGCCCATGGGAAGCCTGTTAACGGCATGTTCACATATAGCCCATTTACAACCCGCTAACCCAAGGCCCGTTCGCCCTATCCGAATTAGGCCCGATGGCGTCATCTGGGCCATCAATATGATTCAGCCCGTTTTCGCCGGCCCATGTATGGCCCATGACGTCTTTCGGCCCATATGAGGCCCTATGTAACTCTTGGCCTATTAACGGCCCGTGGTGAAACTGGCCCGTAATGAACAGTGTATCACTTTACACCCATTAACGGCCCGTGGTGAAACTAGCCCGTAATGAACAGTGTATCACTTTATACCCATTAACGGCCCGTTATTCCGTTGGGCCGTTTCCAACCCATGTTATCTTTCGGCCTTCTCAGAGCCCATTTATTCTTGGGCTCATTTCCAGCATTCGTTTACTTACGGCCCGTTACTGTCATTTTCTGCTTGTGGGCCAAATTCAGCCCGTGGTTACAGTCGGCCCGTTTGTGGTCCGTTAATACGTTGGGCCGTTTTCATAGCGTCATCAAATCGACCTATTAAAGATGGCCCGTTACGGTCGGCCCATGAGCAGACGATTCAACTCTAGCCCGTTTACGGCCATAATCTGACTGTTATTGGCCCATGTTTGGTGATCGATCATCTGGCCCGTATAAGGCCCATTGATGATACGACCCTTAGAAGGCCCATTGTTTCTACGGCCCGTAGAAGGCCTACTGTTTCTAAGGCCCGTAGAAGGCCCACTATTTCTACGGACCGTAGGAGGCCCAGTGTCACTACAGTAAATATTAGCCCATGGTTATTGTGGCCTAGTTTTAAAAAATAGGTTATTGCAGCCACTAGCTAACCGCGGAAAAAGAACTGCAATGACTACAAGCAAACAAATAAACAAGACAACATGGAAATAAATAAGCAAGCAACTAATGCTAGGCTATCACGGCTATTACACATATTACATCCACTGGGCATCAAAGTTCGCCACCAGTGCAAATATAGGGAACAAAGCAGCATATCATATACATTGGCCGTCAAAATTGGCCACCAGTGCAAATAAACGCGGCAGCAAAACAAGAGCATAACTGAAACAACTTCGAAGAGCTCAAGAAAGCGTTATCACAGGTATCCACCATCTTTGGCAATAAGATTAGCAAGCTGATTAGCTTTGTCTGTTTGGCGCTAAAATCCTCCAACGCTTCTTTGTTGCACGGAAAGTATGCATCTGAATGCTCGAGGACTTCATGATCCTTCCGCTTCTTGTTGCAGCACAGCTGATCGATGTCTTTCAGCTTGTAGTTGAGACTCAAGAAACCGAACTGATTGAGACGGTGAGTTTGAATAGCTTGTGCAAGCGGTAGTGGCGATAACTCAACACTAAACCAAGGCAGGATGTGTCACTATCACGAACCTTATCTGCATTACTTCCTTTACCGTTGCTTAATAAGGCACTCTTCCCCAATATTACATCGACATTCTAAAAGAAGAAACAAGCGGACACATAACAAGTTTAGCATGTACTAGTATATGAAACTCATTTGGTGAACCAGTTCATTAGTAAGGTGGACAGGATTAAACTACCAAGTCTTCTATTGCCAAGTACTAGTACATAATAAAAGCATCAAACAAACATATATCTATGTCCTATGGTAGCAATGGAATCTTAAATTAGAACAGTTGTTCTTGAGGTTTAGGCACTTGTTCTACATGAATAGAGTCTGATAAAGCGCAAGAATATAATACTTAAAAATAGAAAATGAGCTCATAGACCTTACCACATTCTTGGTTCGGGACGAATCAGAACAAAGGCGTTCCCGATCATCGTCCGATAAATGTGTCTTAGGAGAGCGTAAGGGAATTTGATGAGTTTCTTTGCGGTGAAATACGTTTTCTTTAGGTAATTCGATATCGCCACCAAGCATTCTTGAAGATAGCAGAGGTATTAGCACTGGTTACCTCATCTGAGTTTCCAAATCGGTCCTTCTCTATAGAGAAAAATGGGAAAATTTGTTGTATTATAACCATCATGGAGGTAGGATGTATGGGACGAAGCAAAGTAATTGCCATGAATAACATTACTTACACATAACTCTGGACAAACACACAAGCGGCATTTTCCTTCATCTTGATATAATATTTCCAAGATGGGAAGATACACACATATGATTTAACAACATCAAATGCGATAGATGCTAAACTACGACTAGCTGGTTGTGCTTCCTCCACAGGAATAGGCGTACTAAGCTGGTGGAGTTGGGGTTCGCCGTGATAATCTTGGCCCTTTGGGCTTTGGAGCTGCCTTACTAACTGCTCTTGTTTGGGAGCTCTGTGGTGGAGATGGTCTTTGTGTCTTGAGGAACTGGGTTACTATCGGCTGGGGTTGGGGTTAGATTGGGTGAAGCTGGTTCTCTGTCCATCATAGTAGGGGTACAATATGCGAGAGTTTGGGTTATGTGTGGTAGGGCTGGTTCTTGTGCATGTACAACCGGGTGCTATCTCCACCAAGAGGTAGCACTGTTTTATTGAAGACCGTGTTTTAGTCCGCTGAATCTGGCATCACCGCTCCAATTCAAATGGCTGATAAACAGGAAACATAGTTGAATGTACAGACATTGTATGAGAGCAGATGCAATAGATAGTGTGGAAAAAGAGGGCATGAAATAGTTGACATGTATATTGTTTAACTAAAGCGGATAGCATGACATAATTTCACATATATGATGTCTATCTAAACTGGATAGCATAGCATAACATAATTCAAAGATATGATGAATAACTAAACAGGATCGCATGACATAATTCACCTACATGTTATCTAAGTAATCAGGATCGCATCATTTAATTCACATATGTGATTTATATGCTAAGCAGAGGGCATTCGATATGATGTGCGAACTAAGAACATGGTGTTGAATATTGTGTATATGATGTCTAAACTATGCAATGCAAGACACCGTATGCATGATATGAGCGATATAACCGTGCCAAGTTAGAGCATACACCTCGGTGGGGGAATAGGACTGGTCATCTGTCTCGAATCCATCTACGAGGAGCTATCGGGACCCAACAAGAGATCAACTTGACGGTAGCTTTATGCGCTCTGAAGGCCTTGTTTTCCTCCAGATTTTCCATCTCCCACCCAAATGGCTGATTCACGGGAAGAGTAGTTTAATGTACAAACATTGTCGACAAATGGAAATGTAATGAAGAAAAGGATGGGCAAGATATCATTCAAATATATGATGCCTGGTTAAACAGGATGGCATTGCACATTTCACATATATTATGGCTGGCTAAAAGACATGAGACGCATAATTCCCATATATGATATAGAAACTAAGCAGGTGGCATTCTGAGAACATGTCTAAACTAAGCAGATGACATATATGATGTCAAAAGTAGGCACTGCAAGGCAACATATGCATGATATGACTAACATCATCATGCCAAGGTAGAAAAAACACCTTGGGGGTAAATAGGAGTGGTTAGCGGCGTCGAATCCACCTCGAACAGATATCTTCCTCGGATTACAATCGGAGAGGGGTGGGGAGGGTTTGCCATTGAACCCACCATGGGCGATGTCGCATGACATTGTATTGCCGCGCAAAACTCTTCTCTTTTCTCTACATGTTCAGCATGATTGTGTACAATATCGACATGCATCTGAAAAAAATATGGTGAGATTATGTAAGGAGAGCATGCAGAAATTTAGAGTGATGGTAACAACCGGTGGATCGATGTTTTTCCGTTGAACCAAAATAGCCCTAATGGATCGGCGTGAATGTATAGTAATAAGTGATGCAACAAGTGTACAACCTCTTTGCCGTGGCAGTGTCGACCTCGGCATCATTGGGTTGGTCATTTGAAGCAGTTGAGGTAGAGGTGGCTGTCGGAGGTGTGGAGGAAGATCTGAGGAATCTGTAGACGGCGTCCAGGGCATTGCTCTGTTGCGATGGATCGTTCTATCGTTGGAGCAGCTCCGGTGAGCCGTAAGACATCAAGGCTGAAGCAGCACAAGACAGACATCGTCAATCTCAAGTGGGATTCTAATAGCATCTCCAATAGATGATGTAAAATGGATGTAAAATTAACATCACCAAAACCACGACTACAACAGATGAGGTAAAACTGTTGACTCTGAACTTAAGCTGTCGAAACTGAAATTTCTTGTGGAATCTGAATACTCTTGTCGAAACTGAGCATAATGGTAGCAGAGAGGCACTTGACATGTAGTTTAGGGAGGGCCTGCAGTTCATCTTCAACCTGCACCCCGAGCCGCCAGCCACCACCGGCGAACCGCCGGCCCCAGCGCCGCCTCGCCGCCCCGAAACAACTCGCCACCGCCGCCCCGGCCAGCCCTCTAGGCCCCCCCCCCACCCTGAACCCTAAGATAGATAGTGGGGTACCTCTCCGCGAGCCCCCGTCCCCGCTGTGGTGGTTCTTCCTTAACTCCACGAGCCCCCAACCCCTGAAAATCGGTGACCCAAAAGTCGATTCAGTCGGACAAGTGTGGCTTAATCGAGCAGAGCAACAGCACGCAGCGAGCGAGAGGAGAGCAGCAGCAGCAGCTGGGCGAGGGAGCGATCGGCGAGAGCGAGCAGCAGCACAGCAGCGACCGAGCGAGCAAGAGCGAGCAGCAGCAGCAAATCCGGCTGGTATGGACGCCGCCGCCGAAGGGGCCTCGCACTGGGGGAGAGCCGCCGTGGAGATGTCGCCCGTGGCGCCGGCTTCAAGGTAGCCGCTCCATGGGGGTGCGGGATGGAGCACCGTCGGCGCCGGGAGGTCGAGTTAAGGAGAAGGTGCGATGCGATGAGTGTACAACCTCTTTGGTGGCGCCGAGTAGGCCTCGGCCGTCGAGGAGTCGGTGAGGATGTTGCGGTTCGGTGGAGCAGGTTAAAGCGGCGCTGTGGGGATGGAGCAGCCGCGATAAACGAGGCGATCGTCGGAGCAGCTCCTTGGAGGTGGAGGGCAGGCGGCTGAACGGCGGGACGGCGAGATGGACGACGGATCCTCATCCGGGGAGGTGGGCGAGGGCGTCGAGCTGTTGCGGTGGGCGGCGTCGTCGGGGAAGAGGCTCCGTCTGGGCAGCGGTGGCGTGGCGGACGGAGGAGGTGGGGTTTCGCGGCTGGGCGGAGAGGTTATGGCGGCCTAGGATTTGAATGGCGAAAAAAGGCGATGGGAGGGTGAAGCATGACTTAGGGCAGCGCTTGTCCAAAATGTAGGGTGTGTTACAAAAGTACCCCCACCGATTTGAACTAAGCGGCCCTTCGGCTCGAGGGTTAGAAGGGGATTTCGCGTGTCGGGATTTGGCAGCTGGAGGGAGTTTTTTAGCGTTGTAATTTCGGGATAGCAAAGCGCGGGTTGTGAAAGCGCCAGTTTTGGGAGCACGATATCTGAATTTTGAGGATATAACAAGGCGGGTTGAATTTTAGGGACAAGCCTAACGTGTAGTAATATTGTACTTATGCGTACCAAATCAATTCGCACTTCCCTCAACCAAAAGAAAAAAAAAAATAAAACTATTCACACCACACAAAGAGAGTCTTGCCCGTTTTACTATACAAATGCTATTCAAAGCTACTCCCTCCTTCCATCTATATAGGGCCTAATCGTTTTTGATGCTAACTTTGACCAAATATTAGAGCAATGATATATGACATGCAACTTACACAAAGCACACCGTTAAATTAAATGCATGAAAGGTTCTTTCAATGATATAATTTTCACATTGTGCATGTCATGTACTATTAATCTTGTCAATAGTCAAAAGCGGTCTTAAAAATCTCATTCGCCCTATATAGATGGAAGGAGGAATATGAATCCATGTTATGTCCGATTAAATTTTTTTGCTTGTTGTATAATGCATGTAACCTACTCATACCAACATTTTAGTGCATTCCAAATGTCTATACTACCGCTGCAATTCGAACTAAATTTGAATTCGTTTCTCTATTTCAATAAGAATCTACAATCATGATTGTTGCCAACTTCAACCATCATAGTTTCCTTGCTATCCATGAGATATAAATCGAATGGCCTATAATGCAGGATGGCAGGCACACCATCATCAACAACTCCGTTTTTTATAAGAGTAGAGATAAAATATATTAAATGTAGTATACCATGTTCATAACCACACCATGTGTATCACCGTTATATATATTCACACATGCGTCGGTTTGAAACACTATGATAAATTCTTCAAATATCCGAATTCGCTTTTTATAATGAAGTATATATGATCTCTATTCGTCTTTTACACCCACACAACCCTCTTATCTTTGTAGCTAGCGCTAACTTTCTCTTGTGCATGCACACGCCCGCATCCCTCTCACCCTCCCTCGGCATTCTCTAGCTCCATCGCGCAAATTCGTCTTTTCACTTTAGGTCGTTCACCCACGGTGTGTGTAGGCCCCCAGCTCCTTCTTTATGGCACACATCGATCGATATGCCTCTCTAGCCAGGTGTGCCTAGCACAAACACAAGCTTCCCCTCTTCTCTTGTCACCGTCCATGCCTCACTCCCACCACTCTTTTCATCGTTCTCGTACTACACCTCCTCCCCCTCGATATAGTATGCCTCTCGTACCACCTCCTACATGCATCCCTCTCTCTCTATCCTTCTCCTCGTGCCTCATTTGCTTCTAACACACACATGCATGTATACCGATCGATCTCCCAACATATACCTAGATCAACTTTAACTACCCCCCCATCGATCGACGTACCTCACAAGTTATGTCTCTCCTTTCTCTTACAAAGGGCGATTGATCTTCCTATGTAGTTACGTCTGCTTACCACAGCCACATCGTCCCCCTCATCATTCGTGCATGCCTCCTAACCCGTCTCTCACATGCACGTGCACAGACAACAAGCAGCCATCTCCTCTCTTATTGATATTGCGGGCGTGCCCTCCGTTTGTCTAGCAAGCCTATCCCACCATTTGTTAGAAGCAACTCCACTACCACCCCCTCCAACACTCTAGCTCTGTCTCTCTCCCAACCTTATTCATCTCCTGCACATATGCATGGATGCCGATCGATCTCCCTTAATACATGAGGCAGATCGATCTCCTTAATACATGAGGTAGGCCTCTCTCCTCCTCCACACATATACCAGCCATTGTACCTCTATAGTTAATTGGGCCTCCCTCTTCCCCCACCACACACCGATAGTCGAGCGCTGCAGGTAGGTATCCATGCCACAGAGACAAACTGCACATGTCCCATCTCACGTTCCAGTAGGCCAGCCACTCTATATCTTTGACGTGGGCACACACAAATTCGATGGCACTCTTTATCGATCAGCATGCACACACACACACACATCATCCCTCTCTTCGATTCTATGGACACCTCAAGCCGATGATACCTCCACTCTCTTCTCGTGGATCGCCCCCTCTATATATATGTTATATCCAAGACTCTATTTCACACACATTGCATATGTTACATTTTTGATTGACCCCCCACAAAAAACTCTCAAGAACCCACACTATATCTCTCTAGGTTTGTATCTCTCTCACACAACCCCACGTGGGTGGTGTACGTATACAAGAAGAGAATAGGTGCACCGTGCACGTACTCACGCTTCGTGCCCAGCCACACCAGCGGGTACACGGTGGAGCTCATTTCTTTCTGAAATGGCAGCCCACGTGCTAATTTGAGCGCTGTAGCGGTTGTTTACCTAGGGAGGTCGTGTACCCGCGCGTGCGAAACAAAGTTCGACTTGACGCGTTGCCGCGTTATTTTTAAATAAAGTTATAGCGCTCAATGGCGCATTACACAGAATATAAAAGCGATTTTTATGGAGAAAAGGTAGTCCGCTCACTATATACAATGGAGTATCTCACTGGTTTGTCGCTCTTGAGTATCTCACACAAGGCTCTCTCTCTCTCTCTCACCGTTGGTCACTGATCCGGCCGCATCCCGTCCGCCGGGGGAAAGGCAGTGCGGTGGCCTCTCTCTCTCTCACCGTTGGTCACTGATCCGGCCGCATCCCGTCCGCCGGGGGAAAGGAAGTGCGGTGGCCTCTCTCTCTCACCGTTGGTCACTGATCCGGCCGCATCCGTCCGCCGGGGAAAGGGAGGAAGTGCATCGTTTCTCCGTTCGGCGGTGCGAGGCAGCACGTCCCGATCTGCGGTACCGCCGTTCTCTCGACCAAGCTCGGCGGCGGCAAGGCCTCGCCACCTGCTCGCAGATTCCACCGCCGCTGCTCACCTAGTTACATCCCGCGACCTCCGGTATCCCCTCGGCCTTGCTCCTTGCCCGTTTTCCCACGTCGCTGCATGTGGATCTTCCATAGTTCTTTGCCCAAAGCGTGGCTCGTCGGCGTACTTTCCATATTGCATTCTCGTCCTCACACCGTTTTAGACAAACACAACCGTGTTGTTATCTTCCCTTAGGACAAGGAATATGCTTCTTTTTGTCGTCGCATGTGTCATCAACTGTTATTGGCGATAATTGTTTCCTTTCTACCTCTTTTTTGCAAACAGGGCTATCCATTTCACCTCGTTGCTATTGCGACCTTTTGGTGAACTGCACAAATCACTTTTTTCTTAAGAGTGTTTTGTGCGGTTGTACTAAAATGTCACACAGACAGCGTCTCTACATTTCAGTCTTGTTGCACAAAGGGAGATTGGTTTTGCTCTATCCTCCTCATCCAACTCCGAGCCTAATCTTCTCCAACTAGTTAGTCTTAAGAGAGACGCAAAGGTGACCGGCTTCTATTTGTGTGTTTATTGTTTCATCAGCAATCCTCTATTATCGTAATCACACTTGATATCTTTGGAACAGGGGCGCTCAGCTCTATTTTAGTGGAACTGCACAAAATGATCGGAATGTTGCATGCTCCAGACAGCTACTTTTTCCCAACATGCCTTGTTGATTTAGAGCAGAGCTGGGGGCGTTGCTGCCAATGAAAGCATGGATCAATTTTAATTTAACACCTTCTCACAACTTTGTCTTGAGTTGTGATGTAATTATTAGCTCGATATGCTAATAATTGACATGCATTAACAAGGAAGTTAGTTTTTATTGTTTCGAAAGAGCATCGATGGCAAGACACGCGAAACAAAAGCTGAAAGCTCACACCATTGTACAATTTCATGTCCTTTGGAAAATTATTTGTATAGTCGTCAATTATGTAAACAAATGATGGAAGCTTGATAGCATTGCGAAGCCTCTTCATCATCCGGGTCCATGTGCCATGCACAAAATTATACTCCTTCGTTCCTAAATATTTGTCTTTTACAAATTTCAAGCGGGCATATTTTAGAGTGTAGATTCACTCATTTTTCTTTGTATGTGTACTCCTCCGTTCCTAAATATTCTATTAGTCTTTCTAGAGATTTCAACAAGTGACTACATACGGAGCAAAATGAGTGAATCTACACTCTAAAATATGTCTATATACATCCGTATGTGCCAGTCCATTTGAAATCTCTAAAAAGACAAATATTTGAGTAGTCACTCGTTGAAATCTCTAGAAAGACAAATACTCCGGAGTATATTTAAGAACCGAGGGGGTAGTGCACAACCGCATGGGAGACTCAGCCCGGTCGTTGCGCCGCATTAATAGTGAGTAATGAGCAGTCAAATCATAAGCCCAACCTTTCCCACTGTAAGTTGCTCTGAAGAAGCAACCATCAATACGCTCTTCTTTGAATCCGCTCATACTACTCCATCCGTCACTGTTTATACAACGCGCTTCAGAAAAAAAAAAAAAATATGTGGGACCAAGGCGACTAGCGATCGGCCTGAAAAATAGCATTGGTAGTTATAGCACGGTGTCTATTACTAGAGGGAATAATGCGTACACACATGCATGCAGTGCTTCCACCCCGGGTACACACATGCATGCACTTACTCCACTCCGTAGTAGTACAGTACATGGATAGAAAATTGTGGACTTGATTGCGGTTACCACGCCCTAATTAACTGAGCATTAAACCAAACGCGTCTAAAGTCTCTCTGGTGGTGGAAATGCATTGAGAGAAATGCATCATAATGAAGCGCGCCCTGTAAACTATGACGGAGGGAGGAGTAGTATGAAGGTGCAAAACCAAGTACGTGTACTACTGCGTTTGGCTCTTCGCCTCTTCGTGAAGTCGAACAATGATGGTACTCCGCATGTTGGGTACTACAGTGTATGCCTCGACAATCGACACGAATGGGTGATGCATGTCCACGAGGGTAGGTTGCATTAGTCAAAAGGCGTAAGCGAGCTTCACCTTGACCTGCAAGCTTCTCCTCGTTCTGCGAGTTAACGGGACACACCAAAAGTAGTGCTAGTCCATACTCCCTCCTTTCCCGTTAATATGGCTTAATCTTTTTTGCGGGTAAATTAGAGAGCTTTATTCATATATAAGCATTCTTAGGACGATCAGCCAAGACCTTTGGTCACTAGGAAGCGTGGTACCCATAAAAAAAAGTAGGAAGCGAGGTGTTTCATCAAGCCAGCTCTCGGCCACATTCAAAGTGCAGCAAGCACGGTTACGCACGAAGATCGCCACAAGGTTTGCTGACCTGTTTACATGCTGAATAAAAAAAGGAAATATTACTGGCGCTACTATTTGTAACAGGATATGAGCCAGAATTAAGAGAATTGTGGCGAGTGTTCCATGCAATCAACTTCCATTATCACATGCGAGAACCCTCGAAGAGAACCAAATGTGTTGAAGATTGCTTTATCACATTTTAAAATTATAATAAGAGTGAGGCGCTCCTCCATCCGGTTCCTAGTACTAGTATAGTATGTACCTTTATGGACTATAGTAGTAGTACTAGTAAACTTTGCGCTTGGCTGTTAGGAAGTTGAACAATAATAGCACTAGTAGTATAGTGTATGCTTACGGCAATCGACACGAATTAAGTATAGTGTTGCACGTCCACCGCTGAGCGAGGAGAGCTTGCATTAGTCAAAAGTTTCTCCTTGTCCTGCGAGCCACCGCGCAAGCTTCTCCCTCCTGCAACCTTCTCCTCGTTCGGCAAGTTGGCGGGACACAGTAAAGTAATGCTAGTCCATACTGCCTCCTCTCCGGTTAATATGGATTAATTTCAAGCGAGATAAATACACATGCATCCTTTGTATATTTGTAAAAATACGGTCGATGGACTTCATAATCGCTCATTGCGCTCAATATATATATTTTCCGGTGTTCATACGGTCACTAGCTCACCATGACTGAGTATGTGTGTGCATGCGTGTAGGTTGAGCACTTGGCGTGACCGTGTGTGTTCCGTCGTGTGCTCGGACATGCATGCATTAGAGGCGTCCGCGCGCGTTTTTGCATCCATGTATGCGTGTGATTGTTGCATACGTACGTGGGGAATGCGTGTAGGGGCCACTAAGGGCAGTCAAATCACATAGTAAGTTAGTCGGAAGAAGCAACCATCATTTCACTCTTGAATGACACATACACAATATAAAATGGTTGATATGGAGAGAAAAATAAAACCACTATATATACACTAGCAGGAGCCTAAGCTACAAGCACTGCTTGCTTAGGTTGCTCTCTTCACAAGCATAGAGCGTCGGGCTGATCCCTTGGTGGGGAAGGAACAATGTTCTGCGTGAATCTTGATCGACATCGGCGGGGAGAAAACCCCGGTCGGTGCGTCCCAATCGAAGTCACCGCGGTATGGGCGATGGCGCGTCCCAACCGCCCTTCTAGCTACAACCCGGCGTCCCGGGTAGTCCATCTTCCTTTTGGAGCGGCTTGCTCCCTTGCCGTAGCTCCATCTCCATGTCGATCTTTCTCTACTTCTACCGGCTTCTACTTGTGATGAGTTTATGTCTCATGAACTAGTGCCAGTACTATTATTCTAATCACACTTCTTCAATATCTTTGCCATCAGGGATGCTCAGGTCGATTTTAGTGGAACTGCACAAATGCATCGTATGATCCGAGGGTGCTAGTCATCTTTCCTTCGACAGGTTCTACTTGGCCAGGAAATTAAATCATGTTTAGGGTTTAGGGTTTAAGTCGTAGTGACTCCATCAGTAGTTTTTCTTTCGTACACGCTCTCACAACTTTTTTCTTTAGTTGTGAAGTAAATATTGGCTATGATCTGTGAATCGTTGAGATGCATCAGCATGCGTGTTAGTTTTCCTTTGTATTTGATGGAATGTTGTAATAGGGCAACCTTGGAATAGGAATGAAAATGGAGTGGAAAAGTTTCCGTTTTTCCGGAGAAAAAATGGAAACGGAGAGAAACCAACGTTTCGTTTCGTTGGATCGCGCCATCGAGCAAAACCAACGTTTAAATCACGTCTGTCGTGTTCGTGTCTCACCCTCCTCCACGGCTCGACCCCACACGGTCCCTCGACATGCCACTCACCGCAAACCGAGTAGTATACCATAACTTTCCCGCCTGCTTGTCGATGGATCGCGCCATGGAGTACTAGCACTACTGGAAGAGATTGACGAGTTGGGGGAGGACAGCTAGCTGTAGCACGAACTCCCAAGAACATTTTACATGCATGTTGTAGCTGGCTATTGCGACCTTTGAACACGGAGCAGCCGCGTGCACCCGGAAGCGGCGCGGGCGACGCTCTCTCGGCCGGCGCGCCGCTTCAATGCCAGCGCCAGTGAGAGGTCGCGTCCGCTCTGGCCGAGCATGAATGCGGCACTGACCGTTTCGGGCGGGAAGCACATGCGGGTGATGAAGAGGGTTCGGGTTGGTCAGGACCGGCCGTGGCAGCGGTCCGGACGTGCGCAAACAAGAGATGATGTACGTTAATATTGCTGCGTATATAATTAACAACGTAAATAATGTGCCAGTTGGACAAATATGATTGGAGATGGAGATGGAAATGGAATTTTACGTGAACACGGATATGCATGTCTATGTCTATGTGTGTGTGCACGACGACTCTCATGACCTGGAAGCGGGGGCGTGTTTTTGATCGAGTTTTCTTTCTTGCTACGTTAGGAAATCAGTTTGTCTAATTCACATCTAGATGTTATTTAAGGATATCACATCTAAGCTCCCACAAGTATATAATGTAGCAACAAGAAACAAAAAAAACTTGAAAAAAAATAGACCACAAACAGAGTGGACATCAACTTAGATGTGACATAACTATGTCACATCTAGATGTGTCCTAGACAGACCCTTAAAAAATTGGTTTTCGTTTCTTTTTTCCGGGAACGCGCGTATTCTATTTAAAACCACTCCTATGGAGAGAATTTTTTACTCCATTATAGCCTCTTGTTTGATAGAGTTTCTCGCATCTCGCTCTCTCACCCTCTCCATATCAAAACAAGATGACAGTGTCCACTCTATTTCTCTCCTCACCGGTGGTCACAGATCCGGCCGAATCCCGTCCGCTGCGGGAGGTGAGGAGGTGCAGCGTTGACGTTGTCGCTGTCGGTGACGGAGGAAGCCGATGCGCACCGTCCTCTCGGAGCCGGCGCTAGCGCGGACGAAGATCCTCCGTGACCTTGTTCGCTGCCATCGTGTGGGCAGATCCCGCCCGCCCGCCTAAACGACATCTCGCCCACCTGAGGTATAACTTCTTATCTGGTCCGGCTCTGTGTCGCTGCGTGCGGGTTTTCTTCTATCGACTACTCCCAGCTCCCCATGCATAGTAGCTAGGGTTAGTCGGCTGGTCCAACATCACCTACTAGTACTATTATTATAGAGGAAATGCCACTCGAAAAGTTGTCTGATTTATGCCTCGGTGGAGGTATACATGTTGTTTCGACAAAAAGTACATGGTGGTTGTGCGGTCATTGTCCATATGGTGGTAGTACTATCCTTTGGTTAAATGAAGAAATGCTTTTTTCTCGGGTATCCTGGTTTAGTTCCCATCAAGATAATTATGATGCTTATGTTTGTTGGTGTACTTTTCATTAATTCTTATTGACAATTGAGATGTCGTTGCTAACCCTTTTTTATATTTTTGGAAACAGCGATGCGTGTCTCCATACCCGGGCATGTCTTCCTCAATTTTAGTGGAACTGCACAAAATTGGATGGCCATTGTTGTTCCGCCTCACTGCCCTCTACCACATGGTTCTTCCTTCCTCGAGCTTGATTACTGAGAAGAAACAGACCACAGTGAGGATTTGTCGAACTTCATAGGTGCCTCACCCAAACTTGATGCCAAATGGATGATGCATCACCACGATGACCTATCGATGCTCATGGTTGCGCCTCATGGTTGCGTCGGCTGGTGAAGCTGATCGATTTTCAATGAAAAACAAGCTGTCTTCCATCAGTGCTCTTTGCTTGTTATGCACAAAGATGATATCCTTCGTCAGTTCACCTTGGTTGCGTTGGAGACGCAGTCGTCTTTCACGTTGGTGCAATTTTATCACACAATTGGCTATGAACCAAATGTTTCCTCGAAGAAGGATCGACGTTGGTACTAAGAGCATAAGTTTTGTATTGATTTCTAAGCCTTCTCACAACTTTGTCTCCAGCTCCCTGTAATTTTATTTGTCCAGCTATTAACTTTGATTTAAAAATGGTGTGGACTAAAAACCGGATGGACGTAGTAGCCCTCCATTTTATTTACTCCGCATATTAGATTTGGTGAAGTCAAACTTTGTAATACTCTCAAACCTTTCCGATAATTGAAATTAAATTTCTTTATTTGTACACACTCTCACGTTTCCAATAATTTGGCGCATGTGTGGTTGTTCATAAGGGAGGTAGTGTACCACACGTGAAGGACAGGAAATGCGACCGGGGACGCGTGGGCGTGGATCGTTAGTTCATCGGAGTAGTACTAGTTTTCTTCATTGTACATTAAATAAAGAGTTTCGTTTCGTACTTACACAATTTAAAACGATTGATATGGAGAGAATAAGAAAACCACTCCACTATATATTAGTCGTATACATGAGAGTACTATATGGACGTAGCTTCATTGACTTAGTGCATCTGCCTCTGGATTTGTGACAGGTGGGCCCAAAATGTGGCTGGCTCACCTGTCATACAGCCAAAAGCAGGTGTAGTGAAGGCACCGGAGCTCAGTCCGTACTATAGTAGTATATAAGCGGGAGCCTCAGCGCTTGTTCGCTAGGGTTTGCACTCTCCACACGCTCGCCACACTACATATATGTTACATGCTGGAGGCTCATCGTTCATTTGCTAGGGTTTGCTATATTCACAGTCTCTCACCCTCTCTTCACCAGATCTAAACAAGACTGCGTTGGCCTCTTGTCTCTCTCTCCCCCCTCACAGCTGGTGAAGGAGGCGTCCGTATCCCGTCGCACCGGGAAGGGGAGGAGGTGCAGCGTTCACTCTATCGCCTTCGGCAAGGGAGGCAATCCACTGCCGGCTGCGCTGTTCTCTCTCACCCAGCGCGTGTGCGGGAGGGCCACCGACCCCTTCTTCCTCGCTTCCATACGTAGTGTGGGCAGATCCGGCCTCCCACTGCACGCCTTGCCACATCCCGACGACCCTAAGGTATAAGTTTCTTTGAAACCGTCATTGCTCTAGCTGCATGTGGATCTTTTTGATCGTAGTCGAATCTAGGTCTTGGTTCAAAGAGGAAAGAAGGGTGCGGTGGGCTGGAGCAAGAATCTAGGGCGTGGTTCAATGAGGAAAGGAGGGCGGAAAGTAGTATAGGCTGGCTATCCAGCTGCTTTGTAGGTCGAAAAGGAAAAGGGGAAACCAGTACACACATCATGTAAGGAACCGATCTCTTTGTTGAAAAGGGAAAGAAAGCGGGGGTTGGGTAGTTTGTGCACGACTAGATTTGCTGCCCTCACATAGGAAGAAGGTTCAAAGAGAACAAATATGGGACCAGCACATATATGCTGCTTGGCTACATACTCTGCATCACCCATTTATACGTGTGGACGCACATGGTGCTGGCATGTCCCATGCAGCTATTTTGCTGTTGTTAATCTCAGAATTAACTACTGATCTATTTTAAGAGAATTTCTCTGTTAATATGAATCAATGCAACCGTTTTAGAAATGCTACTGTCCTATACTTTGTTTTCCATCAAGATAAGGTAGATGCTTCTTTTTGTGGCCGCATGTTTCATCCTCCTTTATCGACCAGTAATTGTTTTCTTTTTTGCCTCTGTTAAATCAGGGATATCTATTCAACTTGTTGCTATAGCAAACTTAAATATCACACCGGCGACTTTGCTTGATTTCAGTGCAACTGCACAAAACGAGATTTGATTTCCTATTCGTGTTGGCAGATTCATACGTGATCTTGTGTGCTCATGACAGGTTGGTACTTACCTTCATCCACATGATCGTGCAGTGTGTTTTGAGATGTTGTGCTACTTGTATTGGTACTGTTTTAAATAAATGATGAATTGAAGCTATTGTATTGCTGTCTTTTTCCATTAAGTAGTGAACAAAAATGGGACCAACCCAGACATGATGCTTATTGCTTTGTTACAACAAATTCAGAATCACCCCCTTTATAAGCCAGTAATTGATGCCACTATCAGAATTAACTACTGATCTGTTTTAAGAGAATTTCTCTGTTAATATGAACCAATGCAACCGTTTTAGAAATGCTAATGTCCTATACTTTGTTTTCCATCAAGATAAGGTAGATGCTTCTTTTTGTGGCCGCATGTTTCATCCTCCTTTATTGGCCAGTAATTGTTTTCTTTTTTGCCTCTTAAAACAGGGATATCTATTCAACTTGTTGCTATAGAAAACTTAAATGTCACACCAGCAACTTTGCTTGATTTCAGTGCAACTGCACAAAACTTCATTGGATATCCTATTCGTGTTGGTAGATTCATATTTTATGTTGGCCGTCTCATGAAAGGTCAGTACAAGCCTTCATCCACATGATTGTGCAGTGTGCTTTGAGATGTTGTGCTACTTGTATTGGTATTGTTTTAAATAAATGATGAATTGAAGCTATTGTATTGCTATCTTTTCCCATTAAGTAGTGAACAAAAATGGGACCAACCCAGACATGATGCTTGTTGCTTTGTTACAAAAAATTCAGCATCACCCCCTTTATAAGCCGATGAATTGATGCCACTCTCGAATTAACTACTGAATCTTATTTCAAAACTGCAACACTTGTTAGGGATTGGCGGGATTACCATTTTTGTGGCCGCATGTTTCATCCTCCTTTATTAGCCAGTAATTGATTCCTTTTTTGCCTCTGTTTATACAGGGATATCTATTCAACTTGTTGCTATTGCGACATTTTGCTTCGCTTAATTTTGGTGGAACTGCACAAAATGAGACCAGATTTCCATATATGTGTTGAGATCTTCCTCACGAGTTGTTTCAAATCTTGGTCTTGAATGGTCAGAACCGACCTTCCTCAGAATTAACTACTGAATCTTAGTTCAAAACTGCAAACACTTGTTAGGGATCGGCAGGAGTACCATTTCTGTTAGGGATTGGCCGGAGTACATGTTTAAGAAATGTATTGTTCAGATAATGTCTCTGTTATTATATATCAGCTACAGCCTTAAAGTGTTTTACAAATGGTACTATCCTACTTTGTAGTTCTTTCTACATGTTTAACCAAGGTATTGTTAAGATAATGTCTCTGTTAATATGAATCAGTCGCATTGTTTTAGGAATGATACTTTTCTGCTTTTTCGTTGTTTATACATGTTGAAACAAGGCATTGTTAAGATAATGTCTCAGTTAATATGAATGAATCACACTGATTGAGAATTGCTACTCTCCTGCTTTGTTTCCCATTAAGATAAGGTAGATCAGTAGATGTTTTTCTTCTAGGAGTACAAGTCATCAACCGTTATTTCTCGGTAATTGTTTCCCTTATACCTTTTGTTGCTTACAGGGATATCAAAATTAAAGCTCGGTTTTTATTCCGACTTTGATTTTAGTTCAACTGCACAAAAGGAGCCAATGTGTCCAAGGCAAACTGCTGCATTACTGGGTCCAGTTGGTCGTTCCACTTTGCAGAAAGAAGCGATCACTGTTTGCGCTACATTACTGAGAATGAATGACCGAGAAGCTTTCTGAGTATTAGGCCTTCCACTATGTAGGCCAAAAGAGGTGCCAATTTCACCTTTTCTTAGTTTGGCACGAATCCCTCCATTACTACTGACCGGTGCCATAAATATTAGACACGGTGACATGACTAGTCTGCAGAGACCATTGGCAATTTAACAACCGTGGAGTGCCACGGGCAAAAGTGCCCAAACAAGTACAAGAAGCAGGACTCCACGATCATAGGCATTACATATTTTGAATGGGAAAAGGTTGTCAAAGTTTAATCACTGGTGTTAGCAAGAAGCGACAGGACTCCACGATCATAGGCATTACATATTTTGAATGGGAAAAGCTTGTCAAAGTTTAATCATTGATGTTAGCAAGAAGACGTTAGCTTAATATATTGGAATTGGAAAACCTTGTCAAAATTTGCTCATTGAAGTTAGCCAGAAGACATGCATTTGGTATTTTTGAGTGGGACGCCCTTGCTATGAGCAGCGTCGAGTGTTTTTTCCTATTCATGTGTTCAGTTTAGAAGTAAATAGTTACTCCGCTGAGATATTCCTGTTTTAAGAGTTTGTTCTGAATAATGTCTATGTAATGCCAGGCCTTGTGTTTGATTGCAAAGTTGAGCTTGGAATGTTGTGGCATGCGGCATCACGAGCTGTTCACCGTGCCTCCTGAGAATAATGCTTCGTATTGTTTTGCATGTCGATCTAATGCCAGTGATTTGCTTGTTAAGAAGATCATCCTCTTCTGTTGTTTCCGTGCTTAAGAAGTTCATGGTCTGATGTTTCATTCATAGCCTATACGACAAGTCGGGTAGGTTAGACGTGAAACCATATGATCTTCCAACCAACTCATGATATAGGCCATGATTGGGTCGTCGTTTTCCAACCAAAACCGCTTGTAAAACTGACGCTTGTAAATTAAAGCAAATGGTCTCGGGCGAAGGCGCTTGGTTGGTCGATTTCGACTAGTAAAATATCGGAAGTACTTGACACATGATAAAAACGCTGAATGACACTCGGACGACTGCTAATCCAGCCGTTAGCTGCTGTTTCAGCCTTGCCCGTGGATGGCATGATATGCACGTCGCGCATGTATCGTCTGGTAATGTCGTCCATATAGCAGTGCTCGTAAAATATACACTGATCTCTCAAATTACACGCCTAACCCGCCGGACCTCGGGCCCTCGGTTTCAATACGCCTATATTTTACGCATTGTTTCTGATGACGAGTAAATTACACTTGTATGTTAATACAGGTTTGAAATAAACCAGAGCTCCCAAGCGCGGCCTTACCGTTTCATGTCGTCTCAGTTTCTCGAAGGTTCTCATAGGTGACCGATGATCCTGGCTTCCTGAATGAGCAGCGGGCACTGTATCAGACCATCCGTAGGGTCCGCGAGGCCCTCTCCCTTGTCCTTCGAGTTGTTGCACTCGCCGTGGCGCCGAGCATTGTTAACATCGTCAACGAACATGAGGATTCAGGAGATGACTATATTTTGACTGGATGACACTAGGGACCCACTAGGGCCATAGCCGTACGTACGCAAGTGCCTCCTTATTATGTACAACTATATTTTTTTTTGCTTTTCTCCTGGTGTCCTGACATCACGGTCTCACACCATTGTCAACCTATGTAGTCAATATAAACGAGAGAATTGCACAAGGTGCGGACGATAGCTGGGACCAAGCAGCTCGAGCAGTATTTGTGTTTTTGAGGCGTGAGCACTACAGAGTTTTTCTTGGCGATGATTTCTTTGTTGTTCAGAGGAGAGCAGGGTATTAACTGGGCGGGCTGTGGCCCGTCTAGCCCAGGCCAGATATCTAGCCCAGATACTAATTTTTTAAGATAAAAATGGCTAGCCTAGCTATACGTCTTTTTGAGGAATACCCAGGCAAGGTAAACTTGTTACTCTCTGCCCCGCTGGGCTACAAATCTTTCTTAGGAGGGATGCATTAGGCTTAACAGGAAAATGGGCTTTAAAAAATAATAAATGGGATGTAATTATAAAAATTGGGCAGTAACTATAAAAAATGCACCAAACACGAAATTAGTTTATAAAATATTATTTATGGATTTTGAAAATCTTAAATTTTCATTTTCTTGTGCATAATGTTTATTTGGATTTTTACGTAATACAAATTTATATTTAATCTGACTAGAAATTTCGGGATAAAAATATTTCGGAGCCCATCAAAATGTGGGAAATTTTATTGAATTCTGTCTTCAACGGTTGGTTGAAATTATTAATCGTTGTCCTAGCTAGAAAATGGGCTGTACTTTTAACAAACTGTAAATGGGCTGTTGTAAATTCCATTAGAATTCCAAAATGGGCTGTACATTCTTACAAAACGCAAATGGACTATAAGTTCTCGGCCACACACTTGTGGGCCTACTAAGTGACGCATCCCCTAAAAAAATAAGTTGACACGTATGCAAGGCTTTGCCAACTTATTATAGTCAACACACGGTTCTAGCAGCAGTGGCTGTTGGATGTCTATCCAACGGATGTCGCGCTTCATCTTCAATCTCGGATATTCTTAGCTTCGGCCACCCAAAAAATGATTCCTCCCCCTGACATCTGGGGCGCACCGTTTCGGAGGCTGACCTGTGGTCCTACTAAGTTGGAGCATACCAAGGGCTTTGTCAACTTAGTCAATATAAACGATTCTAGCTTCAGTGACCGTACGATGTCCATCCAACGGCCATAGTGCTTCTTCAACATCTGGTCTTCTTGGTCCAGCCGCCCAAAGCAGCGCCGGTCATGCTTCCTGCTCCTGCCTCCCGTGGCCGGCTGTGCTGCCGCGGAGGCCTCACCGCCCCCATACTGTCGGCGTTCTGGGAATGGGGGTCCCCAGACTTGCCTGCCTGCGGCCTGCGGCGTGGCTCAAAGGGGGCCCATCACGGCCCATCTTCATCAAAACGAGCTCAAGACCCTCGCGAGGCAAGCCTCATGAGGCGGACGATAGGGAGCTTCCTCGAGCACGGCCTCATCGGTGGCTCGCGAGGCGGAGAGATCAAGGCGGGGTACCTCACGAGGTGCCCATGGCGCAAGTCGTGACGACCAAGGCGCGCGGCGAGGCGCCAGCCAGCAGTGTCCTCCTTTCCACTTTCTTTGCAAAGGGAGTAAGTGCAGCGAGAGCATCAAGCAAAGCGTCCATTTGGTGCAACAAGACCAAGACCAGCCCGGCGGCAGGAAGGAAGTCATTGTGGAGCCCAAGCGGCGTCACCACGAGCCTTTGACAGCGAGGACCAACTTTAGTTAGGAGAAGTGTACGGATGTTCTTCCTTGTATTGTTCATCACCATTAGCCCAAGAGGCAATCCACCACACCACAAACTAGAGTAGGGTATTACAGCACAATGGTGGCCGGACTAGTATAAACCTTGTGTCTCTTGTGTTGTTCCTTTAGTAGTTTAGATCCTAGCGAGGCGGGGGTGCATGTAAGTAGAGGCGAGATCTCCGCGCGCACCCGGTGTTGAACCTCAAAGTGCGGAACCGAAATCCGTCATTTGCGCGCCCGGTAAAGTCGCCGGGATCCATATACGCCGCCGTCTCCGTCGCATCGTCATCATCATGTCCGGCGACCAGGCGAGCAACCCGGTCCTGGCGGCTTAGCCCGCCCATGCTGAGCCCCTTCGCCTCGGCGACCCATGCCCGAGCAGCTCGCGGTCTGCGAGGCTGCGGGCATGGCGGCGCGAGACGAGCCGACAGCTCTCACGCCCAGCGGCTGGCGCGGTCGGCAGCGAGGCCTCCAACCACGCCCAGCCACGGCGCGTACACCCAGCCGGGAGCGAAGCGAACTCGAGGCCGCACTCATGGTGGCCCGGGGAGTTACTCTGATGCGAGAGCTCTTTGGAAGGCGGCGCGACGTCGTTGCTAGGCGGGTGGCGAGCTCTGGGCTTTGCCACCTCGAGGCTCACCTTCGCAGCCAGCTCCCACCTCGGGTCAGGCGGCCAGCAGGGCTCCCTGCGTCGCGGGCTCAAGGCTACTCAACACCGGCGAAGCTGTCAGCACCGGGCAGCGGCAGCGCTGCCTCCGCTCCCGGCCAGCGAAGAAGGACTCGCCGCGACCCACGGCCCCAGTGGGCCGCCGCGCTACCACCCCAGGTGGGCGCCTTGAGCAGAGCTGCATGGCACGCGGAGCACTATGGCGCGACCTTCGGGATGACGGCCCCAGAAGAATATGTGCCCCACATGATGGACCAAGGGCACCAGCATGAGGGCGAACAAGGCTCGCTCCTCAGCCCAAGCTGGGGGGACGAGGCGACAGAAGCTGAGCTCTTCCAGGAGCCCCATGAAGGCCCCACCGGCCATGCGACGATTATCAGGTACCGCTAATTCCTCAGGAGCAGGCATACACTAATCATGAATCGCAGGAGGTGCAGGTCGCCACAGCGAGCGGCTGCCCCGCTCCTGCAGTCTCGTACCCCTCAGGAGGAGGGCGTCGGGGGCTGCAGGAGAGGGGCCGAGATCCGGCATCACCACCGCGGCGTTCGGAGCAAGGCGTTCTCAGGAGGTAGGCCCTCTGCTAGGGACGAGCCTCAGGGCCTGCCCCTGGCGGAGGACCCGTGGTCGTCGATGGAACCGCTGGCGACCGCTCTACCCCATCGGCGGCATCCTGGTTTCCGGTCGTCATTGATGGCACTAGAGTGCAGCGCAAGGCGGGCCCCTCGTCTGGCGATATGAAGCAAGGCGGTACTGTGAAGAAGGCCCAGTGCTGTGAAGCTTCGCCGCCCGTGACACTCTCACGTAATAATGAGTGGGGTTGTACCGCCCGAGTCTCGGGGTGCCGGCCCTAAGGCCACAGGGCTCCCTCCACGCCCAGATGGCAGCACTTAGCTCCGCGGGTGAGAAGGCGTCCAAGACTAGACTAGGTGCGGACGCGGCCCTTTTCTGCTTTCGTTGCTTTTCCCTTTGGTTGTCACTTTCCCCCGCTGGATTTACGTTGGATTCGAATTTGAGATTTGCATGTGTTTGGGGAAGGGGGTGCTTAGTCTCGTTCGAGCAATCTCTCGTGTTCCGGTTACCGCTTTGCCTCAGCTGCCTCCCCTCGCGAGCCCCTCGCGAGCGGGTTAGGCCTAGCTTGCGTGCAGCCAGATCGCCGCCGCGCATCCTCTCAGGAGGTTTTTACTGCAGATCCTACGGGTTCGATCAGGAGACACTCCAGACGCCACAGCCCTCCACAGGCTATCTCAGGGCCCGCACGGGACAAAGGTAAACTAGCCAGCCACTTGGCGCAGGCGTACGGGTGATATAGCATCTACTAATACATAGAACACAAGTTTTACATGAGGGGCTCCCCCTCCCAAAATGCTCTCACGACCGTCAGGGCAAAACCTGAGTTCTATTCGTGTTCATCAGCAGCCACAATCACGCCATCGTTATCGGCGAAAGCCAGCGAGGGCGCCCACGTTATCCTCCACCCGGTCGCCAGTCGCCCGGACGGCACAGGGCCTTTGAAGCGATGGCGCATCGAAGTCAAAGTGGGGGTCCATATTCGGAGATGGCTGAAGACACGAGAAAAGCGGCGCCCGAGCAGGCGCGCTCTCTCCTCCACCAACCTGTTGGCTTTGACCGACCGTGCCTCCAGCCGAGTCACCATGTCGGTGAAGAACCGAAGGTTGCGGCGTGAATTAACTGCGTGCGGCTTCGCCAACAACCGCCTCGCAGATGTTACCCAAAGGCTGTGTTGGCTCTCTCCGGGCGTGGTGAGCATGGGGTTGTGCTCATGCTCCGAGATCCGCCATCGGCGTATCTCGTCCGCATTACATCGCGCGGCGGCCTCGGCCTCGTCCACCGTTGGCGAAGAAGCACCTCGGCACGGGAGGTAGTTAACTCGCCTGCGCCAACTCAAGGGCGGCCCGAGAAGCATCGGCCCGCCGCGTCACTTCCTTCTGCTTGGCCCTCAAGGCAGCGGTCCTACCTTCGGCCTCAGCCCGGATCAACCCCAGCCTCTCCTCGAACTCGCGCTCAAGGTTCGAGCGCGCCGTCGCCACCCGACGCCCGACCTCCTCCAGGACACGGGCTTCCCGCACAGCGACATCATCCTCCGCCCTCGTCACCAAGCACTCCCTTGTTTCCAGGCGTTTGTACTCGCGTGCGTGTTCGGCGGCTTCCAGCGTCAGCGCCTCCTCACCTGCGGGCTCTGCTGGGTGCTGAGGCCACCTTCATCGATGCAAGGGCCGTCTCGCGCAGCTCCACCTGCTCCTCCGGTGGCGGCATCGGGCGAGAGTTCCGCGCCCGCTCCTCCGCCGCCTCTCGCCGCGGTCAGCATCCGAGCCTCCTCAGCGGCCCGAAGCGGACCTCCCGAGAGCCGCCAGCGACGCCTTGGCCTCCCATTGTCAAGATCACGCTGGTGGCATGCGAGGCGACGGCCGCCAGCTCGCGCCTCTCCGTGGCAGCGCGGGCCTTCACCTCGGCGCGTGTCTTCATCAGCAAGCTCTTCACCAAGCAGGCTCACCGCGTCAGCCGCCCTCCGAAGAAACCCTTGGCGAAGAGCGCGACACTCCCGGGCGCGCTCAAGTACGTCTTCCACACCATCATCCGCCCCAAGCGAGCGCCGGGGGCCACGAACCAGCACTCCCCCTCCGGGCAGGGGGCTGGGGGCTGGCGCCCTCGCCACGGCCGGGCACGCCTCGCCGGAAGCCCGGCCAGGAGCCAGCCCATCCCCTAAGAAAGAGCGCAGGGAATACCTCAGCCAATCACGGTCGATGACCAGACGAGAAGCCCACGGCAGGCTGGCTATGCCACGAGAAGGCTCACGAAGGAGGGTGGCGAGGCGCGCGGGGCCGCGATGCGCCTCAGGATGGTCTGTCTCTTCGACCGGCCTCACCACGAGGGCTCTGCTGCACGGAGTGCTCGAAGACGGTGGAGAGGGCGGAGCTAAGGGGGATGGCTCCTCAGCCATCTCTGCGAGCTCGGCAGGAAGAGCCCTGCGGAGCAAGGATCAGTAAAAGCAATAGAAGGGTCAGGAGCTAGAAAAGGGGAAGGCTTACTCATCGGTGGCGAAGTACTTCCTACGCTTCAGCAGGCGGCAAGGGAATGTCGTCACCCAAGGCCTCCCTTCTCTTCGGAGAGCCTCGAAGTCCACGTGAGCGACAAGAGTTGAGCGCAGGGTCACTGCGACGAGGAAGGGCGTCAAAGCGACCAGCCGGGGCGTCTACCGACGACGCCGCCGGGTCGCCTCACCAAGAAAATGTAATCAGGGCCCAGGGCCTCGGTCGGCTGCACTTGTGGGCAGCTACTCGCCACCCCCCGCGGCAGCCTGGGCCTCAGGAGCTGCTCCCTCAAGAGCGCCACGTGGCACCGTCGCCCCGGCGGAGGCCCCCTCGGCCTCCGGCGGCCCATGCCTCCCTGCTCCGCCACTTGAGGAAGAGCCGCCGTGGCCAACTGAAAAGGCGGCCACCACCACTGGGTTCTCGTGAGGCCCCCGGAGGCCAGCGGGGTGCAGCCCCCATTCGTCGAAAACGGGCATCTGATTTACAAAGTCGCCCCTGTTCGGGCAGAGGTACAGCAAGGCCCCCCCTTGCCGGATGCTACCAGGGGTGGGGTCCCCTGTCAAGACCAAGAGCACCTTCCTAAGCGCTTCAGGCGTCAGGTCCTCTTCCTGGAGCCTCATACGGTCCACACGCCCACAGAAAGCCCACATCCGGCGAAAGTGACGTTGGAGAGGGGCAACACGGCATAGCAGGAACTCCTTCACCAACTTGGGCGCCGTCACGCCGAGCTCCCTCAAGAACGCGAAGCGGCGCCAGACGAAGACAAGCCAGGAACTCGTGAGCGTCTCCTGGCCCCAGCCTGAATTGGGGACAGCAGGCGAAGATGGCTCCGACAGCAGGGGGCTGGGCACCCCCACGTCCACGTACAACCACCGCTCGCGAAACCCAGGCGCGGGCGGAGGAAGGCTGAAGTCAATCCCTGAAGCCGGTGTTTCAGATGCAGCAATGAAGCTCACACACCATGAACATTGGTTGGGGTCAACATGGCGCAGAGAGAAGAAGTGGCGCAGCAAGGCAACTGAGGGAAGGATGCCCATCATCGCCTCGCAAACAAAGGTGAAGACCGCAAGAAGAGTGATGGATTCTGGACCCAAGTGCATCATATGGATCTGATAGTGGGAGAGCACATCATTGAAGAAATCGGAAAAGGGGGGAACCAGCCGCGCCCACAGGGCGTCGGCAAAATACCGGACCTCGTTGATTATCCTGTCGATGGAAAAGTGGGACGTGGGCCAGGCCGTCATCCGCCCGCATTCGTTGAAGATGGTGGCCAAAGCCGAGCTGACCTTGCCCAGGCCCTCTCGATTGAGTATGATCGACCGATCGACGGTGGGGGCCGCCGCCGACGGTGAGCGAGGCGGAGGCACGAACTTCTTCCCTCTTCCCTTCTTCGTCGGAGCCATGGCAACGGAAAGGGGGGGGAAGGTTTGAGATTGGATTGGGAGCAGAAGCTAGAGTTCGAGAGGAGGAAGAGTGGGGGACGGTCGAGTAGCGAAAAGGGGAGCGGCTGTGTGCGGCTACGAGTCCGCCTAGCATGGCACAAAATAAGGAGGCATGGGGGAACAGTGCCGCCCACGTCCAATCAACCGCCACCTTGGCGCCCAAACCGTAGGCTGTTAGGGCCCATGGCGCTCGCAGACTGCCCTTCGCCTCTCTGCTCGGCCAAGTCCGGGCGCGCCTTGGGCCCGGGGGCTACTGTCGGCGTTCTGGGAACGGGGGTCCCCAGACTTGCCTGCCTGCGGCCTGCGGCGTGGCTCAAAGGGGGGCCCATCACGGCCCATCTTCATCAACACGAGCTCAAGACCCTCGCGAGGGGCCAAGCCTCGCGGGGCGGACGACATGGAGCTTCCTCAGGCACGGCCTCATCTGGCTGGCTCGTGAGGAGGCGGAGAGATCAAGGCGGGGTACCTCACGAGGTGCCCATGACGCAAGCCGTGACAACCAAGGGCGCCAGGCGGGCGCCAGCAGCATGATGTCCTCCTTTCCTCTTTGGTGCAAAGGGAGCAAGCGCAGGCGAGAGCATCAAGCAAAGGCGTCCATTTCGGTGCAACAAGACCAAGACCAGCCCAACGGCAGGAAGAAAGTCATTCTGGAGCCCAAGACGGCGTCACCACTAGAGCCTTTGACAGGCGAGGACCAACTTTAGTCAGGATAAGTGTACCAGATGTTCCCCTTCAAAATGGCCAATTGTTGGTGCCCTTCCCGCTCAATATTTGGGAAGAGGCCCAGGGCCTCTGTCTATAAATAGGGCTAGCCACACAGAGAGCAAGGGATCCGATCCGGAATGGCTTGAGCTGGGTCTCATAGAGAGAGAGAGAGAGAGAGAGAGAGAGAGAGAGAGAGAAAGAGAGAGCGACTGAACTCCTCCAAGCAGTTCATCGCCCCGGCCAAGAACAGACCCTCGCGAGGCTGTTCTTCCTTGTATTGTTCATCACCATCAGCCCAAGAGGCAATCCACCACACCACAAACTAGAGTAGGGTATTACACCACAATGGTGGCCCGAACTAGTATAAACCTTGTGTCTCTTGTGTTGTTCCTTTCGTAGTTTAGACCCTAGCGAGGCGGCGGGGTGCAGGTAGGTAGAGGGCGAGATCTGCGCGCGCACCCCAGTGTTCGAACCTCAAGGGTCTACCGGAACCCGAAATCCGACACATACTACTCCCACCGCTGGCCAGGCCATCCCTCCACTCACCCACACCCCCTGTTATTCTGCGGCGACGGCAGCCTCACACCGCACCCGAACCAGTGAACCCTCGTACTCCTCTCCGCGCGGGCTTCCACTGCCGCGTCTTCCCCGGCTCCGCGTTGTCCCCTTACTAGGCCTCGTCATCGTCCAGACCACCGCCCTGGTTCTCTCGGCGCGGCGTGGTCAACATGGTCAACGACCGACTTCCATCGGAAAAATCTTGTCGACGTGGAGAGGCGGCAATGGGTCCAGGCGGCCGCAAGGAAGTGCTTCCTTATTACGCGCAAAATAATTATTCCTCCACCTGACAGTAGGGACCCACCGGATAGGCCACCTTATTTCGTGAAAAAAAAACGTTTTCCCCCTGACTGCTCGGACACACCGGACGAGCCAGCGTATTTCGCGCAAAAAACGTTCCCCCCGCTGTCAGCTCGGACCCACCGGAAGTGCCTCCTTATTACGCACAAAAAATGAATACTCCCCACGCTGGCGGGACCCACCATGGTGGGAGGCTGACTTAATGGGCCTACTAAGTTGATGGGATGGGGCTTTTGTCAACTTTAGTCAATATGAGCGATTCTAGCTCCGGTGATCGTCGATGTCCATCCAACGGCCGTAGTGCTTCTTCAACCTCTGGTCTTCTTGCTCCGGCCGCCTAAAGCAGCGCCCGGTCGTGCCGCATGCTCCCCGCCTCCGTGGCGGGTGTCTTTGCCAGCAGAGGCCTCACCGCCCCTACTATTCCCACCGCTGGCCAGGCCTGCGGCGGCGGCAGCCTCGCACCGCAGCCGAACCGGTGAACCCTCGTACTCCTCTCGCGGGCTTCCTTTGTCGCGTCTTCCCGGCTCCCGTCGTCCCTTCCTAGGCCTCGCCGTCGTCCACCGCCTCTGGTGCTCTCGGGCGGCATGGTCAGCGTGGTCAAGGGCGACTTCCATCGGACATGGACTATCGTGGAGAGGCGACAGCTGGGTCCACGGCGCAGCAAGGAAGTGCCTCCTTATTACGTGCAAAATAATTATTCCTCCACGGCGGTGGGGACCCACCGGACGGGCCACCGTATTTCACGAAAAAAACGTTTCCCCCTAACTGCTGGGACCCACCAGCTACAGCTTCGCACGCAAGGAAGTGCATCCGAGCAAAAAAAAAAACAAAACAAAACGATTCGCCCCCCTGACTGCTGGGACCCACCAGCTACATCTTCGCACGCAAGGAAGTGCCTGACAGTCGGGACCCACCTGGTCGAAGCGTACGTAGCGTTGTCATTCTGGTTGCAAACGTGTACGTACATATATATTGGTGGATGTAGAGGCGCGCACGTGTCGTAGTAGAGGAGGCCAGGGTGCAAGAAATAAAATATGGCCACGCATGTGTACATACGGGCGAGGTCTCGAACGCCTACTCGCGCATACGTATGGGAGGGCTCGTTGACATGGCTGGGTCGGAATGGAGAAACAGCGTCATCGTCGTGTTCATGGGGAGGCAACGAAATGCGTTATATTCATCGGGAGGCAACGGAACGCGTGGGAGCCAACCGGCTGGGTCGGAACGGAATGCGTGGTTGTGTTCATCGGGAGGGCTTGGACGGAACAGGCGATGGAAACGAGGCCTGGCGTACCACAGAACAGAGGAAACGGACCTCCTACGGTCGAAACGGGGGTCCTGTTGATAGGGAGGGGTGTGGTGTACGGCAAAACGGACAAAACAGACCTCCTACGGTCGAAACGGGGGTCCTGTTGATCTGGAGGGGTGTGGCGTACCACAAAACGGATGAAACGGACCTCCTACGGTGAAGCGGGGGTCTGTTCGCCGGGAGGGTGTGGCGTGCCGCAAAAGCAGGACTCCACGGATCTTGTTCATCTCCACCGTCGACCCCTCCGGCCTCCACGAGCTATTGTTCATCCACCGTCGACCTCCTCCGGCCTCCACTGCATTGTTCATCCACGTGCTCTGTTCATCCAGCCTCCACCGTGCGCTACTCCAGGGCTACCGTTCAACCAGCCCTCTCCACGGGCTCTGTTCAACCACCCCTCCACGGGCCTCTGTTCATCAGCCCTCCACCATCTACTATTCATCCTGCCCTCCACGGGTAGTCCTGTTCATCCAGCCCTCCACGGGTCCTGTTCATCCAGCCCCAACCGGCTCGTCGATCGAGTCCCTGTTCATCCAGGGCAACACCATGGGGTCCTGTTCATCCACCCCACCGCTCAATTTTCATCAACCCCTCCCCATAGCGCTCCTTTGTTCATCCGAGGCAGCATCGATCGGCTTGATTAGCGGCACTAGTGAGCGAATCGCTCGATCGGGTTGATTAACAGCCATCGATCGATCGCTCGAGTTCGATGAGCGTAGCTGCGGTCAATCGATCGGGTTCAGTTAGAGCCCAACGCCTCACTCGGGTTCAGTTAGAGCCAATGCCTCGCACACATGCGCGTACGTGTATGATAGAAACGCACATCGCTCGGCCCCCGACCTCCCACTGTAACCGGGAACTCCCCGAAATTTTCCTCCCCCTCGCTTCTACCACGGCTTTTTCTGTCGTGGACGGCCCAAAGAATGTCATGCAACTGCGTCTCCAGCCCGCCCAGGATGAAAAGCCCATTTTCTATCATGATTTTTTGTCATAGAAGTAGGAGCCCACCACATCTATGATGATACCGGGTTTTGTCACAATTATCGTCATAGAAGTGTCATATGTATGACAGAAAAAAAATTCGTTCGGCTCAAAATGTCACGGATGTGTCTTTTTTTGTAGTGTCGTGCAGCGGACCCAGGAACTGGAGCAAAAACACAAACACGCTCTTGCCGCTCTGGTCCTGGATCACACCGACAAGCTGAAGGAGGCTGTCGACACTGCTGAAGCGGTAGAGGCCGCCAAGAGCAAGCTGGCCGGCAAGGTGGAGGAGCTGGGGGCGGAGCTAGAGAAGCACAACAAGGAGGTCGCTATGCTCAAGAGCGACAGGGAGAAAACCATGGACACCTTGGCGGGATTGCAGGTCTCCTTATCTAAAAAGAACCAGCTGCTCTCCGGGGCCAACGACTCCATTGCCGATCTGAAGCTGAAGCTGTCGACCTTGGAGGAGACCCTTGCGGGCAGCAGGGCTCGCGATAAGGCCCTGGCCAAGAGCCTCGAGGATGAGAGGCTACTGCTCCAGAGTGCTGTCGCTGAGCACAACGACTTCGTGAAGGGTGTGAAGCTCTGGACCAAGCGCCTCGTTGACGTCTCGGAGAAGCTCACCACGCAGCTATCCACCATGGGCCTGCTGAATATCAGGTTCTCCCACGACTGCGGGATATCTGAGAGCGCCAGGGTGACCATGTTCTTCGAGGCCGTCCTTGACGCCTTGCAGCTGCTTCACGATCGCCGAGTGACCCACCTGGCCAACGAGTCCCGGAGGCTTTGCCGGGGCGCCCTTCTCAAGGTGATCACCAAAGTGGGTACAGGAACCACGGCGTCGACCTCAACCAAGACAGCTTGCTGCCGGATGCGGACCGCGGGGTGCTTGAGGAGCTTGTCGCGCCCGTCGTCAACCTAATTGATGGCGTGAAGAGGGTGGAGGGCCAGCGCTGGGACTAGGCACTCCGCTTCCCCTTGCCGCCATGGATCTGCTCCAAAAACAATTTTGCTTAAATTAGAACTGCGGCTACAATTATTGTGATATAACTTGTTATGTTTTGAACTGAATGCATGCTATCTTCCTTCTTTGATCCCCCTTCATATGGTACACACCCTACGCTTTGCTGGGAGAGGCTTGCCGGTGCACACACCCTAGCCGTGAGCGCTTTGAGGAGGGATCCTTAGCAGCCTGCTGGGGGTGCCGCTGCCGGCAGGGCACCTTGCCGTTCCTAGTGCAGCCACTTGACCCGTTGAGCGGACTCGAAACGGAGCAAGGGCGCAACCAATCCCGACATGCTTCCTTCGCGTGCAAATTTTCCTTATACAAGAACCAGGACCATTCGAGGAAGAATAACCTATATTAAAAGAAATTTGCCCAAAGTCTCGTGACTTAGCTGTTTGTTGTTGTATTCTTCTTTGCAGGCTGTTGGCGTCGCCTGTTGGCGTCCACACTCTCTATTCCCCCCGGCAAACTTGCATGCAAGGGAACCTTTCGTCCTTTGTGGAAAGGAAAGAAGAGAAAATAGGAATACAGAGCCTTGGCTGCTCATTAGTGCTTGTTGGCCTTGTGCATCTCGGGAACGATGATGTGGCCCTTCCCGTGGCGGCGTCCGGGGTCACCAACATCACGACGCTTCTTGTTGCACACGACCTGGGAGGACTGCAGCAGGGACGCCAGCAGGGACGCCTTGGAGGTCGTCGCGCCTCCCATAGGTAGCATGGCTCCAGACGGGCTGATCACCGTGATCCCCTTCTTCTTGGGACCAATGGTGATTGATGAAACAACATGCTAATCGCTAGATCAGGTTTTCAAAGCTCTCTTCACCCCCTACTTGGCGCGCCAAACATGTCGGGGAAACGACACCTATGAGATCACGGGGGTCCCTTCTACGGTTTGGCAGGGGACAGGGGCTAAGCAAAGAGCAGATCTAGTGATCAACACCATAGGTCTTTACCCAGGTTCGGGTCACAGAGATGCGTAAAACCCTAGTCCAGCTTGATTGTGTATTGAGTGTTCTTGAGCTTCGGCTCATTGCTACGCATACAGGTTGGGCCGAGAGGTCCAAAAAGTCAAATCCCCCTCCAGTACTCCATGGGCCTCCTTTTATATGACCAAGGGGCTGCCACAGTGGCATACAGGAGGTGTAAAGCAACTACAGTGTATGCAGGAGCTATAAACCGCTATGCTATACATGCTTATCTGGGTCATCTAAGGACAAACAATGCGCCACTTACGTGCCCTCTAGCTTTATCAGGGACGGGGAGAGAGCCCATCCCGTCCGTTGCCGCCCCGCCCCGTCTCAACACGCATCCATGCCAATGGGGCATGCAGTGCCAAGTTGGCTGGCCAGCTGCTGCGCTGGAGAGGTGGCAGGGCCTTCACGAAGATCTGCATGCCACCACGTGGGCGCCTGCTAGGCTGACAGGTCAGCCCCCCATACTGGAGTGGTGACTGGGCAGCTGAATCTGGCCACGGTCTTGCCGATGTCCCCGGCAAGGATCTTGCCGGGGCCTCGTGGGCGTCCTCGACAAGATCTTGCCAGGGCCTCATGAGCATCCTCGGCAGGGATCTTGCTGGTGTCTCATCTTCTGGCCTTCACAAAGATCTGCACGCCACTACGCACGCCCTTGGATTCTGGTCTTGACATTGTCGATGGTGTCAGAGCTCCTAACCACAAGGGTGGTGCTCTAGTTTGTGCTCTGTAAGCCGTCCCAGCAAGGACCTTGCCGGGGTCTCGCAAGCCTCCCCGCCAAGGATCTTTCCAGGGGTCCAACTCGTCCTCTGTTCTCTGACTTGGCTGTTTTTCTAAGTCTTGTATCTGTCCCACTCGCCCTCTTCACGCCTTGCCCGTGCACAAGTATGGGGTGCTAAAGAACCCAAACTTTAATACACCGACATCCGTACTCAAGTATATCAACAAGCAACCATGTCTTTAAAATATCAATGCTAAAGAAAGCTATCCCTAGCCCATTATGCTCAATCATTGATCCATTCATGAAACACACTCAAATATTAGCTACATCCAATGCACAAGTATGACAATAGTGTTCCCTAGTTGGTGCTTTATAAGAGAAGATGGAGACTCAATAAAATAAAATTTGCATAAAAGTAAATTGATAGGCCCTTCGTAGAGGGAAGCAGAGATTTGTAGAGGTGCCAGAGCTCATAGCTTAAATTGAAAGATAAAATTGTTTTGAGAGGCATACTTTTCTGTCAACGAAAATGACCGAGAATTCCCAATATCGTCCATGCTAGGTAAATCATAGGAGGTTCCCAAACATAAAATAAAGTTTATTTCCTTTTCCACCATTCTTTCATAATCCATGGCTAGCCGTATCCACAGGTGCCTTCCATACTAACACTTCCCAAGGAATTTACTATGAACAACAGATTTTTTTTAAAATTTTGGGACTGGGCATCCCTATTACCTGCCATACTCTCGTTCAATTACAAGTGAATAAACACTCATCTTGAGAATAACATACCTAGCATGGAAAATATTGTCCACCCCCTGCCGCTTCATGAGTGGTACGGGTGCACAAAAAGGAAATTCATTTTGAAAATTAGAGTTGGCACATACAAATTTACTTGGAACGACATGGAAATACCACATATAGGTAGGTATGGTGGACTCATTTGGCACAACTTGGTTTAGGATTTGGATGCACAAGCAGTATTCCCGCTTAGTACAAGGAAAAACTAGCAAATAGATTGAGAAGCAACCAACCAAAAAACAAAAATGATCATAAACGAGCATTGAACATAACTAACACTGAATAATGCACCACAAGTAGGATGTAACTTCATTGCATAACTATTGACTTTCATGCTTGCATAGGGAATCACAAACCTTAACACCAATATTCTTACTAAAGCACAATTACTCACCAACATGACTTACATATTACTATCTCCATATCACAAACTATTGCAAGGAATCAAGTTTTAATATCCAATGATCTTCTTGAAAGTTTTTATTATATCCCTCTTGAATATCTATCATTTTGGGACCAATTTCATAGCAAATTACCATTGCTAATAACAAGCTCTCAATTAAATTTAAGTGAAGCAACAGAGCATAAACATTTCTTCAAAAATTTTCTCTCAAAATAATATAAATGAAGCATGGGAGGATATTTCTTTTAAAATTTTACTAACTCTCAAAATAATCTAAGTGAAGCCTGAGAGCATATTTGTTCAAAGTTTTACTAACTCCCAAAATGATCTAAGTGAAGCATGAGAGTATTTCTCCAAAAATTAAACCACCACCATGCTCAAAAAAGATATAAGTGAAGCACTAGAGCAATTCCATAGCTCAAAAAATTTAAGTGAAGCACATAGAGCAATTCTAACAAATCGTAGCATCATCATGGCTCTCTCAAGTAGGTGTGTCCAACAAAGATGATTGTGACAAACTAAAAAGAAAATCAAGCAAAGACTCATATAATACAAGATGCTCCAAGCAAAACTCATGATATGTGATGAATAAAAATATAGCTCCAAGTAAAATTACCGACAATCGTTAGAAGAAAGAGGGGATGCCTTCCGGGGCATCCCCAAGCTTAGTTGCTTGGTACTCCCTAAATATTACCTTGGGGTGCCATGGGCATCCCCAAGCTTAGGCTCTTTTCATTCCTTATTCCTTCATCCATCGTGATCTCAGCCAAATACTTGAACCTTTGCATGCCCACCAATCATGTAGTTTGAGAGGTCATCTTGAGTAAACTGCTTTGGCAACCACTGCAAAGGAAAAAGATTCAGACATTGTCATCTAACACAACTCATTACGCCAAGTAAAAAGAAGGCTGCAGAGTTCTTACTTACCATCCTGCAGTTCGCTGTTGTCTTGGATAAAGTGTAAACAAATAGTTTAATTGCCATCTTTGGACCCATTTTACTAACAATCTTTATCAGCTTCCTCACTTGATGCTGGTTCATCGATATCTCATTGCCCCATATGCAGAAAGGGTCGAAGCGCGGATCTTTACCAATGACATATGTACCTAAAAGCACCAAGTTAATATTAGAAGCTAAACATGAATTGTACAATGATGTAGTACAACACTCTTTTATAATATGTCTATATACATCCGTATGTGGTAGTCCATTTGAAATCTCTAAAAGACAAATATTTAGGAACGGAGGAAGTATCTTATAACATCCAATGTGCTCACATATTAGATGAATTAACATCTTATATTATGGGCCGGAAGGAGTTTAGTGCATTCTTACAAATTATCGGCTGATTAACTGCTGCTGTATCCATGGGTTACAATTAGTTTGAGCTAGTTCGGGCTCAAATGGCCCTAAAGTATATCTAAACATGAGGTATAGTTTGAATTAGTTGCATCTATAACCCACCCAAAAGAAACTATCCAACCCAAGAGGTGCTAATTGGAGCTAGTTTTCCTAGTGCATTTATTGTCAATCTAACCCTGCCATCCAAACAACTCTTTGGATGGAGTTAGTTCAGGATTAGTCATGAGCTAGAAACTAACTCTAACCTCTAGCTAAGTCGAGTATCCAAACAGGGCTTTGTTGTTGTTGTTGCTGCTGCTCTTCTACGTATATCTAGACATCATTAGAACATTAATGTAACACTCTTCCTTGTTGCTATGTAACCTAGGATTGCATATTTAGACATTAAGTACAGTGCATGTTGCTATGTAGCCTCAGATATATTACATATGGCCCTAGTTAACCTAACGAAAAAAGGGTTTCAGATATATTCAGTTAAAAATCCGATTCACCGATTAGTCCCTTATCAGCCGCCGGCCTATATGGTACCAGCTACCGATATCCTGAACAGTGAGCAGATATAAGCCATGGGATGAAACTAACCTCGATGGAAAATAGCAGTTGTTCCCAAAATTGTCCTGTGTAGGTACATCGAGAAGCATGTTAAGCACAACAGGCTAAACATCAACCAAAATTATCCATGGCAGACAAAATAATCTCCAAAAGATAGCTTCAGTGTGCAGGTTTAAGCACGTTAGTAAAGCAAAACAAGTGGAAAGGTGTGCTAACTGCAACAGGCCTAACATTTAACAACAAGCAAACATAGTCATTCAAACTGGTATTGTGCCAATCTAAGTACAGTGGTTATTGTTAAATAAAAATGGAAAGGTGTGTTAACTACAAGATGCAGCAACCAAATGTACTCATTCATAGTGGTATTGTTGAAACTGGTACTGATGAAATTGAACTGCGCAGTTCATACTTGCACATAATGAACATCACGTTGTGAATAACTGGAATAAACAAGGCATACTACGAACAACCAAAGATAACATTTTGTCGGGGAAGCTGATCCATGAACACCTATGGGACCGGCGGACCGAGCCCCTTTCGGTTCGGCGGGGGGCGGAGATTGCACGAAGAGCAGATCGAGGCGAAGCACACGAGCAGTTTACCCAGTTTCGGAGCTCTCCGGAGAGATAACACTCCTACTACTGCATGTCTGAGTGTATTGAGTTCTTGCTCAAGAGCGCTGAATGCTACAGTACGCACTAGCTGCTAACGAGACCGAGCGTGAGTGCTTTTCTGGTTCCGAACCCCTTCTACGTTGCGCATGGGCCTCCTTTTATATGCTCAAGGGGTCTCCGACAGGTGGCAACGTAGACAAGGGTAAAAATGGAAAAGGAGTTGTGGTTTGTACAACTACGTGTACAGTGTATCATACCTAACCCTGACGGCAGGGGACAAAGGCATTAAATGCCCGTCTACGTCGCCCAAATAGTGCTAAAGGGGACCGTCCGGGACGCCACCGCTTGCCACGATGGCAATCTTGTATCGCTGTAATCGCCACCGCACCGCTGGCCGCACAGCCTCTTGCCACGTGCGCCTGGAAAGGTCCTAGGGCGACACGTTGGTGGATGTGCTGGAGCGCGGGTACAGAGTGGTAGTTTGTCGCGGCAAGCGCCTTGCCGCGGTCGTTGTCTTGTCGCGTCCGGAAGCTTGTCGTTCACCGGGCCTCGCCGGGACGCGTGGCGCGTCGCGGCAAGTTCCTTGAGATGCCTTGGTTAGCCTTCCCGGCAAGCTCCTCTTGCCGGGGCCTTGTCTCCTTGGCTTGAATAATGCCTTCACGGCAAGCTCCTCTTGCCGGGGCCTTGTCTCCTTGGCTTGAATACTTTGTTCTTGAATGGCTCCAAAGGAACCACGGAGGACCTTGGCGATCACCCGGCAAGCCTTGCCGCGGGGCGCTGCAACTGCCCGTGCACAAGTTCGGGATACTAGGGTACCCCTACTCTAGTACACCGACACATTTGAAACTGGACATATGCTACAAACAACCATACAATCAAAAAACTTTAAAAGAGGCATATGCTAGCTATAACAGGCTTAACAACAAGAAAATATATGCATTCCTATCGGTATGTTTAAAACTGGATTGATGAAATGTACTGCACAGTAAATAATTGCACATATAGAGCATCACATTGTGAACAACTGAAATAAACAAGGCATACTGCAAACAACCAGATATAGCAATTAAAACTGGACATATTCTCACTCCACTACAAAAGGGACTCGGCAAAACAAATCATGGGTTTCCCCCTGTGAAGAGGCATGGCAAAACAAATCATGGGTTTCCTCACTTGTCACAGATGGGCTCATTCCCGTGGGAAGAGAATGGACCCTGGATGCGCTCCATGTTGTCGCAGATGGGCTCCTTCCCCTTGGAAGAGCATAGTTGTAGGGAGCCCTCCTTGATGTCGCAGACGGGCGCTTTCCCCTTGGAAGAGGTGGAGAGGGTGCCCTCCTCGTGGTCGGCGTCGATGAGGTCTGACTTGGAAGCTGTGGATCCCAAGCCAGCGTTGCAGAACGTGTCCTTCAGAAATGACAAAAGGGGCTCAATGGCAATGTAGAATGGCAAATTGTTGACAGCGAGCCAGAGGAGATCAGCGGTGGGGCCATGGATGAGATCGACGGCAATTGAACCCGAGGGGTTGGGGGTGGGCCACTTAACCTGTGATATAGCCCGCCTCAGGCCGTCGCTGTCGATGACCTCGATGTCGTAGCCGGCGGCCGAGACATGCCCGCATACTCTAGCCCGCTGCTTGAGTGCCTGCCGCCAGTAATGGTCGTCAGCTTCCTTGGCGCCGTCGGGCGAAGAGACCGCTATACACCTCTTTTGGGCCAGTCGCTCCTCGAGCTCCATGGGAAGCGTAGCCGGGCTTAGGCTGCGATGCTCTAGAGTGGGGGATGGGGATGGGGACGAGGATCTGTGGGAAAGGGGGCGTTTGGCAGGCGTCATCTAAGAAACTCAGGGCGGCCTCGGCATGGAGATCGGTGGGTAAGCTGCACGGGCAAACTGACAGATGTTGACAATGGAGTCCTTGCTGCGGCGGCGGGGACCTTGCTAGGGTATCGAGCGAGGGAGGGTGTGTGTGTGTGTGTGCACGCCCGAGGAGCTTTTGGTGTGTGTGTGTGTATGTGTGTGTGTGTGTGTGTGTGTGTGTTGTGTGTGTGTTGTGTGTGTGTGTGTGGAGGGGGGGCACGGGGTGTTTGAGGAAATGACGTGGGTGCTGAAAATTTTACTACACGGGAGTCAAACGCAGGAGTGAAATGTCGGGCTATTGAAAATTTTGATGATAGTGCATCGCACATGGTCCGGAGATAACAACAGTGTGTTATGAAACAGAAAAACCCTCGAGGCGGGCAGATATTTTCTAGGGATGCAGCGGGATTGGGAACAAGAAACATCGCACACGGTCCGGAGACAACAACATGTGTTATGAAACAGAAAAACCCTCGAGGCGGGTAGATATTTTCTTGGCATGCAGGTGGGATTGGGAACAAGAAACATCACACACGGTCCAGAGATAACAACCGTGTGTTATGAAATAGGAAAACCCTCGAGGCGGGCAGATATTTTTGAGAGGGGGAGCCTCGTGGAGCCCAATGTACTGTGCGGATGTGTGCGTGACAGGGGCACCGGCGAGGCACGCGGTTAGTTTGAGTGAACCATGTCTGTTACGTCATCCGACTTGTCTAATGTTCATAAATTTGGCGAAAAATGATGCGGGAGAGTGTAAGAACACGAACACACTTGCATGTGGACCAAATTTATGTATCAAAAGGGTGGTTTGATTTTCAAATACCAAATGCAACTTCGATGTGGCACATCTCTCGCAAAGCGCATGGTATTGCTTGCCCCCACCCCCCTCATGTCGGCATGAAGGGAATCCTAAGATATGAATGCATGCCCCTCCCCCAACCGAGGTTCACCTAGCAAAGTGTGAAGTAGCAAGCAGCCCCCCTCCTCCCTCGTGTCGGCACGAAGGGAATCCTAAGCTACGAATGCATCCCCCCAACCGAGGTTCATTCACCTAGCAAAGTGTGAAGTAGTTAGCAGCCCCCTCCCTCGTGGTCGGCACGAAGGAATCCTAAGCTATGAATGCATGACCCCCCCTCAACCGTGGTTCACCCTAGCAAAGTCTTGAAGTAGCTAGTAGCCCCCTCCCTCGTGTCGGCACGAAGGGAATCCTAAGCTATGAATGCATGCCTCCCCATCCAAGGTTCACCGTAGCAAAGTGTGAAGTAGCTAGCAGCCCCCGTCCCTCGTGTCGGCACGAAGGGAATCCTAAGCTATGAGTGCATGCCCCCCAACCGAGGTTCACCTAGCAAAGTCTTAAGTAGCTAGCAGCCCCCTCCCTTGTGTCGGCACGAAGGGAATCCTAAGCTATGAATGCATGCCCCCCAATCGAGGTTCACCTAGCAAAGTGCGAAGTAGCTAGCAGCCCCCACCCCCTTCGTGTCGGAACGAAGGGAATCCTAAGCTATGAATGCATGCCCCCTCCCCCCAACCGAGGTTCACCTAGCAAAGTGCAAAGTAGCTAGCAGCCCCCCTCGTGTCGCCACAAAGGGAATCCTAAGCTATGAAAGCATGCCCCCCAACCGAGGTTTACCTAGCAAAGTGTGAAGTAGCAACCCCCCCCCCTCCCCACACACACACTTTCAGTCGGCGGGCCAGAGAGGCATATCTCACCAATATGGATTATAAAACGGACAAAGAATAATCCACCTTGGTTGTACAACCTCTCTCTTGTTGCTGGTCAAAGTGATGGCCGTCCATGCGACCCCGGAGATGGGCTAGCTCGCTAATAATCATGCAAGTAGCTAGTCCCCAAAGACAATCAATGCATGCGTGTGGCCCAAACATATGTAGGAGAGGTGTGTTTTTGAGTAACAATGAAACAACTTTGATGTGGCACCGTGATTTCGAACTAGAAATCCCCACACTGAGTGAGTGTTAGGTTGACGATGCATATGTATGTTACACCACACTTCAAGCCAACGTCGAGAATTCATGCACGCATGCATGCATAGTATATGCGCTCAAACTTAAGGTCTGAATCTCACCATTACCTATACTACGATAACATGAACCAAATGAAGAATCCACCATGGTAACCTATCTTGTTGTTGGTCAAGGTGATCATGGATGTCCACGCGGGCCCATGAATATATAGGCTTGTCGCCGATAACCACGCGAGGGAGTGTACCGTTCGAAGGCAACCACTACATGCATATGCATTGAGGTGATGCGTGCATGCATGTTTGAATACACAACATTGATGTGGCGCGTGTGTCAAAAATCGTACACTTGCTCCCCACACAGAGCGAGATCAGTTCATGATGTGTCGTTGTACTAGCCACTTCGAATCGATGGGAGGGATTCATGCGTACACATGCATGTGTGTGTGCTCAAACTGTATCATGCATGTCATCCCAGAGCAAAAATAATAATCCCCTCCTATGTCAAATTAACCTCTCTTATTGTCAGGCAAAAAGTAGTGATGGACCAAGCGGGCCCACAGATGGAAAGCATCGATATCGCTGATAACGGCTTAAGTGGGTGCGAGAGGACAACCACCACCGCTTTGCATGTGGGACAAACATATATATGTTGAATACCCAAAATGCACAACTTTGATGTGCCACATGCCTCAAAAACCGTAAACCATGCACCCACACAGAGCGAGGTTCATCAAGCGTACTACATATGATGGTCCCCTTCCCCCCTCTTCACTGCATACTATATGCTCCCGCCGTAATATATTTACAACCCAAAATAATCCTCATAGATGGTGAAATTAATTAACCTCTCCCCATGTAGGTAAGTGATGCATGCATGCATCGACGATGGCCTCGCGGGCCCACAGATGGAAGCGTCACACGTGAGTGTCCTAGCTAGGATATGCATGTGGCCCAAAAAGGTGTTGTGTGATGTTTGAATAGCCAATTTCACAATTTTGATGTGGCACGTTCCTCGGAAACCAAAAAGTCCTGACACTGAGTGAGGTGTACTTGTTCACGGGCGCGTACGTATAGTATATATGCTAGTCCCCTCCCACCTCTTAGACGCGTACTATATACATCCATAACACAAACAAAAAAGTTTCTACCTTGCTGGTCAAATTAACCTCACTGCCGGCTGTTCGTCAAAGTGATGGACGACGACCTTGCGGGCCCACAGAAAGCGTCACATGCGAGTATTGAGTGTCGTGTAGGACAACCATCGACTGCATGTGGCCGAAACATGTACGTATGAAAGGGTTGTGTAATGTTTTAAATAACGATTTCACGACTCTGATGTGGCACCGGCCCGCCTAACAAAACGGCCAACCCACAGGGTGGCTCACAACTCATAGTGTACTGCGAGCCACCCGCCACCCCCAGAGGCACACACCCACACACACACCGCGAATCCACCGCAACTATGATGCATGTTAAATTAATTATCTCGTGGTGAACATATATGTCACCAAAGGAGGGACGTTTTAATTTCAAAAAAATCACAAAGATCATTAAGACGTTTTAGTACATTAATTGATTGATTTTCTACGGGTACGATGTGCAAAAATAAAATTTGAGCTACATGCACACATGAATGTGCACCTAAATAGATTGCAAAAACACATGTGTCTCACTGGGTGCATGTTTACTCCCCATGCAACAAATTTCAAACATTGAGAATCTTGATTTTTAAATTCTAGTACATCCAAAACTTATTTGAAGTTCATGAAACTTATCGTGTTGTCATATGGACACCAATACAAAGTGGCATCGTACTTTTTTTGTCAAATTCGAGACCAGTTTTGATGTAATCTTTATCTAACTACAGATGGGGGATTACTAATAATTGGGAACCAATATCCCAAATGGATTATTTATTCGAACCATGAGCGTTAGACCAACAATGGATACGTGCCATGCTTCGGTTAAGCAATAAAGCGGCGGCATTAATCATCCAAATAGAAAAACAATATACGTGCCGCCGCACGATCCGTGTGTCGTGCGAGCAGGCGTGAGTTGATGGGACGCATGCGAGCAGTCCGCTGCACAGGCAGACGGGGAGGCGTGCATGCAGGGGTGTGAATTGATGGAGGCGTGCTAGCTACGTAGTGTCATCGGGAGGCGTGCGAGTAGCTGTGCGAAACATTGGTAGGCATGCCAGCAGTCCGATGCACAGGCTCACCGGGAGGCGAGCCATCGGTTTGATCGCCGCCCGCCTCTCTCCCACAACTCCCACTACTCCATATTAATGGTGCGCTCGAGCGGCCGCACCCCCCATCCTTGCCACAGACACACAATCCTCTCTCTCCGCTTGCATCCTCGACGCCGCTCTTAGTCCTCAAAGCCGTCAATGTATGAGATGCCACTGAAGCGCCCCATCGGAGGGATTGGCGATGCTGGAGCTGCTAAAGCACCGAAGCACGGCGTGGAGATGGAGACTGAGGTTGCTGTCACCGCCGGCGAGTTATCGCTGCACCCTGACATCGTCGACGGCGTCGAGCTTCCACAACCGGAGGTGGAGTTCCACAGCGACTCCGACGACCACTCTGGTGATGACTCCGACAACCACTCCGGCGACGACTCCGACGACGACGGACAGCTGGTTAGTCATCTATACCTATTTATGTGTCAAATAGATCATAGGGTTTCTCTGGTTACTCCTGCCTCCCCCTTTTTGGAATAGAAATCATGTGGTTATGTTCTCCCAATCCATGAAATCTGAGTAAGTTTTGTTAGATCCGTGTAGTGTATTGATTGTTTCAATGGTACAGGTGATAAGTGATTAGTTGTTTAATCTGTGCAAATGATTTCTGCTAGTAATCCGACTAGGGTTAGTGTTCATGCTAATAATTCCTAGCCAGGACTTGACAATTGATTTTGAATAACCTACATATGTTTGTGACATTATTTTCTTCAAGATTGGTCTGTACATAGACGACTGTGCTTAAAAATCGAACCATAATCTCTGGATATGTATAAATAAATAGCCATAAATTCCTAATCCTACTTCACGGCAAGTAATCAGTGTTTGATGCCAAATTTGTTTTACTATTTGTATAGGTGCTATCTGACGATTTGGACAGTGAGGATGAAGATGCCCAGAGGAGGTACAAGAGGCGAATCCTGAGGGAGCTTTATGCGGGAATGCATAACAGGTGTATTAGGACCTGGAACGGTGGCTATGGATGCCCATTTTGCAACCACAATCTTCATGACGCGTATCTAAGTGTTCTCGCGCATGCAAGAGGACAGGCCGTTGGCTCCTTCAAGCAGAAGTATTCTCGCAGTGTGGCGCACGACGCGTACGCCGAGTACCTGGAGAAGCTTCAGGATCGTGCCGACATGTGAGATGAGATATGGGATGGATCAAACTATGTACGCTTGAGTATGCTTAATGACGATTGAACTATGTACTTATGGTTGAACTATACTTATGTACGTGTACGCTTATTATCTATGTCTGAGTATGTTAAATATTTGGTCAAAATTTGGTAAAAATTTCAAAGGGGGACCAATAAACCAGGACGGAGGTAGTACGTCAATCACACATGGTTCCCAAAATTGGAACCGTGTGCAATGACTTTCATTTTTCCTGTTGCGTCAATCACACACGGTTCGCTCTAGCAAACCGTCGCCCCCAAAATTATTTGTGGGACAGAAAACCCTCACCACCCAATTCAAAAAAGAAAAAAGAAAACCCTCACCATCCCCACATCACAAAAACCTCACCCCGCCCGCCACCCCCTCCGGTACGGTCCCCATTCACACATGCACAAGCTCCTCCGCGTCTATGCCATGGCACCGCCTATCGCGGCGGTAAACACTTAGCTCGACGCCTGCCGCTGCCGCCAGGCTGCCGGCAAAGCCCACCGCATTTCGCCACTTCTGCTTGCCGCCGCCTATCGCCATCGACTTTCTCGACGCTGCTCGAGGTCGACCAAGCTCCGATCGATTGGGGAATCTACCGTACTGAGGGTGCTTTCTCATGGACGACAAGGTAACTAATTTAATGAGATATTATCTCATCTCTTATCCCAGTTCATCTGCCTCCTTTAATCACCCGGCGGAAATTGCCATGAATTCATTTTTATTCGAGCTGATTTGAGGGTTTTCTTTCATTCATAGAATGTACAGTGCGCTGACACTTTAGGACTTTGCGACCTCTGATACGTCTTCAACGTATCTATAATTTTTTATTGTTCCATGCTATTATATTACCCCGTTTGGATGTTTATGGGCTTTATTTTACACATTTATATCATTTTTGGGACTAACCTACTAACCGGAGGCCCAGCCCATATTGCTGTTTTTTTGCCTATTTCAGTATTTCGAAGAAAAGGAATATCAAACGGAGTCCAAATGGAATAATATTTGAATCTTCTCTGAATTCTTTTATGTATGATTAAGTTATCTTTGCAAGTCTCTTCGAATTATTGGTTTAGTTTGGCCTACTAGATGGGGTTTATATCATATTGCATGAGTTTATCCCTCTACATCATGTCATCTTGCTTAATGTGTTACTCCGTTCTTATGAACTTAATACTCTAGATGCATGCTGGATAGCGGTCGATGTGTGGAGTAATAGTAGTAGATGCAGGCATGAGTCGGTCTACTTGTTATGGACGTGATGCCTATATACATGATCATGCCTAGATAATCTCATAACTATGCGCTTTTCTATCAATTGCTCGACAGTAATTTGTTCACCCACCGTAATACTTATGCTATCTTGAGAGAAGCCACTAGTGAAACCTATGGCCCCCTGGTCTATCTCTTATCATATTTGCTTCCAATATACTTTTATTTGCATCTTTACTTTTTGCATCTATATTATAAAATACCAAAAATACATTTATCTTATCATACTACCTTTATTAGATCTCACTTTTGCAAGTGGCCGTGAAGGGATTGACAACCCCTTTATTGCGTTGGTTGCGAGTTCTCAGTTTGTTTGTGTAGGTGTGTGGGACTTTTGAGGAGCCTCCTACTGGATTGATACCTTGGTTCTCAAAACTGAGGGAAATACTTACGCTACACTTTGTTGCATCACCCTCTCCTCTTCGAGGAAAACCAACGCAAGCTCAAGACGTAGCAACCTCCGCCACATATTCCATCTCACAGTACCGAATAACTTGAGGACGTGCGCGGTATGTTCAATCTCACCCTAAATCGGTTGGCATGGCCTACTTTCCTGAACATATTCTAAATATTGCTACATTTGGATAAAAGGTGCCACATGCACCATATACGTCAAAGGGGATTTTCCCCTCTTCTTTCTATATTAGGCAAATTAATGTTGTATTGTTCTTTATATTACTCTCATATTTCCATGACATCATGTTTACACTATCTGTTTAATTATAGATTTTTGTCCTTCGATTTCAACTGCTGTACAGTTCTTTCAATTTGCGCCCATATTTGCATGTTACCATATTTTCTTTAACAATCCTACCATTTTCTGCAGAACATCCCTTTCTATGCAACAAATTATGTAGTGCGCAATTTTTCCATTTACATAGATCAAGGCTCCACGGATGTCATACTGCACACAAACCATGGATTTACAATCGTTGCTACTGTAAGACTTGATGAACGTGGTGACTCCTATTTTGGCACTGGCTTTTGGAAAGAAATTGCAAAGTTTTATGTACTGAAAGCTGGCACTAAAATTGCACTACACATAAAAGGGCCTGGTCATGAGATATATGCTAACTTCCCCGACAAAATCATCCGTCCAGACTTTGTTCCAAGTAAGTTTTCTTTTCAACTATCTGCATATGTTGACTTACCCAGCAATGTCAAGTGAATTGTGTAGTATTTAAGCAACCAATTGTTGTTTCCTTTTCTTACTATATTCCTACCTAATAACTTCTAGTTACCAATACACTTTTCTATTGCCTTGTTTTAACTAAATATTCCCTGTACTCCCATTTCTATCAAAAAGCGCCGCTGACAAGGAGACTCCGGAGGTGGAGAACGGGGCTGCCAACAAGCGGAGGTGGGGCGAGCTAGAACCGCAAGTGACTCCAGCAGGCCTAGACGTCATCAGCAGCCTCCCCGATGATATGTTGAGAGTCATCATCTCCCTCCTCCCAATCAAATATGGGGCACGGACAACCGTCCTTTCCCGGCAGTGGCGCCCCCTATGGAACTCCAACCCTCTCGACCTCATCGACACCCAAGAGCTCTGCCATGGCTATCGCAAAAGCTTGGATGCGTTCTCCAGGATCCTTGGCAGTCACCTTGGCCCAACCAAAGGCCTTAGAATGGGCAAGTTCCGTTCCAACGGCGAGAACCGAGCCAAGCTTGATGACTGGTTCCGATCCCCCGCCCTAGATCAGCTTGAGGAGCTCAGTTTTGATGATGGGCATATGCGATCACTGCCAACGTCCGTGCTCCGCCTCGCGCCCATGCTGTGCGTCGCCAAATTCAGGAACTGCCATTTCCTGCCCCTTAATGACGCGCCCACTCTTATTCTACCACGACTGAAGCACCTCGACCTCGTCGCTGTCTTCCTCTCAAACGGTGACATGGAGCTCCTGCTTCGTGGCTGTACTGCACTCGAGTACCTCGTCTTCAGGCGATCAATGGGTTGAGTACCTTCCACGTCACCTCCATGACTCTCCGGACTATTTATGTGTGTTGCTGGTGCGGCAGGAAGACATCACAAGATGTGTACCACGGTATGGTCACTGAGGACACACCTGCACTTGAGAGATAACTTGTAGTTGATCAAGAAGGTCCAACAAGAATCAATGTCATTTATGCACCAAAATTGACAGTGGTGGGCTACTCGTCTGGCAAATACTCTGAACTTGTTATTGGATCCACACCCGTTCAGGTACAACAGCCTTCTTCTACCTCTCCTTCTACAAATTAACATTATTTATAATTTTTAAGATGTTTGTTCGTCTGTCATTCAGAAAATGATTCCGACAAGCTTGACCCCGAAACTGGGCATAGTGAAGGTCTTGGCACTAGAATATATCGTCCCCGACCTGGAGCAAGTTGTAAGTTTCCTAAGATGCTTTTCGTGCCTGGAGAAGCTATATATCAAGGTGATGTTCCTTTCCTGTTAAATGTTAACTGAGGGAGTCCTGGATTACGGGGTCTCTGGACAGCCGGACTATATCCTTTGGCCGGACTGTTGGACTATGAAGATACAAGATTGAAGACTTCGTCCCATGTCCGGATGGGACTCTCCTTGGCGTGGAAGGCAAGCTTGGCAATATGGATATGTAGATCTCCTCCCTTGTAACCGAATCTGTGTAACCCTAGCCCCCTCCGGTGTCTATATAAACCGGGTTTAGTCTGTAGGACAACAACAGTCATACCATAGGCTACCTTCTAGGGTTTAGCCTCTACGATCTCGTGGTAGATCAACTATTGTAATAATCATATCATCAAGATCAATCAATCAGGAAGTAGGGTATTACCTCCATCGAGAGGGCCCGAACCTGGGTAAATATCGTGTCCCCCGCCTCCTGTTACCATCCGCCTTAGAAGCACAGTTCGGGACCCCCTACCCGAGATCCGCCGGTTTTGACACCGAGATTGGTGCTTTCATTGAGAGTTCCACTGTGCCGACACCGTAGGGCTTGATGGCTCCTTCGATCATCGGTAACGATGCGGTCCAGGGTGAGGTTTTCCGCCCCGGACAGATCTTCGTATTCGGCGGCTTTGCACTGCGGGCCAACTCGCTTGTCTATCTGGAGCAGATCGAGAGCTACGCCCCTGGCCACCAGGTCAGGTTCGGAAACTTGAACTACAATGCCGACACCCGCGGAGACTTGATCTTCGACGGATTCGAGCCCATGCCAGGTGCACCGCACGATCACGACGAGCATGATTTAGCTCTGCCGTCAGACAGTGTTCGGAAGATCACACCTGCAGCTACTCCGACCCTCGATCCGGAGCAAATTGCGCCATCCGAGGATGAGTGGATAGACCCCGCCATGAAGGCCGCACTCTCAGCGGCGATGGAGCTGGACACTGACTTGACCCCTCATGAGAGCCGTTTTGCCGAACCACTAGATTCATCTCTGGCCACGGACTCCGATCCGCCTACGTCCGTGCCTATCGAATCCGATTGGGAGCCGATCATGGAGCTTACCTCTGCGGATATCTTCCAGCACTCGCCTTTCGGTGATGTGCTAAATTCATTAAGGTCTCTCTCCTTGTCAGGAGAACCTTGGCCGAACTATGTCCGGCTAGAATGGGATGCGGACGACGAAGAAATTCACTCCCCACCCACCACCCACTTAGTAGCCACTGCCGATGATTTAACCGACATGGTCGACTTCGACTCCGAAGACATCGACGGTATGGACGGCGATGCAGGAGAAGAACAGGAACCACCACCCATTAAAACTCAAAGGACCAGCTCGGCATTGGCTGAATAGCTTGCCAGCAGACTCTGTCGGCAGTTGGGAGGATTTAGAAGATGCATTCCTTCACAACTTCCAGGGCACTTATGTGCGACCACCGGATGCTGATGACTTGAGCCATATAACTCAACAGCCATGGGAATCGGCCAGGCAATTCTGGACACGGTTCCTGACTAAGAAAAATCAAATTGTTGACTGTCCGGATGCAGAGGGCTTAGCAGCATTCAAGCATAACATCCGTGACGAGTGGCTTGCCCGGCACCTCGGCCAGGAGAAGCAGAAACCTATGGCAGCCCTCACGACACTCATGACCCGCTTTTGTGCGGGCAAGGATAGCTGGCTGGCTCGCAGCAACAACACATCACGGAATCCAAGCACTTCAGATCCTAAAGATGCTAACGGCAGACCACGTCGTAACAGACACAAGCGCCGCAACAACGGTGATAACGCCGAAGACACAGCAGTCAATGCCGGATTCAGAGGCTCTAGATCTGGTCAGCGGAAAAAGCCATTTAAAAGAAGTACTCCGGGCCCTTCCAGTTTGTATCAAATACTTGATCGCTCGTGTCAAATCCACGGCACCCCCGATAAGCCAGCCAATCACACCAACAGAGAGTGCTGGGTGTTCAAGCAGGCCGGAAAGTTGAATGCCGAAAACAAGGACAAGGGGCTGCATAGTGATGGCGAGGAGGGCCCGGCCGCCCGAACACGGGAGGGCGAAGAGGTTCCCCACAAGTGAAGACGGTGAACATGATTTACGCAACCCACATTCCTAAGAAGGAACGCAAGCGTGCACTAAGGGACGTCTATGCGATGGAGCCTGTCGCCCCAAAGTTCAACCCATGGTCCTCTTGTCCGATCACCTTCGATCGCAGGGACCACCCCACTAGTATCCGTCACGGCGGATCCGCCGCATTGGTCCTGGACCCCATCATTGACGGATTTCACCTCACTCGAGTCCTCATGGACGGCGGCAGCAGCCTGAACCCGCTCTATCAGGATACACTGCGCAAAATGGGTATAGATTCCTCGAGGATCAAACCCAACAAAACCACCTTTAAGGGTGTCATCCTAGGTGTAGAGGCCCATTGCACGGGCTCAATCACAGTGACACTCCAAAAATTTTGATTTGGTTTTTATCAAACTCTTTATTTGATTTAAAGGAGGCTATTCAAAATCCTTCTAAAAAGGCCCTCCTTCTCAAAAAAATCTCTTCTGACTAATGTTCTATTTTGTGTCTTCCTCAACCTTAGTGTTTGATAGTGAAGACTTTTATTTTGGTGTTAACTCATCACAATAAAATTTTGGGAATTATTTTTATTAAAAAGAAATCCTATGGGTTTTTGGAATTATTCATTTTATTGCGACCATCCATTTTTCCATGCCTCATGTTAAAATTTCTCCCAAAACCCCTCCCTCCACTTTGGGTCAAGTCAAATATTCAATTACAACAAGCTCAACCCATTTTTTATTTTTATTCCATTTATTTTATCCCCAAAACTATTTCTGCCATTATTTTTGGACCTAGGTGGGTTACAAAGGAAGTACCAAAGTTCTTTTGAGTTTTGATCCCAAACCAACTCCTCTGACTAGTCCTTAGCATCCTCAACCTAGATCCATCAAGATCCACTCTTCCACAGTTCAAAATTTTCAAGTTTTACTCACTGCAAGTTTGGACCAGATTTGTCAAATTTGGTGAAATTCAATATTTTTCTTCTCCAAAAATTCTGAGAAAAATCAGGCAATCCCCAGATGCATTGAGAGATCACCTCACCAAAGATCTGCTCCAGATAAATTTTCCACATGCCAAAATCATTTCATCGAGCACGGCATGCTTTTCTGTTGTTCAGTTTGAAAATTCAGAGTTTGATTGTGCGAAGTTCGATCGGCGATGTCGTTCGTCGAACCGTCGACAATCTCGCCAGTGGCCCCCTTGGATCGATGCTCACTGCTCCCCCTTCTTATCCAGTGCGCCGCAAGGTCGCTTGGCCGGGCGCGGGCATCGGTGGCGACGTGGCTCGCCAGCTCTGGCTTCTTCTGCGATGGCAGAGCCACCCGTGGCGACCAACAGTGGCCGACCCTGCTCTCGGCGCCGACCAGCACCGCCCGAGCCACCCAAGGCCTCCGCGTGGCCACCCCCCTCCTCTGTGCACACTGCGGCACCATCTCCGTGGCCTGGCAAGCACAGGGCGTGCTCTCTGCCGCCGACGGGCCCGCGAGGTGCCGTTCCGTCGAAACCGCGGAGCAGGTCAGATCCAACCAAGATTTGTGTTTGAGTGGAACCAGTGCACCATCACGTTGATGCCCAGCCACCTAATCCACCCGCCCGGCCAATGCCTCGCCGTAATCGCCGCCGGAGTTATCCCGTTCGCGGGAACCGCCTCAGGCCGGCTATAAATAGCCACCCCGAGCTCGCCTTCGACCAGCACCACTCCCTCCACCTTGCAAGAACTGCGCTCGACCCCTAGGAGGATCCCGAGGAGGCCTTCTCCTCCGTCTCCGGCCGCCCCGATCCGCTTCGGGCTCCGGCATGATCCGCTCCGGTGAGGGCATCCCACCTCCCAAACCCTGCCCGTAGCCTCCTAGGGCACTCAATCACCTAACTCGCGCCTCAATTTGGCATTTGCAGCCTTCCCCTACGAAACCCACCATCACCCGAGCCGCCGTCCACCAGAGTAAGGGCCGCCGTCAATGTGGTGCTCGCCGACGACCACCTCCACCACCCACAGACGCGGGAGAGCACAATGAGTCCGTAGGTAACCTCCGCTCCTCCTAACTCGCCGTGGATCGTCGTCGGCGACCACCGCAAGCTTTGGGTGCCGGCGCGCTCTGTTTTCTCTCTCAAATATTCAAACCTGATGGGTGGGACCCCCTCGTCAGCATTTTCTTCTTTTTTGAACCGTTTTCTGAAAACGCATTCGGGCAAATACGCTTTCTAACTGAAACGTTTTTCTGTCCTTTTCTGTTCTACCCCTGGAAACTTTCTGTTTCATTACAGACAAGTCCCTGGTCTAAAACTTTAATAACTTTTAAACATAAAATGATTTTTGATTGATTCTTTTTCTGTCATCTTTATTTTTCTGTTTAGTTTTTTATCATATTTATTTGAAAAATATTTGGAAAAAATTTTGTGCACACACGGTATTTACGTTAGTACGCGTTTTCTTTCTACCGTAGATACCAGAGGAGGTGACGGAACCGCAAACTTCACCGAGCTAGACTCCGACTACTCCGAACCAGGCAAGCATGTTTGAACCTTTGATATGATGAGTGTTTTGCATGTTTGCTTAAGTGATCATTTCATGGCATGTTTATGTGAATATCAGTAAGTATTGTATCGCATGCAAAACTATTGCGAGTGAGCTTCGAAACTCGATGTGTTATTCGATGTGAGTTTACATGATCATGTGGTGACATGAAAGGTGGTAAGATGGTATTGTTGAAGCATGCAAGTCTTATGCCAAACCATTTAACTCCAGTGTCAACATGGACCAAGTCACGTTACCATCCGTTCCTTTTCATGCACTACCACATGTTTTCTGCAAAGAATATGGTTTAGTAAGTTGCAAACCTCTTTCCTTGTACACACCAAACAGAGGGGCCGGGATGAGGGTTCCATGGCCCTGGATTAAAGCCCGTCATATGGTCAGGGAGCATGGGTGTTTCCGGTTGGGACCGAGAGGGGCACCCTTAGAAGCCTGTGAGATAAATTTGATCCCATGCTACTCGAGGTTGTGACCTCCCCGTCTTAGAGTTTTTCTTGAACGTTGCCTAGGGTGATTCCTGGCAGCGGAATGTGGAATTGGGTGTGTACTGGTTAGACGTGTTTCTTCTGAAATACCATAAATGGAACTAGTCCTTCGTGACTATGGAAATCCGTTGGCTGTGGTTAAATAGTAAAAACTCTGCAGAGTCAAAATCATTCAAGTAACCCTATCTATGGTCAAGGGTTGTGTTCAACTTGTCTTTGTCAGTCTCAGTGTCAGTCTTCGTGACAATCGCCGGTGAACAAACATGAGTGGTAAACCCGGCTGAATGATTACTCCTGTGGATGGACTAACCCGTTTGTTATTATGTACTGAGTATTTCCTTGGAGTGATTTAACTTCATGAACTTATTGAATACGAATGATGAAATATAAGCCCTCTCTGTGATGTCGCTCAGACGTCCGACTATGGCACTCTTGTTATTTACTTCCGATATAAACCCTTTATGTGATGTCGCTCAGACGTCCGACTGTGGCACCCTTGTTATTTACTTTCGATATAAGCCCTTTATGTGATGTCGCTCAGACGTCCGACTGTGGCACTCTTGCTATTTACTTTCGATATAAGCCCTTTACGTGATGTCGCTCAGACGTCCGACTGTGGCACGCACTGTCATTTACTTTCCAATATAAGCCCTTTATGTGGTGTCGCTCAGACGCCCGACTGCGGCATGTTAATTTTATTTTTACCTTTCGAGGCGTCGCTTCAGACACCCGATCGGTTTTAGTTATTTTGTTGGGATTTCGGGAGGAATACCGCCTGACTTCCCTTTTTCTTAAACATGCCTTGCAAATTTATTATCTGAGTGTGCATTGCTAAACTGCTCATGTGCATCATGTTTGCATTTGTTATATCTTATGTCCGAACTGTCTTGCGAGTACATTCAAAGTACTCACCTGGCTTGTTGATTTGGTCAGATGTTGACGAAGGCGATCTTATGGGTGAAGAGTTCGATAGTGAGTCTGACGCCTAGAGGAGTCCCAGTCAGTCCCGTGCGAATCCTGGAAATTTGGTCACTTGTATCATATACGCTTCCGCTACCCGAATAAAATCATCGAGCCTCCCTTCGACGCTCGATGAGCTGCAAGAGTAGGAGTCATGTCACCCACTTCACTGTGACATATCCACCACCACTTTTATTACGAGTCAGTAGTATGCCACCACACCCTTGTGTCATATCCGCCCTTATGTATAATTATTGGCGTGCTTGTAATAAATTGTTGAGCAATCTCAGCTCAACCCTGTAATATATTTAGTACTTCTGGACTTCTGTATCAAGAACTTGTCTACCAGTAAGGAGGATTCTCCTATACTGGAAATAAAAGGGTCGGTTTCTCAATAAGTATTTTGTTGAAAAACTGGTCGTGACAAACTTGGTATCAGAGCCAGGCTGACTCTAGGAAGCCACTAGGTGCGATCGCTAATCGGTTATTAGCGTCTTAGTGTGATTTTAGCATTTTTACGAAATGTAGCAATTTTCTGTTAGTCATCATAAATTTATGATCTGACTATTCGGAATTTTTGTCTACTTTTGTACATGGCTAGCAGCAACTGTGAGTCACAGGTGTTCGCCAATGAACCTGAGGGGTTTATCAAGCTCCTCACCTACATCGTCAAGATCGCGATTGGGCCATCGGTTCGTCCAGTGTTCACACTCTACCATCACAAGATCAGCGACAGTCTGTCCATGCACCAGGCCGCGGTGCAATTCAAGGGAGGGCGTTCAGAGTCACGCCAATTCTGATTTGTTGGTAGGGCCATGCCTACGGAGAGGCATGCGATGCAGATGGCTGCCCGTGAGGCGATAGCTCGTCTCCGGGATGTTCTCCCTTCGATGAAGACTCGTCGCTACCGCTATCTTCCATGCCACGTGCCATACACTTGTCACCATGCATTCGCTTGCCCTAGGGGAGAGCGAGATGAGGCTATTGAGATGCTTGTTGAATACCTCCAGGCTCTTGAGGCAGCTTTTGATAACCTCGTGGACGACCTTGTGGCTGCTCGTATGGACTCAGTTCATGGCTGTTCCGCCAACAGGAGGGAGCTCCTCCACACAGCACCACCACTGACCTTCGTCTCGTCCTCAGCATCCTATTCACCTGCCATCCTAGCCACCGCTCGTCGCCTGCCTACCACTGAGGAGTTTGACCAAGTCATTGCGCCCACTCCAGTCCGCGCTGCACCATCTATTGCGCCCACTCCAGTCCACGTTGCACCACCTATCGCGCTCACTCCAGCTCCTCAACGTAGCACTTCGCGCCTGGAGCCTATTAGTGAGGAGGAGGTTGCGTCCCCAGCATCACTGGGCCTTACCCTCGGAAGGCCAAGGGAAATCCTTACTATCTCCGACTGAGTGCGCCCAGCCGCCATGCCATGTACCAGCTTGTGTGATATGTTTATATGTATATAGGTTGTGAGAAGTAGTCTGTGTACGCACATCCTGAGTGATGTATTGTATAATTACTTCTTGCGTGTAAGATATGTACTGAGCGGTCCTTCTCCGTACGCAAACTATTATTTTCTTGAAAAATCTTGGGGTGTCTAAAAATTTCCGCCTTTGCGTGTTTATTTATTTTTGTGACTCAGTTTCTTTTTCTTATGAGTTTTACCAAAAATATCCCCAGAGTGGAAAATATCTCGTCCTTGGAGTCGCTCCATGCCAAGTCCGCCATAGGAAAATCATGGCACCCAAACAAGCAACAATTTCACACAGGGGCAGTCAAGTCAGCAGGGCAGTGAAGCAGCTTTTTCTCAAGTGTGCCGCCTTTATGAGCAAAGCCAGCAACAACATCAAGAAATGATGAACCATGTCATCAATATGGGAAATCACCGTGGACCATATCAGCAGCAATCCAAATTGTCAGAACTACAGAAGACGCATCCCCCAACGTTCTCGCACACTGACAAACCTCTTGAGGCCGATGATTGGCTTCGAGACATTGAAAGGAAATTAATTATTGCACAATGTTCAGACCGTGAAAAGGTACTATATGCACCTCACTACCTCACTGGAGCAGCTGCATCATGGTGGGAAAATTTCCTACACATGCACCCCAATGAAAATAACATCACCTGGGGTCGGTGTTCTGGGAACGGAGGTCCCCAGACTTGCCTGCCTGCGGCCTGCGGCGTAGCTCAAAGGGGGGCCCATCACGGCCCATCTTCATCAACACAAGCTCAAGACCCTCGCGAGGGGCCAAGCCTCGCGGGGCGGACGACAGGGAGCTTCCTCAGGCAGGGCCTCATCAGGCTGGCTCGCGAGGAGGCGGAGAGATCAAGGCGGGGTACCTCGCGAGGTGCCCATGACGCAAGCCATGAAGACCAAGGGCGCCAGGCGGGTGCCAGCCCGCGCAGTGTCCTCCTTTCCTCTTTGGTGCAAAGGGCGCAAGCGCAGGCAAGAGCATCAAGCAAAGGCGTCCATTTCGGTGCAACAAGACCAAGACCAGTACAACGGCAGGAAGGAAGTCATTGTGGAGCCCAAGCCGGCGTCATCACCAGAGCCTTTGACAGGCGAGGACCGACTTTAGTTAGGATAAGTGTACCAGATGTTCCCCTTCAAAATGGCCAATTGTTGGCGCCCTTCCCGCTCAATATTTGCGAAGAGGCCCAGGGCCTCTGCCTATAAATAGGGCTAGCCACTCGCAGGGTAGAGGGAGGAAAAAAAGTAGCAAGAGAACAAACAAGAGAGATAGAGAGAAGCGACTGGACTCCCCCTAGCAGTTCATCGCACCAGCCAAGAACAGACCCTCGCGAGGCTGTTCTTCCTTGTATTGTTCATCACCATCAGCCCAAGAGGAAATCCACCACACCACAAACTAGAGTAGGGTATTACACCACAATGGTGGCCCGAACTAGTATAAACCCACTGTCTCTTGTGTTGTTCCTTTCAGAGTTTAGATCCTAGCGAGGCGGCGGGGTGCGAGTAGGTAGAGGCGAGATTCTCGCGCACCCGGTGTTGAACCTCAAGGGTCTGCGGAACCCGAAGTCCGACATTTGGCGCGCGGTAGAGGTGCGCGGAGTTTCTTCGCCACCGCGACCCGCCTCGCGATGAGCAGCGCGCCGCCCGCTCCGGCCGCCGCCAAGAAGCTGGGGCCGGGGCTCGAGCCTCGCCCTGCCTTGCAACGGTGCGGTGGCGGACAAGTTCAAGCCAACGGCGCCGCCCGGCTTATAACGGCGCGACCGATCCGATGGCTTTCCTGCTGGCGTATGAGGAAGCCGTCCTCGGAGCTGGAGGTGATGACAGGGTCATGGCCAACTGGCTCCCTATGGCCCTCACCGACGCTCCGCGCGCGTGGCTGCTCCACCTTCCGGCAGCCTCCGTGGCCTCTTGGGAAGAGCTCCGCGGCCTCTTCATCACCCACCACGCTGCGCCGGTGCCCCCGGTCGTCGCGGCCCTCCTGGGCGGCTCGCGGGCGCCGCCCTCGAGTCACTACGTCAAGCCATTCATCCGTCAGGTCGGCACCGTCTCCACGCAGCAGGAGGCCCCCCAGGACCGGTCTGTGCCCAAGGCCAGTCTGACCTTCAGCTCGGAAGACCACCCCTCCAACTCAGCCTGCTCGGGTGCGCTCCCCATGCTGTGCACCCCCACCATCTGCCAGGTGGCCGTCACCAGGACTCTCATCGACGGCGGCGCGGGCCTCAACGTGCTCTCAGTCGAGGCCTTCAACCTCCTCTACATACCCCGGGAGCGGCTGCAGCCCAGCCGGCCTTTCTTGGGCGTCGGGGGCGGATCATCCAGCTCCTTGGGACAGATCCGGCTCCCGGTAACTTTCGACACCTACAACAACTTCCGCACGGAGCAGGTCGATTTCGACATCGCCCCCATCGGCCTCCCCTACAACGCCATCCTCGGCTACCCAGCACTGGCCCAGTTCATGGCCGCGACTCACCCGGCGTACAACCTCATGAAGATGCCCGGGAGCAACGGCGTCCTCACCGTGCCCGGGGACACCAGATATCGCGCGAGTGCTCAAGCTTCGCCTTCAAGGCGGCGGCGCCAGCAAGAACCTGCCGACGCAGAGACCCATGAGCCCAAGGGGCTGCACCAACCAAGAAGAAACAGTTGTTCACCCAAGACAAAGCAGAGACCAAGCAAATACCCACGACGAGGGCGGGTCCCGACGCCACTTTCACCATAGGCGCCAACCTCGAGCCCAAGCAGAGGAGGCCACGGTCAAGTTCTGCAGCGCAAACAAGAAGGTATTTGCACAGGAGCCCGATCAGTTGGCGGGATCCCTAGGGGCGTGATCGAGCATCACCTCCACGTGCCCCAACGCACGCCCGTAAAAAATGTAAAGCGAGGCGGCAGTCCACCGAAAAGCAAGCCTTCATCGGCCAGGAGACCCGCAAACTAGAAGCCGCTGGGGTCATTCGCGAGGTCCGGCACCCGGATTGGTTGGCCAACCCTTTTGTTGTACCAAAGAAGGGAGGGAAGGAGCGCATGTGTGTCGACTTCACCAACCTGAACAAGGCATGCCCGCAAGATCCGTTCCCGCTTCCTCGCATCGACCAGATCGTCGATTCCACCGCTGAGTGCGACCTGTTGTGCTTCTTGGATGCCTTCTCCGGGTACCACCATATCAAGATGGCGGTAGGGGATGTGGAGAAGACGGCCTTCCTGACCCCGTGCGGGGTGTCTTGCTACGTGCATGCCATTCGGGCTGCAGAACGCTGGGCGACCTTCCGGTGGTGATGCACATCACCACAGGTCCGCAGCTCGGGAAGAATGTTGAGGCTTACGTCGATGACATTGTGGTGAAGTCTCGGGAGGCCAGAACCCTGATACAAGACCTGGAGGAAACCTTTGCGAGCCTCGACGCAGTGAACCTACGGCTCAACCCGGAGAAATGTGTGTTTGGAGTCCCCTCGGGCAAGCTCTTGGGCTTCCTCGTATCCCACCGAGGCATCGAGGCTAACCCAGAAAAGGTCAAGGCGGTCGAGGACATGAGCCCGCCAAAGACCCTCAGGGAAATGCAGAAGCTCACTGGGCGCGTGACTGCGCTAGGGCGCTTCATCTCCAAGTTGGGGGAACGAGCGCTGCCTTTCTTCCAGCTAATGAAGAAAAAGGGGCCTTTTGAATGGACTGAAGAAGCCGACAAGGCATTCCAAGATCTCAAGAGGTACCTGACCAGCCCTCCGGTCATGGTGGCCCCACGCGCCCAGAACCCCCGGTGCTCTACTCGCTGCCACTCCCTACTCCGCTTGATGCATCTCTGGTGGCGGTTAGGAAGAGCGTCGAGACCAAAGCCACAGCCGATGAGCTCCAGTCAAGGCAAAGCAGGAACAAGGAAGACCCACAGAAACCACTGCCGCGGCTGAGAAGGGTTAGCCGTCGCATTGGAGCGTGCTGGGGGAGGAAGAGGTCCCTCCCCCAAACTACCAGCCTCTGGAGGCCCCACCGCCTCAGGAGGCGCCACGGTCCCCGGAGGGCGCCAGCGGCACTGGCGCTCCAAACCTCGTTGAGCACCCAGTATACTTCGTCAGCACGGTGCTGCGGGACGCAAGGGCGCGGTACCCCATGCCTCAGAAACTCCTCCTCGTGCTATTGGTGGCCTCACGCAAGCTGCGGCACTATTTTCAGGCTCACCCCATCAAGGTCGTCTCAGCATACCCCTTGGAAAGGGTGCTCAGGAGCCCTAACTCAGCTGGAAGGGTCGCTGAGTGGAACATTAAACTACAAGCGTTTCAGCTCGAATTCAGCACGACCAGAGTCATCAAGGGGGCCGCGTTAGCGGATTTCGTGGCGGAATGGACGGATGCACCGGGCCTCAAGGCCGACGAGGATCGGTTCCTCTCTCCGGGAAGCGAAGCGCTGGAAGGCTGGGTCATGTACTTCGATGGGGCGTTCTCCAGGCATGGCGCTGGGGCTGGGGCGGTGCCCATATCTCCCACTCAGGACAAGCTCTACTACATTTGTGCAGCTCTGTTTCCAAAGAAGGTGAAAAGGTCTCCAACAACATAGCGGAGTATGAAGGTCTAATAGCAGCTTGAAGGCCGCAGCAGCCCAGGGGTGAAGCGCCTTACCATCAAGGGCGATTCGCAGCTCCTTGTCAATTTCTCCAACAAGGTGTACGAGCCAAAAGATGAGCACATGGAAGCCTACCTCATGGAGGTCCACAGGATGGAGAAGCAGTACTGGGGTTGAATTGCAGCATGTGCCCCTTGGCACCAATCAGAGGCCGACGACATCGCCAAACGAGCATCCGGCGGTTACCTCGAGCCTGGCGTGTTCGAGGAGCGGCTTTCAAGCCCTCCGCCATGCCATCACTATCAAACACGGCGCAGCCTCGGGAGGAGCTCCCCACCACTGCATGAGGAGCCCGGTGCGTGGCCCGGCCTCGAGGCCTTTGCTCGGCGATGGAGCCTCGGGAGGGGTGCTGGATCACGTAACTCGGAGCTACTTAACGCAAGGGACCTGCCGGAGAAGGTGGAAGAAGTGGAGCGTGGCGCGGCAAGCCACAACATATCTTGTATCGAGGGATGGAGAGCTCTATCGAAGCGGCGAATGATGTGGCATCTGCGCTGCATCTCCATGGAGCAAGGGAAAGAATTGCTGGCGGATATACGGTGTAGATGTGGGCATCACTCGTCATCACGAACCCTCATGGGCAAGGCATTCCGAGCGGTTTTATTGGCCTCTGCGCTCAACGACGCCCGAGAGCTAGTGAAGGCTTTGCGGCCTACCAATTCCATGCCAAGCAGATCCATCAGCGGCGGGGGTCTACAAACTATACCCCTGTCGTGGCCATTCACAGTCTGGGGGCTGGATATCCTGGGCCCGTTTCCTCGGGCGCCAGGGGCTATCTCTACCTTTATGTCGCCATGGAAAAGTTCACCAAGTGGGCTGAAGTGGAAGCCGTCTGCACCATCCCCGCAGGTTCTGCGGTCAAGTTAAATCAAGGGCCTCGTGAGCGGTTCGGGTGCCGAACCGCATCATCACCGACAACGGTTCGTAGTTCACCATAACCTCTTCAAAACATATTGTGCTAACTCAGGAACGCAGATATGCTACGCCGGTGGCGCACTCGGCAACGCCAGCCGAAGCGGGCTAACGCAGAGGTCCTGAGGGCCTCAAACCGAACATTCTGTGAAGAAAGCGGAGGCTGCGGCAGGGGTTGGTACGACGAGCTTCGATCGTGCTATGGTCCATCCGCACGACCACAACCAAGCCAACTGGAGAGAACCCGTTCTTCCTGGTCTATGGAGCCGAAGCGGTCCTTCCTCACGAGGTCATACGTCGTTCCGCATGGGTCCTGGCGTTCGACGAGGCGCAGCAGGACGCCATGCGGGGGACGGATCTCGTGCTGGGGGAGGAGCGCCGTCGAGAAGCTACGTTGCGAGCAGCAAGGTACCAATAAGCACTGCGATGATATGCAACTTCCGCCCCAGAACTCTTGAGGTAGGGGACCTCGTGCTCAGGCGGGTTCTCTCCAGGGAGGGGTTGCATAAGCTCTCTCCCATGTGGGAGGGCCCGTTCAAGGTTGTTCATGGTTCCAGGCCTGGCTCCGCGCACTTGGAGACTCAGGAGGGGGTGCCAGTCCAGAACGCGTGGAACATCCAGCACCTTCGGAGGTTTTACCCCTGAAAAGGCCCAGAGCTCGTGAAGAAGGCGAATGCCCGTGAAGCTGTCTTTTGGAAAAGGCCCTGAACACGTGAAGAAGGCGAATGCCCGTGAAGCTGTCTTTTTCAAAAGGCCCAGAGCTCGTGAAGAAGGCGAATGCCTGTGAAGCTGTCTTTTGGAAAAGGCCCGAGTCATGAAGAAGGCGCACGCCCGTGAAGCGCTTTTGGAAAAGGCCCGAGCTGTGAAGAGGGCCAACGCTCGTGAAGATCGCCGCCCGTGACACTCTCACGTAATAATGAGTTGGGACTGTACACGCCCTGAGTCTCGTGAGCGCTGCCTCAGCCCCGGGCTCCTCCCACGCCAGCTGGCATCACTTAGCTCAGCCTGGTGAGAAGACGTCAAGACTAGATTAGGTGCCTGGACGCCGCTTTTTCATTTGCTCTCTGCAGTTGGCTTGTTCATTCTCATTTGAAGTTTTATCGAAGCTGTTGTCATTTTTGACTTGTGGCTCTTCGACCTTTCTCCCTCTTACCTCGATTTCTCTCAAGCGTCACGCGAGGGGCAGCATGGGCGCCATGAAAGTGTTCTCTCGCCTTATTGTTCGAGGTTTCCCTACCCGGTCCACTACAGGAGCACCCCTCCAGCCCACGCCCACGGCACCGCGACACGAACACAGGACCTGGGTCGGTCGCCTCCACAGCTGAGGCCGGGAGCTACCTCTCCAGACTAACCTTCGCAGGACATGAAGCGTTCGACGAGGGCCACGACAGGCGCCCCCGAGCTAAGTAATTTCTACGCGCGAGTGTGTATCACAAGGGCATAATACCGAGATAGCAGAAACAATATGATAATTAACAGCAATAGTCCAAGCACGCCCACGCGGGGCCCTACGCCATCGCTTTTGCGCAGAAAAGGAAAAGGACAAAACAGCGCGCGCTCGCCTCGACACCAACTCGTGGGGAGACTCGAACTGCCTCCGGAGCTCAGGCGGACTCCCTCTCGCGCTTCACCGGGGCAAGACGGCGGACGGACTCGCTACCTCCCTCCAGGCGGGCGCGGCTGTGCGGAGGCTGGTCGCAACCACCGCTAGAGGAGCCGCTGCCCGAAGAAGAGCCGTCGAAGCTCGACGAGCCCCGTGCATCGCCGACCGCTGCGACGCTGTCGTCTTTCATCGTCGCTGAGGCTGAACTCGCGCCATGGTCGCTGCTCGTGGCAGCACCCAGCGGCGACCATCTTTCCCCAACACCCTCACGAGAGGGTGGCATCGCCGTCGAACTTGAAGTGCAAGGTGCATCGCTGCCGGCTCAAGACAGCTGGCAACGCGTTCAACCAAGGGCCAGGCAGGCTCCCGCTGCGAGACCTCCAGCGAAGCCTGTGGAGGCCCGATGCAGAAGAACCATCCGCTGAAGCTGAGAGGCCGCCTGGGCACCGCCGGAAAGCTCACCTAGGAGGAAGCGAGGGAGCTAGAGCGGGTGCCGGTCGGCTCTGGCGACCACACCACAAACTCCGCAGCACCTCTGCCGAGTGGAAGTGCGGCCTAGGGGGGGGGGGGGCGGTCAGAGCGCACCCCAAAGAGCGCCTGCCGCCCGCCACCGCGTGGGATGTCACCTCCACGACCGTGAGGAGCCACCATGGGAGCCACAGGGTGTTTGCGAGGACGGCCTCGACCGCGCTTGGGCGGGGGAGAGTCAGGCCCTACCTGGCGAGCCTTCCCCTTCCCTGCGGCCGAGAACCTCTTCGGCGGAGCCATGGGGAAGAAGAAGAAGCAAGGAGGAGATGGACTAGGGGGCAGGCGTTGTCCCGTACTTATAGCCGGGGAAGGCCAACCGCAGACCTCCACGATCGCAGGCAATCATGACCCGCTCTGTATGCAGGGACTTGTCAATTCGTGCAGTTGCCAAGGCGTCATGGGGAAGTGGAGACGCCCACGTCCAATCAACCGCCACGCGGTGCCCAAGGCCGCAGAGCTGTTAGGGCCTGCAGCGCAAGACTTGCCCTTCGCCTCTCTGCTCGGCCAAGTCCAGCGCGCTTTGGGCCGAGGCTACTGCTGGTGTTCGGGAACGGGGTCCCCATACTTGCCTACCTGCGCCTGTGGCGTGGTTTCAAAGGGGGCCCATCACGCCCATCTTCATCAACACAAGCTCAAGACCTCGCAGGGGGCAAGCCTCTGGGCGGATGATGTGGAGCTTCCTCGTGCACGGCCTCATCAGTGGCTCATGAGGAGGCGAGAGATCAAGGCGGGTACCTCGCGAGGTGCCCATGATGCAAGCCATGATGACCAAGGGCGCCCGGGTGCCAGCAGCAGATGTCCTCCTTTCCTCTTTGGTGCAAAGGAGCAAGCACAAAGTAGAGCATCAAGCAAAGGCGTCTATTTCGGTGCAACAAGACCAAGATCAGTCCAACGGCAGGAAGGAAGTCATTGTGGAGCCCAAGCCGGCGTCATCACCAGAGCCTTTGACAGGGGAGGACCGACTTTAGTCAGATAAGTGTACCAGATGTTCCCCTTCAAAATGGCCAATTGTTGGCGCCCTTCCTGCTCAATATTTGGGAAGAGGCCCAGGGCCTCTGCCTATAAATAGGGCTAGCCACCCGCAGGGTAGAGGGAGGAAAAAAGGTAGCAAGAGAACAAACGAGAGAGATAGAGAGAAGCGACTGAACTCCCCCTAGCAGTTCATCACACAAGCCAAGAACAGACCCTCGCGAGGCTGTTCTTCCTTGTATTGTTCATCACCATCAGCCCAAGAGGCAATCCACCACACCACAAACTAGAATAGGGTATTACACCACAATGGTGGCCCGAACTAGTATAAACCATGTGTCTCTTGTGTTGTTCCTTTCATAGTTTAGATCCTAGCGAGGCGTAAGGGTGCAGTGTAGGTAGAGGGCGAGATTCCGCGCACTTCAAAGTGTTCGAACCTCAAGGGTCTGCCGGAACCCGAAATCCGACACCTGAGAAGAATTTAAAGAAGGTTTTCATGGGGCGCATATCCTCAGAACCGTTATGAAGATCAAGAAAAGGGAGTTTGATGATCTCAAGCAGAGAGGCATGACGGTGACTGAGTACAATAGTCGGTTTACTCAATTATCTCGTTATGCCAACGAAGAGCACATGACTGAAAATAAAAAGATGGAAAATTTTCTGGACGGTCTTGCACCAGCACTTAAATGCCAACTGGTCGTACACACCTTTCCGGATTCAAGACACTTGTGGACAAAGACATTACCTTGGAAAATGAGCGCCGCAGCTTGGAAGATTTTCGCAAGCACAAGAGGGACCAAACTACTCAAGCTCGCAACAACCGGAAAAAGACTGATTTTCAGAAAGGTGGAGCAAACAAGTCCACAACCAATGTCCCACGCTTGATCAAAAAATTTCATGCAAGGGACAAGCACTTTGCATACCGCCCAGGTGTTACTTGCTACGCTTGTGGAGAGGAAGGGCATTATGCCAAACAGTGCCCAAAGCCAAGAAACTCGGCTCCCAAGCCGAACAACGGTGGGAATAATTCAACACCTAAGCGTAACAACGTCAACCCCAATAATAATCACAAGAAGGGTCACTTGAACCATGTGACCAAGGAGGAAGCACAGAATGCCCTTGATATCGTACTCCGAGACGTTCCTCGTCAACACAATACCTGCCACGGTTTTGTTTGATTCTGGAGCTTCTCACTCGTTCATTTCAAAGAAATTTGCTTTGCAAAATGATTTTTTGATGCTCCCCTTGGAAAAATCCATGATCATCAAGTCCCCCGGGGTTAAGAAAATTACTCAGAGCTACTGCCAAGGTGTTGTTATTGAGTTTGAGGGATTAAAGTTTCATGCAAACCTTATTGTATTGGAAAATAAGGGACTGGATGTTATCCTAGGAATGGACTGGTTAACCACCAACAAAGGATTTATTGACTGCTTCAACCGGACAGTAATTCTTACTCACCACCACGGGAAGACAATAAAAATTTCAACTCAAGAAAGACAAATATCACGGCAACCAAGTTTGAGCAAGGTGGACATTTCAGAGTTAAGCAAGGTTCCAGTAGTATGTGAGTTCCCCGATGTATTTCCCAAAGAACTACCAGGCATGCACCAGACCGGGAAATAGAATTCAGCATTGAACTAGCACCTGGAACCACCACCATTTACAAGAAACCATACAGAATGGCACCCTCAGAATTGGTGGAATTAAAGAAGCAAATAAAAGAATTACTGGACAAAGGATTTATATGAGCCAGCTCCTCACCTTGGGGTTCACCAGTTTTATTTGCCAAGAAAAAGGATGGACACTGAGATTGTGTATAGAATATCGAGCACTCAACATGGTCACAATCAAGAAAAAAATATCCGATGCCACAGATAAATGATTTGTTTGACTAGCTTGCTCAAGCCAAGGTTTTCTCAAAATTGACTTAAGGCCGGGATACCATCAATTAAAAGTACGGAAAGAAGAAATTCCCAAGACAGCATTCACCTCCAGATACAGGTTGTATGAGTTTACAGCAATGCCGTTCGGACTGACCAACGCCCTCGCATATTTTGTCCACCTCATGAACAAAGTGTTTATGAAATTTATGGACAAATTTGTTGTGGTGTTCATCGATGATATTCTAGTATACTCCAAGACACTAGAAGAGCATGCGGAACACCTCAGAATTGTACTAGGAGAATTAAGGAAACATCAATTATACGCCAAGTCCAGCAAATGTGAGTTTTGGTTAAGACAGGTTGGTTTACTTGGCCATGTTTTAACCCAAGAAGGTGTTGCCGTAGACCCGGAAAAAGTCAAGGCCGTGCTTGGCTGGAAACCACCAGCCAGCATAACGGATGTACGAAGTTTCTTGGGAATGGCAGGATATTACCGAAGGTTTATTGAAGGGTTCTCCACCATAGCAAAACCGATGACACAATTGCTCAAGAAGGACAAGAAATTTGTTTGGACAGAAGCTTGCGAGAACAGTTTCCAAGAACTCAAAATAAAATTAACAACAGCACCAGTATTGGTTGTGCCAGACATACACAAAAGTTTTGAGGTGTATTGTGACGCTTCCCGGAAGGGCCTCGGATGCGTATTAATGCAAGAAGGCAAGGTAGTCGCGTATGCTTCCAGGCAACTTCGCAAGCATGAAGAAAATTATCCTACTCATGACCTGGAGTTGGCAGCAGTCATTCATGCACTCAAATAATGGAGGCACTTTTTACTTAGAAATCGTTGTGAAATATACACGGACCATAAAAGCCTCAAGTATATTTTCACACAACCAGAACTCAATTTACAGCAACGATGCTGGTTGGAATTAGTGAAAGATTATGATATTGGTATTCACTACCATCCAGGAAAGGCGAATGTAGTGGCAGATGCTCTTAGTCGAAACCCCAGTTCAGGCAACGACGGTCTGCCAAACTTGAGACCCGAATTTCAGCAGGAGTTCGCCAAACTCAACATGATGATGGTCGCTGAGGGTGATGTGTCAAATTTGGAAATACAGCCTACCTTAATGGAACAAATTAAGGAGGCTCAACATGGACACCCCAGCATCAAAGGCATAAAAAGAAAAGTGAGTTTGGGTAAGGCCTCAGAATTTGTCATAGACGATAAGGTAATACTATGGTACGGAGATAGACTTTGCGTACCAAATATAGAAGACCTCAAACAGCAAATTCTAGCCGAAGGCCACGCCGCTCCATATTCAATCCACCTGGGAGGAACCAAAATGTACAAATACATTCAGGAAAAATTTTGGTGGCACGGTATGAAGAGGGATATAGCCACCTTCATTGCATGTTGTGATTCGTGTCAACGCATTAAGGCCGAGCATCAAAAACCAGCTGGGTTATTACAGCCAAACAGGATACCTGAGTGCAAATGGGATGAAATTGGGATGGACTTTATTGTTGGACTACCTCGGTCACAACACGGAAATGATGCCATATGGGTCATCACAGATAGACTAACCATGGTGGCACATTTCATTCCCGTAAGGACAACCTACACCACTCAGAAGCTTGCTAAGCTTTATCTCTCCTGCATAGATTGCCTGCACGGAGTCCCAAAGACTATAATATCTGACAGAGGCACTCAATTTGTCTCTAGATTTTGGGATCAATTACAACAAGCTTTGGGAACTCAATCATGCTCAAGACAAAGATACCACCCCTGCATCGATGGACAAACCGAACGCCAGAACTAAATTCTAGAGGACATACTGAGGGCATGTGTCCTCGCCTATGGAACCATTTGGGAAGAAAGCTTACCATATGCCGAGTTTGCATTCAACAACAGTTACCAAGCCAGCCTACAAATGGCACCTTTCGAAGCCTTGTACGGGCGGAGATGTCGTACCCCCCTAAATTGGTCAAAGACCGGAGACAGTCGTATCTTCGGCCCAGACATGCTCAAGGAAGCTGAGGAGAAAGTTAAGCTAATCAGGGACCGACTCAAGACAGCTCAAAGCCGACAGAATAGTTATTACGATCGAAAACATCGGGGAGTCAGTTTTGAACCTGGTGAGTATGTGTACCTCCGAGTATCTCCCATGAGGGGCCTGCAGCGATTCAAAGTTAAAGGAAAGCTAGCACCAAGATTTATCGGACCCTTCTGTATAGTTGCACGAAGAGGCACGGTAGCCTACCAGCTAGACCTACCCGAAGAGCTGTCAGACGTCCACGACGTGTTCCACGTCTCACAATTGAGGAAATGCGTGAGCAACCCAGAAAAGCAGGTACCTCATGAGGACATTGACGTACAGCCAGACCTCACCTACAGGGAACGCCCAATAAAGATATTAGAGGAGTCTGAAAGGAGGACCCGTCAAAAAACAATTAAGTTTTTCAAAGTCCAGTGGAGCAATCACATCAAGATGAGGCAACATGGGAAAGAGAAGATTTTCTTCTAAGTAACACCCACACCTATTTGAGGATCAGCTGAAATCTCGGGGACGAGATTTTTCCTAAGGGGGTAGGTGTTGTGACACTCCAAAAATTTTGATTTGGTTTTTATCAAACTCTTTATTTGATTTAAAGGTGGCTATTTAAAATCCTTCTAAAAAGACCCTCCTTCTCAAAAAAATTCTCTTATGACTAATGTTTTATTTTGTGTCTTCCTCAACCTTAGTGTTTGATAGTGAAGACTTTTCTTTTGGTGTTAACTCATCACAATAAAATTTTAGGAATTATTTTTATTAAAAAGAAATCCTATGGGTTTTTGGAATTATTCCTTTTATTGCAACCATCCATTTTTCCATGCCTCATGTTAAAATTTCTCACAAAACCCCTCCCTCCACTTTGGGTCAAGTCAAATATTCAATTCCAACAAGCTCAACCCATTTTTGATTTTTATTCCATTTATTTTATCCCCAAAACTATTTCTGCCATTATTTTTGGACCTAGGTGGGTTACAAAGGAAGTACCAAAGTTTTTAGAGTTTTGATCACAAACCAACTCCTCTGACTAGTCCTTAGCACCCTCAACCTAGATCCATCAAGATCCACTCTTCCACAGTTCAAAATTTTCAAGTTTTACTCACTGCAAGTTTGGACTAGATTTGTCAAATTTGGTGAAATTCAATATTTTTCTTCTCCAAAAATTCTGAGAAAAATCAGGCAGCCCCTAGATGCATTGAGAGATCACCTCACCAAAGATCAGCTCCAGATAAATTTTCCACATGCGAAAATCATTTCATCGAGCACCTGGCATGCACTGTTGCTGTTCAATTTCAGAAAATTCAGAGTTTTAGTGTCTGAAGTTCAGTCGACAATGTCGTTCGTCAGAACCCGTCGACAATCTCGCCAGTGGCCTCCTTGGATCGATGCTCACTGCTCCCCCTTCTTATCCAGTGCGCCGCAAGGTCGCTTGGCCGGGCGCGGGCGTTGGTGGCGACGTGGCTCGCCAGCTCCGGCGTCTTCTGCGGTGGCAGAGCCACCCGTGGTGACCAACAGTGGCCGACCCTGCTTTCGACGCAGACCAGCACCGCCCGAGCCACCCGAGGCCTCCGCGTGGCCACCCCCCTCCTCTGTGCACGCTGCGGCACCGTCGCCGTGGCCTGGCAAGCACAGGGCGTGCTCTCTACCGCCGACGGGCTCGCGAGGCGCCGTTCCGTCGAAACCGTGGAGCAGGTCAGATCCAACCAAGATTTTCGGTTGAGTGGAACCAGTGCACCATCACGTTGATGCCCAGCCACCTAATCCACCCGTCCGGCCACTGCCTCGCCGTTATCGCCGCCGGAGTTATAGTGTTCGCGGGAACCGCCTTGGGCCGGCTATAAATAGCCACCCCGAGCTCGCCTTTGACCAACACCACTCGCTCCACCTCGCCAGAACTGCGCTCGACCCCTAGGAGGATCCCGAGGAGGGCTTCTCCTCCGTCTCCGGCCGCCCCAATCCGCTTCGGGCTCCGGCATGATCCGCTCCGGTGAGGGCACCCCCACCTCCCAAACCCGGCCCGTAGCCTCCTAGGGCACTCAATCACCTAACCCGCGCCTCAATTTGGCATTTGCATCCTTCCCCGTCGAAACCCACCATCACCCGAGCCGCCGTCCGCCGGAGTAAGGGCCGCCGTCGACGTGGTGCTCGCCGACGACCACCTCCACCACCCACAGACGCGGGAGAGCACACTGAGTCCGTAGGTAACCTCCGCTCCTCCTAACTCGCCGTGGATCGTCGCCGGCAACCACCGCAAGCTTCGGGCGTCGGCGCGTCTGTTTTCTCTCTCAAATATTCAAACCTGACAGGTGGGACCCCCTCGTCAGCGTTTTCTTCTTTTTTGAACCGTTTTCTGAAAACACCTTCGGGCAAATACGCTTTCTGACTGAAACGTTTTTCTGTCCTTTTCTGTTCTACCCCCTGGAAACTTTCTGTTTCATTACAGACAAGTCCCTGGTCTAAAACTTTAATAACTTTTAAACAAAAAATGATTTTTGATTGATTCTTTTCTGTCATCTTTATTTTTCTGTTTAGTTTTTTATCATATTTATTTGAAAAATATTTGGAACACTTTTTGTGCACACACGGTATTTACGTTAGTACGTGTTTTCTTTCTACCGTAGATACCGGAGGAGGTAACGGAGCCGCAAACTTCACCGAGCTAGACTCCGACTAATCCGAACCAGGCAAGCACGTTTGAACCTTTGATATGATGAGTGTTTTGCATGTTTGCTTAAGTGATCATTTCATGGCATGTTTATGTGAATATCAGTAAGTATTGTATCGCATGCAAAACTATTGCGAGTGAGCTTCGAAACTCGATGTGTTATTTGATGTGAGTTTACATGATCATGTGGTGACATGAAAGGTGGTAAGATGGTATTGTTGAAGCATGCCAGTCTTATGCCAAACCATTTAACTCCAGTGTCAACGTGGACCAAGTCACGTTACCATCCGTTCCTTTTCATGTACTACCGCATGTTTTCTGCAAAGAATATGGTTTAGTAACTTGCAAACCTCTTTCCTTGTACACACCAAACAGAGGGGCCGGGATGAAGGTTCCATGGCCCTGGATTAAAGCCCTTCATCCGGTCAGGGAGCATGGGTGTTTCCGGTTGGGACCGAGAGGGGGGCACCCCTTAGAGCGCGCGAGATAAATTTGATCCCATGCTATTCGAGGTTGTGACCTCCCCGTCTTAGAGTTTTTCTTGAACGTTGCCTAGGGTGATTCCTGGCAGCGGAATGTGGAATTGAGTGTGTACTGGTTAGACGTGTTTCTTCTAAAATACCATAAACAGAACTAGTCCTTCGTGACTACGGAAATCCGTTGGGTGTGGTTAAATAGTACAAACTCTGCAGAGTCAAAATCATTCAAGTAACCCTATCTATGGTCAAGGGTTGTGTTCAACTTGTCTTTGTCAGTCTAAGTGTCAGTCTCCATGACAATCGCCGGTGAACAAACAAGAGTGGTAAACCCGGCTGAATGATTACTCCTGTGGATGGACTAACCCGTTTGTTATTATGTACTGAGTATTTCCTTGGAGTGATTTAACTTCACGAACTTATTGAATACGAATGATGAAATATAAGCCCTCTCTCGTGATGTCGCCGACGTCCGATCGCGGGCACTCTTGTTATTTACTTCGATATAAGCCCTTTATGTGATGTCGCCAGACGTCCGATCGTGGCACTCTTGTTATTTACGTTCGATATAAGCCCTTTATGTGATGTCGCTCAGACGTCCGACTATGGCACTCTTGCTATTTACTTTCGATATAAGCCCTTTACGTCATGTCGCTCAGATGTCCGACTGTGGCACGCACAGTCATTTACTTTCCAATATAAGCCCTTTATGTGGTGTCGCCGACGCCCGATCGCATGCATGTTAATTTTATTTTTACCTTCGAGGCGCCGCTCGCATAATCCGATCGGTTTTCAGTTATTTTGTTGGGATTTCGGGAGGAATACCGCCTGACTTCCCTTTTTCTTAAACATGCCTTGCAAATTTATTATCTGAGTGTGCATTGCTAAACTGCTCATGTGCATCATGTTCGCATTTGTTATATCTTATGTCCGAACTGTCTTGCGAGTACATTCAAAGTACTCACCTGGCTTGTTGATTTGGCCAGATGTTGACGAAGGAGATCTTATGGATGAAGAGTTCGATAGCGAGTCCGACGCCTAGAGGAGTCCCAGTCAGTCCCTTGCGAATCTTGGAAATTTGGTCACTTGTATCATATACGCTTCCGCTACCCGAATAAAATCATCGAGCCTCCCTTCGACGCTCGATGAGCTGCAAGTGTAGGAGTCATGTCACCCACTTCACTGTGACATATCCACCACCACTTTTATTACGAGTCAGTAGTATGCCACCACACCCTTGTGTCATATCCGCCCTTATGTATAATTATTGGTGTGCTTGTAATAAATTGTTGAGCAACCTCAGCTCAACCCTGCAATATATTTAGTACTTCTGGACTTCTGTATCAAGAACTTGTCTACCAGTAAGGAGGATTCTCCTATAGTAGAAATAAAAGTGTCGGTTTCTCAATAAGTATTTTATTGAAAAACCGGTCGTGACAGTCACACTGGAAGTGGTCTTCGGATCTCTGGACAACTTCCAAAGCAAGGAGTTAGTCTTTGATATCGTCCCATTCCGCAGTAGCTATCATGCACTGCTCGGGTGAACCGCATTTGCAAAATTCAATGCGGTACCGCATTATGCATACCTCAAGCTCATGATGCCAGGACCTAGGGGGGTCATAACAGTCAATGGAAACACAGAGCACTAGCTCCGCACGGAGGAGCACTCTGCGGCCCATGCAGCAGAAGCACAAAGCATCCTTTTAAGGCAAATCGCCAATTCGGCGATATAGCCCCCGGACACCGTCAAGCGAGTCCGGAGTAACCTGCAGCAGGATCGCTCGCACGCTCGAGCTCGCTTAACAATTCGACCCCGCCCTAGTCCCGATCAAGCGACGAAATCCGTCCCGCACGTACATAATTACGCACTGAAAATACCATGGGCGTAGGCGGGGGCACGATCAGGGCACGTCCAGCAATGCGGCTCAACCGCCCTAGGTGCTACATACCTTTATCATTTTCCCTTTCAGGACCTTACTCTCTGGAAGCCTTCTCCGACAGTATCATTGCCGGACACATTACGGGAAGGAACAACCAAGGAGGCAAGAAGCTAAAGTCGTACAAGGGAACCCACAGGTGGTCTCTAATAATAATCGACATACCCGTTTTTTAATACCCATACGCAACCTGCCCTTGGATAGGACATGTCAAATAGTCCTATTTTTTGCTTATTGCACTACTTGTATCAGTATGCTTCGACGTATTATTTAAATAACAATGCATAGTATTAGTCTATTATTGCATTATCCATCCTTTTTCTTATATGTTTATTTACGACAATTTGCACCCGTACATCCTGGTACGACCAGTGCGCCAGGGGCTTTTGTATACCCCATAATACGGCGTGAGAAGTCCGAACACTTTCGACAGTGCGGCACCCCGAACTTATAGCATTCTATGCATCAACTCCGAATCATGTCTTTGGTTAATAGTTGGGTTTGCCCGGCTCCTATGTTTTGGTACCTTACGTTCCGCTATATCGGCTAAGGTAGCGCTAGGAGAACTACTGTGATTGTGTCCCGGTTCTTCCGGACGAGCACCTCAGTAGAGAAAGCCGAAAACTGACTGTCATGATAAGGCGAGAGCTGGTCGCTGTTCGAGAGGTTTCAAGTCCTTAAAGACTTCTTCCGTTTCGGGCGAGGAGTCGGCCTTGCCCGACTTAGGCATATATAGCGCCCTAAATTCGGCCTTCCGTATACTAGGGGCTTCGCCAACATTTAAAATTGTAGACTTCTATGGCTAAGTGAGAGTGATAAATCCTTATAGTCTGATTGCTGGTTCACAGTCAATGCCTCCTCAAGGACCCAAAATTGGGAAAAAGAGTGCTCAGGTTTATCCCTAACACCCCAGATTAGTTACATGGGGGCAGAAGCGACGACGCCAACTCTCGATTTTATAAACGGCCGCATGTAAGGTAATATTTTAAATTCAAAATGTGTTGCATAGCGCAAATGAACTAGTTTCACATTACAGGATCACATGAGCATGTTCATTCAAAAATTACTTCTTTAGAACATTCCTCCGCCACAAGGCGGGAACCCTTCAGGACACTGTCATAATACATTTCGGGGCGACGATGCTCCTTGCCCTCCGGCAACCCCTCCTTCACCAGCTTCACGGCGTCCAGCTTCGCCCAGTGCACCTTCGCCCGGCCAAAAGCCCTGCGCGCACCCTCGATGCAGATGGAATGCTTGATGACTTCAAGCCGTGGGCAGGCATCCACAAGCCGCTTCAGCAGACCGAAGTAGCTGTTAGGCAGGGGATCGCCAGGCCACATCCGTACTATAAGACCCTTCATGGCCTGTTCGGCCGCCTTGTGAAGCTCGACCAGTTGCTTCAGCTGGTCACTCAAGGTTATTGGGTGTTCGTTCCCACTATACTGAGACCAGAACAACTTTTCTGTCAAGCTCCCGTCCTCAGCTCGGTAAAACTCCGCGGTATCTAGCACACTGCGGGGAAGATCTGTGAATGCTCCTGGAGAGCCCCGAAGTCGGGTAAGTAAAAGGAAAGTTTCCTTCACATGCTTGCTTTGCATATGAATGCCTTACCTGCTGCTATCTTCTTCGCCGCACCAATCTCCTGGAGGGCCTTGTGGGCTTCAGCCTTGGCATTTTGTGCGCTTTCGAGCGCCTTCGCAAGCTTGGACTCTCGCGTCTTAAGAGTCAAGCTCCAAGGACTCGTGTTTTTTGGCGAGAGCCTCGAGCTCTTGCTGCACCTCGCCTACCCGGGCTTCTTGCTTTTCTCACTCAATGCGCTCCCTGGCCGCTTTGTCTTCAGCCTCGGACATCGCCTTCTTCAGGGTCGCCACTTCGGTCGTGGCCCCTGGCAAATTCATGATGATCCTATTATTTTACAACCAAATCTCTTTTTAATATATAGACAAGGTATTGCTTACCTTTGCTCTCCTCGAGCTGCCTCTTGGCAAGGCCGAGCTCTTCCTCGGACCGCTCAAGATCCTGCTTCAGTGCAGCGACCTCTGCAGTACGTGCGGCAGCGGCCAGCAGTGAAGCCTGCATATGCACATAGACATATTCTGATTAGACTCCTGAGTATTTATTTGATCCTCTATTCAGCATTTCTTTGCGAACGCCAAACAGAGCATCAGGGGCTACTGTCTGTGCGGTAATATTTTCCTATATTTTGATTACTTACCTGAAAGCATGTTAGGAGGCTGGCACAAGCTTCAGTTATACCATTTTTGGCGGACTGAACCTTCTCGATCACCGCACTCATGATAGTGCGGTGCTCTTTGTCGATGGAAGCGCCAAGCGCGCCAAAGAAGTTGTCCGGTGCCTCGATGCACAGAGGCCACCGGCACGGCATCTTACCCTCTTAACAGAGGGTCGCTGCGAGTCCGAAACCACCGGAGGTTACGGCGCAGTTGTTGGTGGGGGCGGACTTGGAGCCCATGGAGTCTTGCTCCCTTTGCGCCTGTGGTCCGAAGGTCGCCGAGGCACCTCCGGGACTACCTCCTTCGCTCAAGTGTTTTCGAGACAACACCTCGACGTTGTCCGAAGGGCGAGGGGTGGAGATGGTCGGAAGTGAATCGCTATTCATATTCGACGGATCCAAAGAACCATCCGACGAAGATACGTCGGACGGACTGCATACTCATGTTCGGCGTGAAGGGAAGTAGTGCTATAAAACATACCATGACTTACTATGGTATCCGGATACTTACGACTTCGCCAGGGGCTTGTCCCTGGGTAACCACTCGTCGTCGCTGTAGGCGGCCGTCGTGGAGCAGTCCGGAAGGAGGGTCCTTCCCTTCTTGGACCCTTCGGCCTCCCTGGGTGGGGGGGGAGAACTTTCCTCTTCCTCCTCCTCGTTTTCGTGGGAGGAGTGTGCTTTGGAGTTATCGGACGATGAGTCCGATATAACCCTGTGCCAGAGACCCTTTCGGGTACCCGTGGCCTTCTTCTTGGCCTTCTTCACCGGCACCTCGTAAGGCGCCGAAACCAGCATCTCCGTTAGGAGAGTATCTGCAGGATCTTCAGGCAGGGGGGCTAGGCTATCGATCTGCTCCACTGTCTCTACCCAGTCCTGTTAATGACATGGAAGTTTAGATCCCGCGCATGATTAAACTGGGGTAAATAAATATCCTGTGAGATATAAAAACTTACCGGATTGGCATGGCGCTTTGCGCTGAGTCCGCGGTCCTCGGTAAGGGGAGGAGGTACCTCGGCGCCCTTCAACAACACCCTCCAGACGTCCTTGTGCATCGTGTCGAAGAGCTCTCGCAGCGTCTGGTGCTTGGTCGGGTCGAACTCCCATAAATTGAATGCCCTTCATAGGCACGGGAGGATCCGGCGGAAGAGCATGACCTGGACCACGTTGACAAGCTTGATTTTCTTGCTCATCATGTTCTTGATGCATTTCTGGAGTCCGGTCAGCTCCACCGATGAACCCAGGACAGGCCCTTCTCTTTCCAGGAGGTGAGCCATGTGGGGATTCTGGATCAAAATTCGGGGGCCGCCACCCAGTTGGTGTCGCGCAGCTCGGTGATATAGAACCACCCCGATTGCCACCCCTTTATGGTCTCCACATAGGAGCCTTCGAGCCACGTGACGTTAGGCATTTTTCCCACCATGGCGCCTCTACACTCTGCTTGCTGGCCGACGACCACCTTCGGTTTAACATTGAAGGTCTTCAGCCACATGCCGAAGTGGGGCCTGATGCGGAGGAAGGCCTCGCACACGAAGATAAACGCCGAGATGTTGAGGATGAAATTAGGGGCCAGATCATAAAAATTCAGCCCGTAGTAGAATATGAGCCCGCGGCCAAACGGGTGGAGGGGAAAACCTAGTCCGCGGACAAAGTGGGTGAGGAAAACCACCCTCTTATAGGGTTCGGGCGTAGGGATGATCTACCCCGCATCTGGCAGCCGGTGTGCGATGTCCGCTGACAGATATCCGGCCTCCCATAGCTTTGTGATGTTCTCCTCCGTGACGGAGGAGACCATCCACTTGCCTCCCACTCCGGACATGCTTGGAGTGGTTTGAGGAGAAAGACGTGAACTTGGGCGATGGAGCTCGAGTGCGCAAGAATGGATAAGCAAGGGGGAACAAGGCGTGGGTAAAAAGGGGTGAGTCCTTGTCCCTATATAAGGGCGGAGGAAGCGATGCACCTCCCTCCTTACCTGGTAAAATCGCTTATTCCCCAAACATGGCGCGGTTGGGTTACCCACACCCATATTGATGAGAATCCCGTGATAAGGGGACACGATCTCGGCTTCGACAAGACGTGCCAATGAAACCGCCTCGCGATATGTGCGGGGGCTGGTTGAGAAAAATAGTTCGAATAATGATCGGGTCATGATGTGATGTCATGTTGTCAAATGTGTCAGCAGATTAGATGTGTGGAAATATTATTCTCCCTACGGTGGTATGTGGAACTTGTTTTGCAGAGCCGGACACTATCCTTGTGTTCAAAATCTTCTATGAAGTATTCGGAGGAGGAACCCACCTTGCAATGCCGAAGACAAATCTGCGCGCTGGGCTCATCGTCATTGAAAGCCTGATTCAGGGGCTACTGAGGGAGTCCTGGATTAGGGGGTCTCCGGACAGCCGGACTATATCCTTTGGTCTGACTGTTGGACTATGAAGACACAAGATTGAAGACTTCGTCCCATATCCGGATGGGACTCTCCTTGGCGTGGAAGGCAAGCTTGGCAATACGAATATGTAGATCTCCTCCCTTGTAACCGACTCTGTGTAACCCTAGCCCCCTCCGGCGTCTATGTAAACCGGAGGGTTTAGTCCATAGGACAACAACAATCATACCATAGGCTAGCTTCTAGGGTTTAGCCTCTACGATCTCGTGGTAGGTCAACTCTTGTAATACTCATATCATCAAGATCAATCAAGCAGGAAGTAGGGTATTACCTCCATCGAGAGGGCCTGAACCTGGGTAAACATCGTGTCCCCCGCCTCCTGTAACCATCCGCCTTAGACGCACAGTTCGGAACCCACTACCCGAGATCCGCCGGTTTTGACCCGACATTAACCATAAGGGAGTTCAATTTGTGACACCTTTTTCCAGGTTTACAATGACAATGTACTATGATTTCTGAAGGTTCTTTTGGAGGATTTCAGTACATACATGTCCCCCCCCCCATATTGGTTGCTTGATCCATATGGTTACAATCAATAAGCATTTCTCCTTTGGATTCATTGATACGTCTCCAACGTATCTATAATTTTTGATTGTTCCATGCTATTATATTACCTATTTTGGATGTTCAATGGGCTTTATTATACACTTTTATATTATTTTTGGGACTAACCTATTAACCGGAGGCCCAGCCCAAATTGTTGTTTTTTTTGCCTATATCAGTATTTCGAAGGAAAGGAATATCAAACGGAATCCAAACGGAATGAAACCTTCGGGAACGTGATTTTTTGAACAAACGTGATCCAGAGGACTTGGAGTGGACGTCAAGCAATCAACAAGGAGGCCACGAGGCAGGGGGCGCGCCTACCTCCCTAGGCGCGCCCTCCATCCTCGTGGGCCCCTCGTAGCTCCACCAACCTACTTCTTCCTCCTATATATACCTACGTACCCCGAAAACATCAGAGGAGGAGCCAAAACCCTATTTCCACCGCCGCAACCTTCTGTACCCATGAGATCCCATCTTGGGGCCTTTTCCGCCGCTCCGCCGAAGGGGGCATTGATCATGGAGGGATTCTACATCAACACCATTGCCTCTCCGATGATGTGTGAGTAGTTTACCTCAGACTTCAGGTCCATAGTTATTAGCTAGATGGCTTCTTCTCTCTTTTTGGATCTCAATACAAAGTTCTCCTCAATTCTCTTGGAGATCTATTCGATGTAATCTTCTTTTGCGGTGTGTTTGTCGAGATCCAATGAATTGTGGGTTTATGATCAAGATTATCTATGAACAATATTTGAATCTCCTCTAAATTCTTTTATGTATGATTGGTTATCTTTGCAAGTCTCTTCGAATTATCAGTTTGGTTTGGCCTACTAGATTGATCTTTCTTTCAATCGGAGAAGTGCTTAGCTTTGGGTTAAATCTTGCGGTGCTCGATCCCAGTGACAGTAGGGGAAACGACACGTATTGTATTGTTGCCATCGAGGATAAAAAATGGGGTTTATATCATATTTCATGAGTTTATCCCTCTACATCATGTCATCTTGCTTAAAGCGTTACTCTGTTCTTATGAACTTAATATTCTAGATGCATGCTGGATAGCGGTTGATGTGTGGAGTAATAGTAGTAGATGCAAGAAGGAGTCGGTCTACTTGTCACGGACGTGATGCCTATATACATGATCATACCTAGATATTCTCATAACTATCCTCAATTCTATCAATTGCTCGACAGTAATTTGTTTACCCACCGTAATATTTATGCTCTTGAGAGAAGACACTAGTGAAACCTATGGCCCCCGGGTCTATTCTCCATCATATTAATCTACCGTTATTTCTATTACCATTTGTTTTGCTTTCTTTACTTTTAGTCTTTATCATAAAAATACCAAAAATATTATCTTGTCATCTCTATTAGATCTCACTTTTGCAAGTGGCCGTGAAGGGATTGACAACCCCTTTATCGCGTTGGTTGCAAGGTTCTTATTTGTTTGTGTATATGCGTGGGACTAGAGCGTGGTCTCCTACTGGATTGATACCTTGGTTCTCAAAAACTGAGGGAAATACTTACACTACTTTACTGCATCACCCTTTCCTCTTCAAGGGAAAACCAACGCAGTGCTCAAGAGGTAGCATTCATCTGTACTAGTTTTCTTAGGGAACTTTTCATCCACTCCAACCTCTTGTGAAGAAGGCAACATTTTTCTAGAATGAAATCAAATGCCCATGTTAATCATGTCAGATCAAAGATGGCATGTTAGTGCATTTTACAAATCCTGCAAACCAAATAGGCCTATCGTAATGTTCAAAACTGCATGTAGGCACTAACATGTTTTCTTCTTTTGCTGATAAGATTAGGCCCAGTGGTGGATAATGTGATATAATATAACAATCACGTTGAGTGCCTAGATCTGCATCTCTTAGAAATTAGTTTGAAGAACTACCGAGGGACCTTACTGGAGATTATATTCGCCAGGTTCTTTGTTCTCGGAGCAAGGGTGCTGATGGAAATGAGGTTTGCCCTACATTTATTTTGCAAAAATGAATGGTTTGTTGTTCAGCGCCGGCTCCTGCGGCAGAATGGAGTAGGCTCCAAAAATGTTGAATTTCATTTTGGAACTTCATATGACAGAGTAATCGAAAGTCATTGTGTCAACCCCATACATGACTTCTAAGTGGCTGGCCCCTTTGCAGAAATTGTGAGGTTTTGAAACCAGACTTAGAAGTAGTGATATTAGTTTGAACCTCTTTGATATCCATGTTCAGCGGATCAGCGCGACCGTTTGCAGCTGATGAGCTGAATTTCATTTCTAATATTAGTTTGAACCTCGTAATCTTTGAATTTGAGCCATATAACTCTGGAATTTGACCCTTGTAACATTTCGAGCTTTTGTAGTGCAATCGTTGAAATGGCATCGTATGAGACTCGTATATTGCTAGCACTATTTTGACCTTAATATGCAATGGTTTTGGATTTTATTAACCATTCTCGAATCAGTTTACCTTGTTGATCTCACAACACACAATCTGTATAGCTAACTCAACTGCGATCTTCGACATTATTGCACACAGTTGGTTTCTTCCACCATGTGCACTCTAGAGCGCAGAATTAATTATCGCACTCGAGAGTCCATCATCACCCTTCTGTGTAACTTTGACCTCATCACCCAAGGGTAAACTTATGACTGAAGTCATTCCACATACACTTCGTTTTTATAAAGCTTTTTGCCAATAAAGTCCCACGATTTGTCCCTCTTCTAGCCAACGCGTGGCCAAGCTAGCCAGACAAGAAGCTTGTGCGGTAAATAGCACGGTAGCGCGGGAACAGGATCACCGACGATACATTTGGCGCCTCTTCGAGCCCACGCATGTGGTGTAGTGTTGTCAAGCGTGCACGGGATTCTGGAATCTTTCGCTATGAACGTCGTGACAAGACGTGACGATTACAGGCCAACCGGCTCCCATTTATTATAGCGGCCATTTAACCTACCCTTGTGTCTCTTCAACTTTTCGATCGCGCCCCACCATTGCAAGAAGCACAACCACCACAAGAAATTCTTAGAGGGTATCCTACGCGGCTCCAATGGCGCTCCGAGCGGCTGCCGACGACGAACAGCAGTTCACCATGCACGCCGTGGTGGACACCAACAGAAGGTTCATGGACCTCTCGGTGGTGTACACCAACGACCCGGTCAGGGTGGTAAAGCACTCCATCCACATCATGGAGTTGTTGCTTGCCGAGGAGAAGTACAAGCTGGTCGGGTTTGACCTCGAGTACACCCGCGCTCGTGCCGGGTCTCGTCCCAAGGTCACCCTCGCCCAGATGTGCGTGCGCCACCACGTCCTCGTCTGCCACTACTGCCTGGCCACAAGGCCTTGCGAGCGTTTCGCCAGGTTTGTCAACATCCCCCACTACATGTTTGCTACGGTGGACATCACCAATGATGTAAAGGCGCTCGAGAGTTCGGGCATCGCCTGCTAGAATCTTGTCGACATCCAGGGCCAATACAAGATCTGGGGCAGCAAGGAGCATGAGAAGGACTAACTGGTTCACCTCGCCGAGGCCATCATCGACCCCTACTACAGAGACATGAAGGATTCGTGCAACAAGGATAAACGTGCCTGGCACTCGGCCTGGATGGAGAAACTCGGCAAAGCTCACGTCGTGTACGTGGCCAAGGAGTCGTACACATGCTACGACATGTATATGCGGATCGTTGACATGAGGAAGTGCCTCCTTCCCCAAAACGGCCAGGGATCCAGCCGGAAGCAGAGCAATGGCAAGCTTCGTCGCAACAATAAGTAGATGATTAGATCCTCGTTTCTCCTACTATAGTATGCATGTAATTTCTTACTTTGATGTGTGCAAATGTTATGTGTGTAGTCGCTTGTGTAATTGTATGCTTAATTTGGTTAGGCAATGCTATCTAAGTATATATGTTGATGCTCTGTAGACAGAGCGTAGATGTTGTGCGGACAAAGAAAATCACATCGCACACAGACTAAACAATGGAACCCGTCGGTGATGTTTTCATCAATCACTCACAATTGTATACCAGCAATTGTTTGCTCACAACACACACGACTTGTTAGCAGTAATCGTATGTGTTGTTATCGGTCTTCGCACACGTTTTCGATTACAGACCTGTTTGCCTCGTATCACACACATCGTGTTCATTTGAACCGTTTATGTTCTCATGTCTCAACGCAAACAATTCATCCGAGTGAACCGCATGCCGTATATAGCACACACCTTTGATCTGGCTGACCGTTTCTTTTGTGTTGCCTAATCACAAACAGTTCATCCGAGTGAACTGTATGTTGTACATCGCGCACACCTTCATATGGCTGCCTGTTTCTTTTGTTCCTCCTCATCGCAAACAGTTAATTGAGCTGAACCGTATGCCCTGCATCGCACACGCAACTAAACTCTGAACTGTGTTTGATGCATCCTCCATCGCAAACAGTTTGCACCTTTTTTGACTGTTTTTTTACACCACCGTTTCCGATTATGGCATCGCACACAGTTTCGTCGAAGGGTCTCTAATCGTAGTGTCGCGTTAGCAGCATCCTGCAGTAGTGTTCTTTCATATCTATCACGGAACCTATAGTTCATAAAAACGATCTACCAAGTATTATGGGACAAGACGGATTGGAATCAATATCAAGAACAATAAAATCTATGGGCACATAGTTCCTACTTGCAAGAATAACAACATCATTAATTCTTCCCAAAGGCTTTTTAATAGTAGAATCCGCCAAGTGCAAATTAATAGAAAATTCCTCCATATTGGTAAAACCTAGCACATCAGATAGAGATTTCGGAATTGTGGAAACACTAGCACCCAAATCACATAAAGCATTTCACTCATAATTTTGATCTGGACTTTACTGGTGGGTTCCCATTCATCATATAATTTTCTAGGAATTGAAATGTCTAATTCTAACTTTTCTTCCAAAGCTTTCATCATTGCTTCTACAATATATTTATTAAAAGCTTTATTTTTTTCATAGGCATTGGGTGAATTTTATCATGGATTTAACAAAGAAATGCTTTCAATCAAAGAGCAACTATCATAATTAAAGTCTTTGTGATTAAAAAGAATGGGCACATCACTAGTTAAAGTTTTTGCCTCTCCGAACCCACTTTTATCAATTTTTTCAACAAGATATTTACCCTCCGAGTTATTAGGACGCCATTTAACTAAAGTTGACTCTTCTTCAGTCCTCTTATCATCAATTTTTAACATTACTAAACAAGGAATCAATAGAAGAAACACCAATCATCTTAACATTTTCAGCATTACTACCTTCCAGAGGTTCCGACTTAGCTGCCATTTGATTTACTAGTGTAGCTTGTGCATCTGATATTTTTCCTATCAAATTTTCTGTATGAGCATATTAATATTGGATATTGGCAACTTCTTTGCTAACATGATCAAGTTGTTTCGTTATAGCATCTAACAATTTGAGCTCTTCGGTAAAAATAATTATTATGCTCGTATTGCACAGTCATGTATTCTTTGGTATTTTTCTCAATCTCAATTAAGATGTTGGGATAGGGAGCATCAAAATATTTTCTTTGAGACATTGTGACTACGCAAACAAGATCACACGCAAACAAAAGATTCAACAAGAAAAAGGCAAGAAAAAATATTTGTATTTTTGTAAAAACTTTTTAGAAGTGGGGGAGATGAAAAGGAGAGGCAAATGGTAAATAAAGTAAATTGCAAGGAGATGAGAGTTTATGCTTAGGTGCTTGATAAATGTTGATGATGTCTCCCCGGCAACGGCGCCAGAAATTCTTCCTGGTGCTTGTAATCTGTGTTGGTATTTCCCCAAAGAGGAGAGGATGATGCAGCACAGCAGAGGTAAGTATTTCCCTCAGTTATGAAACCAAGGTTAGCAATCCAGTAGGAGAAAACCAAGCAACACAATGTAAACAACACCTGCACACAACCGTATCGAGATAGATTAAATTGTATGAGATTTGATAAATAGATCAAACTAAAACACAAAATAAAATAAATAAAGGAAAATTGCAGCAAGGTATTTTTGGTTTTAATATATGATATGAACTAGACCCAGGGGGCCATAGTTTTCACTAGAGGCTTCTCTCGAGAAAATATTATACGGTGGGTAAACAAATTATAGTTGGGTAATTGACAAAAAAGCAAATAATTATGACGATATCCAAGGAAATGGTCATGTATATAGGCATCACATCCGAGATTAGTAACTGAAACGATTCTGTATCTACTACTATTACTCCACATATCGACCGCTATCCAACATGCATTTAGTGTATTAAGTTCATGGAAAAATGGAGTAATGCATTAGGTAAGATGACATGATGTAGACAAGATAAACTCACGTGTGAGTAAACCCCATCTTCTTACCCTTAATAGCAACGATACATGCATGTCACGTCTCCTTCTGTCACTGAGATTGAGCACCGCAAGATCAAACCCATCACAAAGCACCTCTTCCCATGGCAAGATAAATCAATCTAGTTGGCCAAACCAAACCAATAAATCGGAGAAGAAATACGAGGCTATAACAATCACGCATAAAAGAGTTCAAAGAAGACTCAAATTATATTCATGATAGATCTGATCATAAACTCACAGTTCATCGGATCCCAACAAACACACCACAAAAAAGAGTTACATCAAATAGATCTCCAAGAACATCAAGGAGAACATTGTATTGAAGAACAAAAAGAGAGAAGATGCCATCTAGCTACTAACTCCGGACCGTAGGTATCTGGTAAACTACTCGCGCATCATTGGAGGGGCAGCAAGGATGACGATCAACCCCTCCGTGATCGTAGCCCCCTCCGGCAGAGTGCCGGAAAAGGCCTCTAGATTGGATCTCGTGGTTCTGGAACTTGCGGCATCGGAAAAAGTATTTCGTTGACTCCCCTATGATTTCTTGGATTTTACAGTATTTGTAGAGGCGGAGGTAGGTCAAGGGGGTGCCTGTGGGCCCCACTACCCATCAAGGCATGCAAGAGGCCCCTAGCGCGCTGTCGGATTTCGGTTTCCGGCAGACCCTTGAGGTTCGAACTCTGGGGTGCGCACGGAGATCTTTCCCCTACCAGCTCACGCGTCGATGATTCGTAAGGAATCTAAGCTAGGAAGAAGAACACACAAGGGACGCAAGATTTATACTGGTTCGGGCCACCGTTGTGGTGTAATACCCTACTCCACTGTGTGGTGTGGTGGATTGCCTCCGGGGCTGATGATGAACAGTACAAAGGAAGAACAGCCTCGCGAGGGGCTGTTCTTGAGCTGGTGCGATGGACTGCTTGGGTGAGTCCGGTCGCTTCTCTCTTTCTCTCTCTCTCGGTTCCGCCGTCCCCCCCCCCCCCTACTCTGTGGTGGCTAGTCCTATTTATAGCAGGAGGCCCTGGGCCTCTTCCCAGATAATGAGCGGGAAGGGCGCCAACAATTGGCCATTTTGAAGGGGAACAGCTACTACACTTATCCTGACTAAAGTTGGTCTTCGGCTGCCAAAGGCTCTGACGGTGACGCCGTCCTGGGCTCCACGATGACCTCCATCCTGTCGTTCTGCTGGTCTTGGTCTTGTTGCACCGAAGCGGTAACCTTTGCCTGATGCCTTGGCCTGTGCTTGCCTCCTTTGCAACAAAGGGGAAACGAGGACATTGCGCAGGCTGGCGCCCGCCTGGCCCCCACCTGGTCTCGATCATCGTGGCTTGTGTAACGGGCACCCTCGTGAGGTACCCTGCCTTGATCTCTCTGCCTCCTCGCGAGCCTTCCTGACGAGGCTGCTCCTGAGGAAGGTTCCTGTCGTCCGCCCCACGAGGCTTGGCCCCTCGCGAGGGTCTTGAGCTTGAGCTGATGAGACTGGTCCGCGCAGGGCCCCCACTTGAGACACGCCACAGGCCGCAGGCAGGCAAGTCTGGGGACCCCCGTTCCCAGAACGCCGACAGTAGCCCCCAGGCCCAAGGCGCGCCCGGACTTGGCTTAGCAGAGAACCGAAGGGGCAAGTGCGAAGCGCCGCGGGCCCCAACAGCCTGTGGCCTTGGGCGCCGTGTGGCGATTGACTGGACTTGGGCGACTGCGCTTCCCCACGATCCCTCGGCAACCGCATGACTTGACAAGTCCCGGCACGCAGAAATGGGCCATGATTACCTGTGATCACGGAGGCCGACGGTTGGCCTCCTCCAGCTATAAGTACGGAACGGCGCAAGCCCTTCCAGTCCATCCCTTCTTGCTACTCCTTTCTCCCCATGGCTCCATCAAAGAGGTTCTCGGCCGCGGAGAAGGGAAAGGCCCGCCAGGTAGGGCCTGACTCTCCCCCGGCCAAGCGCGGCCGGGGCCGCCCTCGCAAGCATCCCGCGTCCCCTACTGCGGCTTCCCGTGGTCGTGGAGGTGGCAGCCTGCACGGTGATGAGCGCCTGGTCGCTGATGAGAGGCATGTCGTGCCTACGCGACCCCCCAGGTCGCGCTTCCGTTCAACGGAGGTGCTGCCGGAGTTTGTCTTGTGGTCGGCGGACCAGGCCACCGCCTGGCTCTAGCTCCCCCACTTCTTCGTAGGTGAACTCCCGGCCGGCGCTTCAGGCGGCCTCTGGCTTCAGGCGGACGATTGTTGTAGCAGGGCCTCCTGGGTTTCACTGGAGGTCTCCGCCGCCGGGAGGGCGGCCCTGACTCGCACCTGGCAAACGTTTGCCCGAGCGCGTGGCCTGAGCCAGCGATGCACCCTGCACTTCAAGTTTGACGGCGACGCAACCCCCTACGTGAGGGTGTTCGGGGAAGACGGTCACTGCAATGGGTGCTGCCCTGAAGACGGTGATCGCGGCCGGGCGCCCAGCCCCGGCATTGATCAGGACGATGATGGCAGCAGGCGCGTGAGCAGCGGTGCTCGGGGCTCGCCAAGCTCCGGCAACTCTCCCTCAGACTATAGCTCCTCCAGCCGGGGTCGCGACCAGCCCCCACGCCGTCGCGCCCGCCTCGAGGGAGGCGGCGGGTCATTCCGCCGTCGCGCCCTGGTGAAGCGAGAGGGGGAATCTGACTGAGCTTCGGAGGCAGTACTAGCCCTTGTCGCGAGTTGGTGCCGAGAAAATTGCGCCTATTTTGTTCTTCTTCCTTCCCTGCGCAAAGAAAATAAAGTGGTGTAGGACCCCCGCAGGGTCATGTCGAACTGCCGTCGCTAATTATCGGGATGTTTCCATTATTTTTGTGTCATGTTTCGGTGTTGTACGCCGACGTGCAGGAGTTACTCAGCTTGAGGAGGCTTGCAGCGGTCTTCGCCTCCCGAGGCCGAGGCCTCGCCGTGCGCTTTATGTCCTGCAAGGATTAGTTAGGGGGGGTAGCTTCAGGTTTTGGTTGCGGGTGCGGCCGACCCAGGTCATGTGCTCGCGTCGCGATGCCCGTGGGGCATGGACTGGGAGGGGTGCTCCCGCGGCTGACTCGGATAGGAAAACCTCAAACGCCCGGGGCAGAAAACACTCGCGAGGGTGCCCTCGTACCCCCCTCGCGAGACTCGCACGAGAGAAAACGAGGAAAATGAGTAAAAAGGCAAAGAGTCACAAGCCAGAGGCGGCAACAGCTCCAATAAAACTTCAAATAGAAATGAACAAGCCAACTGCAGAAAGCAAATGAAAAAGCCGCGTCTGGCACCTAGTCTAGTCTTTGACGTCTTCTCACCAGCGCGGAGCTAAGTGCTGCCACTGGGCATGGGCGGGAGCCCCCGAGGCCCGAGGGCGGCACTCTGGAGACTCCTGGGCGTGTACAGCCCCACTCATTATTACGTGAGAGTGTCATGGGCGGCGAGCTTCACAGGCATTCGCCTTCTTCACAGGCACTGGGCCTTTCCCAGAATGCGGAGGCTTCACATGCATTGGCCTTCTTCACAGGCACCGGGCCTTTCCCAAAATGCAGCAGCTTCACAGCCATTGGCCTTCTTCACAGGCACCGGGCCTTTCCCAAAATGCAGCAGCTTCACACGCATTGTCCTTCTTCACAGGCACCGGGCCTTTCCCAAAATGCAGCAGCTTCACAGGCATTGGCCTTCTTCACAGGCACCGGGCTTTTCTCAGGGGTAAAATCTTCGGAGGTGTCGAATGTTCCACATGTTCTGGATGGGTACCCCCTCCTGGGTCTCCAGGTGCACGGAGCCGGGCCTGGAAACATGAACAACCTTGAACAGGCCCTCCCACATGGGAGAAAGCTTATGCAACCCTTCCCTGGAGAGGACCCGTCTGAGCACGAGGTCCCCTACCTCAAGAGTCCTAGGGCGGATGTTGCGACAGTGGTATCGCCGCAGCGCCTGTTGATACCTTGCCGCTCGCAGCGCGGCCTCTCGACGATGTTCCTCCCCCAGCACGAGATACGTCCCCCGCATGGCGTCTTGTTGGGCCTCGCCGAACGCCAGGACCCATGCGGAGCGACGCCTGACCTCGTGAGGGAGGACGGCTTCTGCTCCGTAGACGAGGAAGAACGGGGTCTCGCCAGTCGGCTTGGCCGCGGTCGTGCGGATGGACCACGGCCTGATCGGATATCGTCGTGCCAGCCCTGCGCGTGAGGCCTCGGCTTCTTCTTGAAGGTCCTGGTTTTGAGGCCCTTCAGGACTTCCGCGTTGGCTCGCTCGGCCTGGCCGTTGCTCCGGGGGTGCGCCACTGAAGCGTAGCATATCTGCGTTCCAAGGTTAGCACAGTACATTTTGAAGAGATTGCTGGTGAACTGTGAACCGTTGTCGGTGATGATGCGGTTAGGCACCCCAAACCGGCTCACGAGGCCCCTAATGAACTAGACCGCAGAGCCCGCTGGGATGGTGCGGACAGCTTCCACCTCAGCCCACTTGGTGAACTTGTCCACGGTGACGTAGAGGTAGCGATAGCCCCCTGGCGCCCAAGGGAACGGGCCTAGAATGTCCAGCCCCCAAACTGCGAATGGCCATGAGAGGGTTATAGTTTGCAGACCTCCCGCCGGCTGATGGATCTGCTTGGCGTGAAATTGGCAGGCCTCACAAGCCTTTACCAGCTCAACAGCGTCGCTGAGTGATATGGGCCGGTAGAACCCGCTGCGGAACGCCTTGCCAACGAGGGTTCGTGATGATGAGTGATGCCCACAGCCTCCGCCGTGTATGTCTTCCAGCAATTCCTTCCCTTGCTCTCTGGAAATGCAACGAGGGACCGTCATTGATCGCCTCGGTAAAGCTCTCGATCGGCGATGCACGATGGCCGTGGCTTGCCGCGTCCTGCGCCCGCCTCCTCCTCCTTCTCCGGCAGGTCCCCGCGTCAAGTAGCTCTTGAGCTCTGTGATCCAGCACCCTTCACGAGGCTCCAACGCCCGAGCAGGCGTGCCTCGAGGCCGGGCCGCAGCCTGGGCTCCCGAGGCAGGCGGCCGGGGAGCTCCTCCCGAGGTTTCGCCGCGCTTGATAGTGATGGTGCCGTTGAGGGCCTGAAGAGTCGCTCTTGAGCGCCAGCTCTGAGGCAGCCGCTGGGCGCCCTCTTGGCGATGTCATCCGCCTCTTGATTGGTGCCGCGAGGCACATGCTGCAGCTCCAGCCCCCAGAACTGTTTCTCCATCCTGCGAACCTCCGCGAGGTAGGCTTCCATGTTCTCGTCCTTCGGCTCGTACATTTTGTTGGAGAAGTTGACGAGGAGTTGTGAATCGCCCTTGATGATGAGGCGCTTTACCCCCAAAGCGACTGCGGCTCTCAGGCCGGCTATCAGGCCTTCATACTCTGCTATGTTGTTGGAGACCTTTTACCCGTGATGGAAACAGAGCTGCACGGCGTAGTAGAGCTTGTCTTGAGTAGGGGATACGAGCACAGCACCGGCCCCCGCGCCATGTCGGGAGAATGCCCCGTCGAAGTACATGACCCAGCCGTCCGGTGCCTCGCTCCCCGGAGAAAGTGATCGGTCTTCGCCTGCTTCGAGGTCGGGTGCCTCCATCCATTCTATCATGAAATCTGCCAAGGCGGCCCCCTTGATGACTCTGGTTGTGCTGAACTCTAGCTGAAACACTTGCAGTTCGATGTTCCACTCGGCGACTCTTCCAAATGAGTTGGGGCTCCTGAGCACCCTCTCCAGAGGGTATGCTGAGACGACCTTGGAAGTAGTGCCGCAGCTTGCGTGAGGCTACCAATAGTGCGAGGAGGAGTTTTTGGGGCATGGGGTACCGCGCCCTCGCGTCCCGTAGCACCGTGCTGACGAAGTACACGGGGTGCTCGACGAGGCTGTGGGCACTGGCGCTTCTCGCGTCCCCCGTAGGTTGGGGCGCCTCCCAAGATGACGGAGCCCCCAGCGCTTGGTCGCTTGGTGGGGCCTCTTCTGCTTCGTGCGCGCTTTCCTGCTGCCACTGATCCCCTGCGGCCGCGGCCGCGGTCTTCGTGAGGCTCTCTTGGCTTCGCTTTGCTTCGGCCCGGAGGGTAGTTGCGACCTTGGCCTGATGCTCCTCCCTGACCGCTACCAGGGCTGCGCTGGCGGAGTAGGGGGTGGCCGCGAGGTAGAGCACCAGGGGCTCCCGAGGATGCGGAGCTACCATCACCGGAGGGCTGGTAAGGTACCTCTTGAGTTCTTGGAATGCCTTGTCGACCTCTTGATCCATTCAAAGGGCCCTTCTTCTTCATCGGCTTGAAGAATGGCGGTGCTCGTTCCCCAGCTTGGAGATGAAATGTCCTAAGCGTGGTCACGCGCCCGTGAGTTTCGCATTTCTCGAGGGTCTTTGGTGGGCTCATGTCTTGTTGCTTTGACCTTTTCCGGGTTGGCCTCGATGCCCCTGTGGGACACGAGGAAACCCAGGAGCTTGCCCGAATGGACTCCAAACACGCACTTCTCCGGGTTGAGCCGCAGGTCTACTTCATCGAGGCTCGCGAAGGTTTCTTCCAAGTCCTATATCAGGGTTTTTGCCTCCCGAGACTTCACTGCAATGTCATCGACGTACGCCTCAGCATTCCTCCCGAGCTGTCGGCCCAGGGCGATGTGCATCAGCCGCTGAAAGGTCGTGCTTGCGTTGCGCAACCCAAACGACATGCATGTATAGCAGTACACTCCGCACGGGGTCAGGAAAGCCGTTTTTTCCACGTCTTCTACCGCCATCTTGATCTGGTGATAGCCCGAGAAGGCATCCAGGAAGCACAGCAGGTCACACTCAGCGGTGGAGTCGACGATATGGTCGATGCGAGGAAGCGGAAATGGATCCTGTGGGCAGGCCTTGTTGAGGTTGGTGAAGTCGACACACATACGTTCCTTTCGCCCCTTTTTTGGCACGACAACTGGGTTGGCCAGCCAATCCGGGTAGCGGACCTCGCGAATAACCCCTGCTACCTCTAGCTTGCGGGTCTCTTAGATGATAAAAGCTTGTTTCTCTGTGGACTGTCGCCTCGCCTTCTGCTTCACAGGGTGCACGTTGGGGCACACGTTGAGGTGATGCTCAATCACGCCCTTCGGGACCCCCGCCAACTGATCAGGTCCCCAAGCGAACACCTTCTTGTTCACGTGCAGGAACTTTACCAAGGCCTCCTCCTGCTTGGGTTCGAGGTCTGCACCTATGGTGAAGGTGGCGTCAGTGGACCCGTCCTCGTTGATTGGTACCTGCTTGGTTTCCGCCTTGTTTTGAGTGAATAGCTGCTTCTTCTTAGACGACGCGGCCCCCTTGGGCTCGGGGGCGTCAGCGTTGGCGGGCCGTGCCGCCGTGGCCGCCTTGAAAACAAGCTTGAGCGCCTGCAGTGCATCTCCTATGTCTCCTGACACGGTAAGGACGCCGCTGCTCCCGGGCATCTTCATGAGGTTGTACGCCGAGTGAGTCGCTGCCATGAACCGTGCCAAGGCCGGGTAGCCGAGGATGGCGTTGTAGGAGAGGCCGATGGGGGCGATGTCAAAGTCTATCGGCTCTGTGCGGAAGTTGTCGCGGGTGCCGAAGGTCACCGGGAGGCGAATTTGTCCCAGGGAGGCAGCGGAACCGGCTCCAACTCCTGAAAAAGGCCTGCTGGGCTGGAGCCGCTCTGGTGGCACATGGAGGAGGCTGAAGGCCTCCACAGAGAGCACGTTGAGGCCGGCTCCGCCGTCGATGAGGGTCCTGGTGACGGCCACTTGGCAGATTGTGGGGGTGCACAGCATCGGAAGCGCGCCCGAACCAGCGGGGTTGGAGGGGTGATCGTCCGAGTTGAAGATCAGGTCGGCCTCGGGCGCCACCCAGCCCGATGGGGCTCCCTGGCGCTTAGAGGCGGTGGCGATCTGGCGGGTGAACGGCTTGACGTGGCGGCTCGAAGGTGGCGCCGGTGAACCGCCCAGGAGAGATGCGACGACCGGGGGCACCGGCCCGGCGCGATGGGCGAGGTAGAGGTCGCGCAGCTCCCCCCAACAGGCCTGCTGCTCGTTCCCCGCCGGGCTGGTGGGGGCGTTGGCGGCAGGCGACGGGGAACGACGGGGGTGTCCGCCAACGGGAGCCGTCTGGGCGACTCGAGCGGCACGAGCAGCCCGGCGCTCGGCGCGGGCTCGGCGAGCGTCAGCCATGGACACGATGGAAGATCACACGCGACCAGCGGAAGAAAGATTCCGGCGCACCCCTACCTGGTGCACCAAATGTCGGATTTCGGGTTCCGGCAGACCCTTGAGGTTCGAACTCTGGGGTGCGCACGGAGATCTTTCCCCTACCAGCTCACGCGTCGATGGATCGTAAGGAATCTAAGATAGGAAGAAGAACACACAAAGGACGCAAGATTTATACTGGTTCGGGCCACCGTTGTGGCGTAATACCCTACTCCAGTGTGTGGTGTGGTGGATTGCCTCCGCGGCTGATGATGAACAGTACAAAGGAAGAACAGCCTCACGAGGGGCTGTTCTTGAGCTGGTGCGATGGACTACTTGGGTGAGTCCAGTCGCTTCTCTCTTTCTCTCTCTCTCTCGGTTCCGCTGTCCCCCCCCCCCTACTCTGTGGTGGCTAGTCCTATTTATAGCAGGAGGCCCTGGGCCTCTTCCCAAATGATGAGTGGGAAGGGCGCCAACAATTGGCGATTTTGAAGGGGAACAACTAGTACACTTATCCTGACTAAAGTTGGTCTTCGGCTGCCAAAGGCTCTGACGGTGACGCCGTCCTGGGCTCCAGGATGACCTCTGTCCTATCGTTCTGCTAGTCTTGGTCTGGTTGCACCGAAGCGGTAACCTTTGCCTGATGCCTTGGCCTGTGCTTTCCTCCTTTGTACCAAAGGGAAGCGAGGACCTTCTTGAGGCTGGTGGCCACTGGCGCCCTTTGGTCTCGTCGTCATGGCTTGCGTCACGGGCACCCTCGTGAGGTACCCTGCCTTGATCTCTCCGCCTCCTCGCGAGCCTGCCTGACGAGGCTGCTCTGAGGAAGGTTCTGTCGTCCGCCCATGAATCTCAGCCCCTCGCGAGGTCTTGAGCTTGAGCTGATGAGGCTGGGCCGCGCTGGGCCCCCACTTGAGCCACGCCGCAGGCCGCAGGCAGGCAAGTCTGGGGACCCCCGTTCCCAGAACGCCGACACGCGCCCTGGTGTCTAGTGGGCCCCATGATACGTCTCCAACGTATCTATAATTTATGAAGTATTCATGCCATGTTTACAATAATTTTATATGCTTTTGGTATGATTTGAATGGAACTAACCTGAACTGACGATGTTTTCAGCAGAACTACTTTCGTGTTGTTTTTTGCAGAAATAAAAGTTCACAGAATTGGATGAAACTTTTTGATGATTTTTTGGAAGAAGAGAGAAATAATGGAGCAAAGAACCGCCAGAGGGGGGCCCCTGCTGCCCACAAGACATCAGGGCATGCCAGCCCCCCCTAGCGCACCCTGGTGGGTGGTGGCCCCCTGGGGCCCATCTTATATATTAAGCAACCACCAAAAGTTGATCTAGATTAGAAGTTCCGCCGTCGCAAGCCTCTGTAGCCATGAAAAACCAATCTAGACCCCGTTCTGGCACCCTGCCGTAGGGGGAAATCATCACCGGAGGCCATCTTAATCATCCCTATGGCCACCATGATGATGAGGGAGTAGTACACCCTCAGAGCCAAGGGTTTGTACTAGTAGCTATGTGTTTGATCTCTCTCTCGTGTTCTTGCTTTGGCACGATCTTGATGTATCACAAGTTTTGTTAATACAGTTGGATCATATAATGTTTTCCCCTCTCTATCTTGTTATGATGAATTGAGTTTTCCCTTTCAGATTTCGGTTTGTCGGATTGAATATTTTTATGAATTTGAGAGCACTTGATGTATGTCTTGCTATGAATACCCGCGGTGACAATGGGGTATCATATTGATTCACTTGATATATGTTTTGGCACTCAACTTGCGGATTCCTGAAGTTACATTGGGGTAATCTATGCATAGGGGTTGATGCATGTTTTCGTCCTTGTTTCTCATGTAGAAATCTTGGGGCACTCTTTGAACTTCTTTGTGTTGGATTGAGTATTATGAATCTGAAATTGTTTGATGTGTATCGTATAATAAACTCATGGATACTTGTGGTGACATTGGAGTATCTAGGTGACACTAGAGTTGGTTGATGCGTATCATATGGTGTTATTCTAGTACGAACTCTTAGATAGATCAATCGTAAAGGATAACTTGGTGTTATCTCAGTATGAACTCTTGGATAGATCGATCTAAAAGGATAACTTTGAGGTGGTTTCGTACCCTACAAACAATTTTGCCTTATGCTCTCCGCTAGATAAGAACTTTGGAGTGATTCTTCATCGCACGTTGAGGGATGGTTATATGATCCAATTATATTAGCATTATTGAGAGATTGCACTAGCGAAATATGAACCTTAGGCCTCATTTTTAAGCGTGAGCCTTAAAGTCCAAGGTATTTGCTGAGGGGATCAATGGAAGGGGTTTGACATAATGTTCCGTGTGTGTGAAATAAAATTGTTTCGTTGCTACTTGTGAGCTGCGTTGGGATTTCCCCCAGTGAGAACCAAGGTTTATCGAACGTTAAGGAGAATCATGCAAAGCCTCATGAACATCACCTGCACACACAAAATCAAATACTTGCACCCAACGCGGGAAAGCGGGTTGTCAATCCCCTTGAACTCGTTACTTGCAAGGATCAAATCTTGTATAGGTAGATGGATAAATTGAAAAGCAAAATAAACAATAAAATTGCATCAAAGGTATTCTTGTTTCTATAATATGATAAAGGTAGACCCGAGGGCCATAATTTTCACTAGTGGCTTCTCTCTCGAACACATAACATATGGTACGTGAACAAATTACTGTTGGGCAATTGATAGAAAAGCACATAGTTATGATGATATCCAAGGCAATGATCATTTATATAGGCAACACACTCGAGACAAGTAGACACACTCCTGCCTACATCTTCTACTATTACTGCACCAATCGACCGCTATCCAGCATGCATCTATGGTATTAAGTTCATGAAAAATAGAGTAATGCCTTAAGCAAGATGACATGATGTAGACAAAGTAAACCCAATAAATATAAATAAACCCCATCATTTTACTCTTAATGGCAACAATACAAATATGGTTCTTGTCCCCTTCTGTCACTGGGATATAGAGCATGGCAAGATTGAACCCATCACAAAACACCTCTCCCACTGAAGATAAATCAATCTAGTTGGCCAAACCAAACGGATAGATCAGAGAGAAATACAAAGCTATAACAATCATGCATAATAAAGTTCAAAAAAGATTCAATTACTTCTTATGAATATTCAGATCATAAACCCACAATTCATCTGATCCCAACAAACACACCGCAAAAGATGATAACATCGGGTAAAACTCCATGAACACTGAGGAGAACATTGTATTGAAGATCAAAGAGAGATAAGAAGCCATCTAGCTACTAGCTATGGACCCGTAGGTCTATGGTGAACTACTCATGCATCATCGGAAGATAGCAAGGATGATGTAGAAGCCCTCCGTGATCGATTTCCCCTCCGGCAGAGTACCGAAGGCCTCCAGATGGGATCACGAAAGAACAGAAGCTTGCGGTGGCAAAAAAAGTGTTTCAGGTGGCATGGGGCCCACAAGCTTAGGGGGCGCGCCCCTCGAGCTTGTGGCTCTCTCATATAACATCCGGTCTCCTCCCGAAGGTTCTAGGTCCCTTGGTCCAGAAAAAAATTAATCCAAATTTTTTTTGTTTGGACTTCGTTTGATATTGATTTTTTGAAAAGCCAAAACAAGCAAATACAGCAACTGGAACTAGGTCAATAGGTTAGTCCCAAAAAATGATATGAAATAGCAAATGAAGCATCCAAGATTGATAATCTAATAGCAAATATAGATACGTTGGAGACGTATCAAACATCCCCAAGCTTAATTCTTGCTCATCCTTGAGTAGGTAAATGATAAAAATAGAAATGTTGATGTGGAATGCTACCTAACATGTTTATCATGTAATCTCTTTTTGCGGTATGAATATTAAGACCCGAGTGATTCAAAATAATAGTCTATAATTTCATATAAAGACAACAATACTCACGTATAGTAAGTTAGTAACGAACAATCATGCCTTTCAAAGTAACAATGCTAAAGAACTCTATCCCTACAAAATCATATATCCTTGTCATGCTTGGTCTTCCTAACACAAAGTATTAATCATGAACAACCCCGATTACAAGTCGAGCAATTGCATTATACTTTTTAACATGCTTCAACTTTTTCAATCTCACGCAATACATGAGTGTGAGCCATGGATATAACACTATGGGTGGAATAGATTGCGGTGATAGAGATCAAGAAGGGGAAGTCAAAAAGGAAGATAGTCTCACATTGACGCGGCTAATCAACGGGCTATGGAGATGCCCATCAATTCATGTCAATGCGAGGAGTAGGAATTGCCATGCAATGGATGCACTAAGAGCTATAAGTGTATGAAAGCTCAACGGAAACTAAGTGGGTGTGCATCCAACTTGCTTTTTCATGAATACCTCAGGCATTTGAGGAAGCCCATCATCGGAATATACAAGCCAAGTTCTATAATGAAAATTCCCACTGGTATATGAAAGTGACAACATAGGAGACTCTCTATATGAAAAACATGATGCTACTCTGAAGCACAAGTGTGGAAAAGGATAGTAACATTACCCCTTCTCTCTTTTCTCTCATTTTCAATTTTCGTTCGGCTCTTTTTGGCCTTTTATTTTATTTTTACATTTTATTTTTCGTCCGGTTTCTCATCCCAGCTTGTGGGGAAATTATAGTCTCTATCAACCTTCCCTCGCTGGGACAATGCTCTAATAATGATGACCATCACACTTTTATTTACAGACAACTCAATATTACAAGTCGATACTAGAACAATATGACTCTATATGTATGCCTCTGGCAGTGTACCATCATGTGCAATGATGCTAGCGTAACGTATATGATAATGATGAATGGTGGCTGAGCCACAAATACTATGTCAGCTATATGATCATGCAAAGCAATATGACAATGAATGAGTATGTCCTTAAAAAGGAACGGTGGAAGTTGCATGGCAATATATTTTGGAATGGCTATGGGAATGCCATGATAGGTAGGTATGGTGGCTGTTTTGAGGAAGATATAAGGAGACTTATGTGTGATAGAGCGTATCATATCACGGGGTTTGGATGCAATAGCGAAGTTTGCACCAACTCTTGAGGTGATAAAGGGCAATGCACAGTACCGAAGAGGCTAGCAAATGGCGGACAGGTGAGAGTGCATATAATCCATGGAGTCACATTAGTCATTACTAGCAAAAGAGCTCGTGCGTTGCAAGGGGAGGAAAAGAATACCAAACGCCCTAACCCAATAAATTAAATTAGTGACATTGCAATAATTTATATACCAGAAAATGTGTAATCAAAAGGATAATTTATAAACTACTATAGATCTCACAAAAAAAATAATTTATAAGTCGGATGTGAATCATATTTTTTGAGTTTGTCGTGTGTGCCATAACTCCCCTCCTAGCTAGCGTGCGGGGCAAAACAGGACGCGAGCAAGATGCACCTTTGCCGCACTCTCTCTACTCTTCATTCCTCCTCTCTCCTCCCTATCTCACCACCGACATCGATGACAACCAGATTTGTGATGGTCAGCAAGTACCGGCAGTGGCGGAGCCCGGAAAACTTAATCAAGGGGGCCAACTAATGTTAAATCATGTTGGGGAGGGCCGAAGTCAAAAAAATCACCATAAAACACAATCATGTAGTGGAAAAACCTACATGTTGGCCTCGGTCGGGGCCTTTGCTAGCACCCCCTACCTCCGCCACTAAGTACCCGTCAGCCCCAAATATCTTCTCCCTTAAAAAAATACTCCCTCCGTTTAAAAATTTGGGTCATATATTTTGGAACGGAGGGAGTAGTATTTATTAACAATGTTTCCATCACTTTTAATTAGTCTATCTGATAATGTATTTGTAAGGTTTGGTAGGAATGGATATTAGACTGGAATCAGCAGTGCCTAGACTTTTTCTCTTTGACCAGCATGGTAGGCACTCTCCAGTCCCTCTAAGCGGCTGATGCTTCAAGGCCTTCCCACGGCCGCTGTTGCTTTAAGGCCTTCCCGTAGCTTTCGATTCAGACCGGATAGAGGTCACACACCATCACCCAGTTATTTTCTTTTTCCTTGACCATGAGAGCAGGAGCATGCAGGGAATCAGCCGCCGGCGTCCGTCCTCCCCTTGCTCGCATGGGGCCCATCACCAGTGGGGTGCGCCGATGCTGTGAGGCTACTCACCGGAAGGTGGGCCGGCATGTGTGGTGACGGCGAGCGGGACTCCTCTGTTTGTGTTTGTTCTTTATATCCCATCTGCATCTCTGCTTTTCTTTACCAAAGATATTTCGGCTATTTCAAGGGCCTCCCGGACACTGCCCATTGTGCTAATCCGATTCTTCTTGGAAGAATCTGATGTTGCGTGTGGATTTGGAATCCTCCTTATTCGTTTGCTTCTGCTTCCCACTTGTTTTCTTCTGATGTAGCAAGGGTGCTAAGCATATAAAAGTTGATGGGATTGGGTGCAAAGCAGCGAGGTAGGACTATTATTACTATGTAAATGCAGTGCAATCAATCTTAACCAGGATATAGGTGGGCCTATGCCAGCTCATGGGATGGATCTTTCGCTTGCCTATCTCAGTGCCGAATGAAACTGACGTACGAACAAACGTTGGATGGACGAAACGGGTGTAGATGAGGTAGAGCCGAATTAGTACCACCTCACTTATATGTTTTAAATTCGAACTGAAAGCGTAAATTCATGGGAAGAGGCATATTGTGACGGTGAACCCACAGAGTCAATCTGTGCTTTATTATTAGGGAAAGAAGAACTCACATAATTATTGTAAAATTTTATTAGCCCTCGAGGCAAAGTACTACTCGCATGCCCCTAGGGGGATAGATTGGTAGGAAAAGACCATCGCTCATCCCCAACCACCAGTCATAAGGTAGACACTCAATAATAAATCATGCTCTAGCTTCATCGCATAATTAGAGACTATACGCGCATGCTACGGGAATCACAAACCTTAACACCATTATTTTTACTAAACCACAACCGTTCACTAGTAACCCCACATATTACCATCTTAACATTGCAAAATTATTGCAAGGAATCAAACTTATCAGATTTAGTGATCTACATGAATGTTTTTATTATATCCCTTTTGAATACCTATCATATGAGGACCAATTTCATAACATGTGCATATTTCCATTAATATTTATTAGACTCTCAAAAAGATATAACTGAAGCATGAGAGTACAACAGTTTCTTTAAAATATAACCACCGCAATGCTCTAAAAGATATTAGTGAGGCACTAGAGCAACTGCCTAGCTCAAAAGATATAGGTGAAGCACATAGAGTATTCTAACAAATCGTGAATAAATGTGTGTCCCTCTCAAAAGTTGTGTGCATAAAGCGATGATTGTGGCAAACTAAAAATCAAACAAAGTAAGACTACTATAATACAAGACGCTCCAAGCAAAACTCATATTATGTGATGAATAAAAATGTAGCTCCAAGTAGTATACCAATGAATTGTAGACAAAAGAGGGGATGCCATCCTGGGTAGCCCCAAGCTTACAAGCTTCGATCTTCCTAGAATATTACCTTGGGGTGCCTTGGGCATCCCCAAGCTTAGGGTCTTTCTGCTTCTTCTTCCTTCATTGTCGTAATCTCACCCAAAACTTGAAAACTTCAGCATACAAAACTCAACAGAAACCTTGTGAGATCCGTTAGTATAATAAGCAAATGAAAATTTAGGTACTGTTATGAAGCCATTCATATTTTGTTATTGCATAATACCTATTTTATTATAACTTCTCCATGACTTATACCCCCCCCCCCTGATATAGTCCATAGCATCATTAAAACAAGCAAACTATGCAACGAAAAGAGAATCTGTCTGAAACAGAATAGTCTGTAATGATCTGAACAAACACTATACTTATGTAACACCAAAAATTCTTAAAAAGTAGGACAACATGGGAAATTTTTATATAAATAATGTGTAAAAAAATCAGACTTTTATCACGTTCCAATGAATTGTTAAAATTCCAGTACTGGGCACAAAAGTTTCTGTTTTTTCACAGAATCAAGTCAACTATCAATCAAATCATCCCAAAGGCATTTCTTGACACAAACACTAATTAAAACATAAAAACACAATCATAACAGTAGTATAATTGTGTCAACACTCAAAAACAGAAAGAAAAGGCAAACATTTAAGATAACTATTAGGTTGCCTCCCAACAAGTGCTATTGCTTTATGCCCCTAGCTAGGCGTAAGGCATTGTTTCAAGTATTGTCATCTTTCACATTAATTCCATAGGTGGAACTCATAATAGATTCATACGATGGTTTAATTCTCTTTCTAGGGAAGTGTTCCATTCCTTTCTTCAATGGAAATTAAGACCTTATGTTTCCCTCTTTCATACCAATACTAACACCTATGGTTCGTAAGAAAGGCCTACCAAGTATTATTGGACAAGACATATTACATTCAATATCAAGCACAATGAAATCCATGGGCACATAATTTATATTATCAAGAATATGCACATCATTTATGCTTGAAATATGCCCTAGAGGCAATAATAAATTGGTTATTATCATATTTCCCATTCATGATAAATGTTTATTATTCATGCTAGAATTGTATTGATTGGAAAATTAAATACATGTGTGAATACATAAACTACACTGTGTCCCTAGGAAGCCTCTACTAGACTAGCTTGTTGATCAAAGATGGTTATGGTTTCCTAACCATAGACATGAGTTGTCATTTGATAACGGGATCACATCATTAGGAGAATGATGTGATGGACAGACCCAACCATAACCTTAGCATCATATCTTTTAAGTTATTTGCTATAGCTTTCTTCATGTCAAGTATTTGTTCCTTCAACCATGTGTCAGGACCCCGATTCCAAGTCACATCGATCTAGCCGGTAACACCTCATATCACTTTGCGGCCTCACGCACGGTATTCCCACAGGTGTCGCCTTACCATGGCCCGGGACCGTTTGCGCCTTTTGGCTCACGTATATGATGGCGTCGCTAGCATCCATATGACAGAGAACCCGGGCCGACATGGCTAGTCGTGAACCCAAAGCGGCGCTAACCCATGGGGACAGGCATACATGAATCAACTTCGAGCATGTCGGTCATCAACATATGAATCCGGGCTGTAGCATTGGGCTAACAGGACTCCGTAACCCGGGCTGTAGCAGGCTAGGCAGGACTCGGATGTCACCGCTGACATTTCCCGAAGAACAGACACGAGAACGAAGTGAAACACATACCCGCCAATCAAGCGCCCGAGCAGTAGTCTTTGGGCTAGCAGGACTCCGTGAACCGGGCAGTAGCGGACTACTATCGCTCAGGAAGCACTAGACTACATTTCCCCATATGAGAGGCTGCCAAGGATAAACAACTAGTTTGTCGGATCCCACACATACCAAGCATTTCAATCATACACACAATATGCTCGATATGTGTAAATACAACATGGCATCACAACATAACTCTACGACTCAAGTATTTATTCATTAGGCTCCGAGGAGCGAGATATTACAAACATGGGTCTCATGACCCAACATTCAGAGCATACAAAACAAAGCACACGCAGAAGCTTAACATGTCTGAGTACAGACATCTACAAATGAAAAAGGGCTGAGAAGCCTGACTATCTACCAGATCCTGCCGAGGGCACAAGATCGTAGCTGAGGTAACAAGCTAAACGTCGAAGTCCATGCGGAACTACTAGCGAGACTGACGTCTCTCTGCAAAACATAAAATAAGCAAACGTGAGTACAAATGTACTCAGCAAGACTTACATCAGAACTAACTACATATGCATCATTATCAAAAGGGGGTGGTGGAGTTCGACTGCAGCAAGCCACCTTTGACTCGGTGGCTATCCTAAACTACGACTGCAAGTAACTCTTTTGAGGTGGCGCACACGAGTCCACATATTCACCATATCAATACACCACTATGGATCCGCTCCCGTCTCCCTACGAGAACGCCATCCATAGCACTCACGCTTATCTTGCGCATTTTAGAGTATCCACTTTCACTTGTCTATGAACTATGCAAGGGGTCCAAGTTTCCATATCCGAGGAATCCGGCTATTCGAATAGATAATGATAACCCTGCAGGGGTGTACTTCTTCACACGCTCTCGCCACTTATTTTCCTGTACCGTCATGTACCTCGGCAACCTTCAAGCGGAAGCCGGGCGAGGGAGTCGGCCACGACGACTAACCACACAAGTCTCTCGTCCAGGTTTATCGCCTATTCGGGTTCCATCCGCAAGGAGATCCGGCCGGGTGTCGCCACGGCCCCAAACGATGTGTGTAGGGTTCCCAAGCCCACCAACGGGTGCCACTTGGTACACAGGGCCATTGTGCCTAATCTGTCCCAAGCCCACTGCACGGGTGCCACTTGGTAGACTACTAACACTACCTACAAACACCAAAAACTAGTTGCAACTCCCAGGACAGAGATCAAGTTGATTAATAAGTTGAGAGGGGTCGAGTTACCGGAACCCAATGTGTGGTAGTAAATGTTCATGGATCACAAACACAGAACTCAGTTCCTGAGGACGGCTGCAATGAGACAACCCGCAATGTACTCCTACATGGCCTCTCACCGCTACCTTTACCAAATCGTGTTCACACACTTAGCTCACACACAGTAGGACATGTTCACCACTTTCCAATTCATTCCCGATGAATCAGACCTGACACAACTCTAAGCAATAGCAGGCATGACAAACAAGCATGAATGAGTACGCACATCAGGGCTCAAACAACTCCTACTCATGCTAGTGGGTTTCATCTATTTACTGTGGCAATGACAGGTCATGCAGAGGGTAAAGGGGTTCAGCTACCGCAGCAAGTAACAGATGAATCGTTGTTGTCCTAATGCAGTAAAAGAGAGCAGGAGCGAGAGAGTGGGATTGTATCGGAATGAACAAGGGGGTTTTGCTTGCCTGGCACTTCTGAAGATATTATAGTTCTTCATCGGTGTCATCGAGCTCATCGTCGGAACGTCGTGTACTGAGAGGGAACAAACACCGGCAAACAAGGAAGAACACAATCAACGCAATGCACAATATGATGCATGATCATGACATGGCAATATGCTGTGGTTTGAGCTAATGCAACTAGCAACAATTTAAATGAAGTTGGTTTGAACCCTAGGTTCAAATTCAAACCCCATATGTGAAGGTTTAAATGCCATTTAATTGATTTGACCTAACAGTGAACAAAAGTTGTTCTAACATGCATGGAAATGGTACAGATGGATAGATTGGATTTTTCTGATCATTTTTCATATATAATTTATTTCATTTGGAGTTACGGTTGAATTACTATGAATTTTAGAAGTTTATACTAATTTCTGGAATTTCTGATTTATTTTAAATCCAGAAAGCCATTAGCGTCGGCATGATAGCAGCATTGCGTCGTCAAGAGGTCAACCAGGTTGACCGGGTCAAACCTTGACCGGTGGGTCCCGCATGTCAGTGACTCAGGAACTAATCCCGGTCAAAACTAGTGTTGAGTGAGGTTTGACTACGGCTAGGACCCACGATCGATTATCATTAGGGCTGACTAGATGTGATTAGTGCCTAATTAAGCGCCACGTCATCATCATCGGCGTCTTAACGCCGGCGACCAAATCCACGGCGGTGCGCACCGGAGTGGCTCGGGGTTCACCTACAGGAGGCCGTTTGGGCTGCGGGCGGTCCCGTTGGAAAGCTGGCAGTGCGGCGCATCTAGGGGAGGTGACGGTTGGTGCTGGAGTCGCCGGAAGAGTGGCCGGCGACGAGGTTTGGTGGCGGCAGCGCAGTTGATCGACAAGGCGGCGGCGCGGGCGAAACGAGCTCGGGAAGAGGGGGAACAGATGCAGAAACTCACGGCGGAGACGACGGGATGGTCAACGTGCTCGGGGCGTCCTTGACGGCGCGATTCGACGGCAACCTCCGGCGGCCATATGCGGCGGTGACGAGCTCGATGGCAATGGTTCGGGGCGTCTGCGGTCGCGTGCTTCAGCGTAGAGGTCGAGGGGGACGCGGGAACCTCTTTGCCATGGGGGTTAAGCGAGGCGACGGCGGTGGGCGCGGTGGCAGTGAACGGCGGCGACGGATGCGCTTGGTGGGATAGGGAACGGTGAGGGAGAGAGACAGAGGAGGGGGATGGCCGCGGGAAGAGTCGAGAGGGAGCCAGGGGGCGCGTGGCGTCGTCTGGGGGCACCCAGGGCGTCGGTGGAAGCAGGAGGTGGTCGTGGCGCGTGGGCGCGCACGGCGGCCACACGCCTCTCGTCCTACTGGCGAGAGGTGGGAGACGATGGCGGCTCGGGGTGGGCTGGGCCAGGTAAGTGGCCTCCAGGTGGGCTAGGTGAGCTATTCTCTCTCTCTCTCTCTTTCTTTCCTAATTCTTTCCTTTTTCTATTTATTCTGTTTTGTTTTTGACTTTATTAAAAATGCCGAGCATTTTCAAAAATCATGAGACTCCTTTTGGCCTTTGTTTGGATTATTCCCAACAAAGCAAACATTTCAGTTCATGAATATTTGGACATTTAAAATAATATATAAAATTTAAATGCCCAAATACAAATAAAGTATGATTTAATTCAGAGCCCAAATATGTCATGGAAAATGTGCATCACCTGCACTTTTTTTGACATTTTCCATAAATGATGAACATTTTTAAAGCCATTTGGATTCTTGAAAATATTTTAGGTGAACCTAGTGAATTCCTTTGATGCTAGGGGTTTAGGCAATCCCCATTTCAGATTTCCATGAAAGTTAAACATGATGCAAGCAAGATGCAAACACTAGGCAGCACCAGAAGCTAGGGATGTGACAACTCGCCCCTACTAAACAAGAATCTCGTCCCGAGATTCAAGCATAGGGTAAGGGGAAGGGGAAACACAACCTAACATAATCTTCACGATCCAGGTTGCACTTCATAAGAACGTTGATTCTATCACCATCATTGAATCGATGTCTTGCTCCAGAAACTCCTACCAACATGACAACGATATGGGAACAAAACCTCTAGAAGGATCGATCTTCTCGAGGATCGAACAACTCAGGATCAACTAACGGAATGAGACATAGCAACATCTCTCGAGCTGAGGGGCAAAACATGCATTAGGAGGGACGGAAGAAGCAATTTGACGAGGGTTTCAGAATAGCAAGGAAGAGTTGCCATAATTCCATAACGGGGCACCTTAGGGAACGTGACTCGTAGAATTATTCCCTCAAGTGGCAAAAAGGAATTACTTTTGATACATAGATCATTGGAACTCTTTTCACTAGCCTGAGGCAATTTACGAATGATCGGTTGACGGAGCTCGAAGAAATGGCATACTCAGACTAGGATGAATGATGTGGACTACCTTGTTGGAGACAACGCAATGGATGATTTTGCTTATCATCGGGAATGGATGGGACCCATGGTAAGTCCACCTTTAAAGATGAACCTGGACAGCAACTGCTGAGAAGGCATCCCATGGAAGATTGGCACGATGGGGTGCAGCTGGGAAGAAAAATGCAAATGTTGGGAGTGTTCCCACCATCATATCTGCCTGAGATTCAGATCTGGTTGGTAATGGGATACTTCAGACTCAGCATGTCTGAAAAGAAAGTTTGCAACACAATTCGACGAGATGGCGTTGCGAGATTCTCAAGGAATGAACCAAGGTAGCAAGCTCCAAAACATGAGCTGGTTCTGCTAAACACATGTGAACACGTTGTCCCAGACAAGCATGACCACATGGTAGTCTTACAACAAAACACTACCGAGTTCGGTGGGAACCATCATCAAGGATAACGAAGTCCTTGCATAAGGCATGCTCTTAAGAAGGAACTTCTTCTCCTTGAACAAATCAGTTAGTGGCTTGGTGTGGTAGGGATACATATGGAATGAAGGTTGCGAGCCTGTCAAACCATAGCATACTTCGCACATGCATGGTGACTTGGGACGATACCGGAAAGCAAAAACAATCTTTCTCGAATTCATAGCGCAACTTGCTTCAAATGCACATGAACTAGAGGAAGTCACTTTTCATCCAAACATATTCCTCATGAGCGGGCACGAAGATAATCTTGACAAAAGTTTCCAACACTAGGTTGATGTTCAACATGAATCATTGGGGGAGACAAAATGCTGCTGATGGGCTCAACAACAACTCATCAGAATTTCCATATCACTGTACATCCACCATCATGTGAACACGGTGATAGTATTGGTCAGACCAAAAGATGTAATGGTGTATGCTCGAGGGATCAACCACGAGTAAGACAACATTACGAGCATCGTTGGTACTGATTTGATTTGACAATAGCCCGCACTCAAATCAAAGGATTGATAAGACAATAGGTCCAACAACTAATCACGGGACCAATCGATGGAGATATCGTCTCTCTTCAACACACACACACACACTCAATATTATCCCTTAGTGATAAGCTAAGTTAAGCAAAGCTTTATCTTCCAACTCTCCAAGTTGTTGTCTAGCTCAACCAACTAGCTCAGGGATATCCAACACAGATTCTTGGAGAATGGGTGGTTAGAGCAAAACCAATATGATCACGAACTCAACATAGCGGTCAGGTGACAACCTGGTAACACTTCCGAGAAGATTTTCGGAACATCACGAACCACCGATATGTCTCTAAGCTCGAGAACAATCTTGCTTTTCAAGGCAAGATGATATGATCAAATGAGCGAGGGCTTGACAAGATCCTAACTCATCAATCGAAGTGTGCACCAGGAAGATGGACTAGGTGGCACGATCAATCCTAGGATGATGATTTAATAATCAACACGCTAAGAATGATAATATTGTCCATTAACTACCAAGCAACAGAGTTGCTAGGAGTATTGATTTCACACATCACGACTCACTTGCCAGCATTCCGGTTATGACAACACGGAACCGGGGAATGAGCAATGATGGCGAGAGATATCACTGCAACAAGAATTCATAAGAGTTGGTGCAATTCTCATGACATTCTTGACATAAGACGGTAATACTTCAGGTTAGAACAGAATCAAAAGCTGAATTGGCATTTTGATCTGTGGAATACAATTGCTTTGACCCAATCCTGGATATGGATGAGGTACTGGAGTTTGTTTCTCCTAGTCATTCCGGAATAGAATGGCTTGACGGACCACATGAGTAATAGGCATCAATAACATGAATGCACAACTACTCTCGACTACCAAGCGATAGACGGGATCGGAATACAGGTGCAATGGAAACAACTCAAAGGATCATATATCTTTCTGAGTTGTGGATGCATAGATTAGTATGTCGAACCAAGTTCAACATGTTTCTTCCGGATAACCCATGCAGAGAGGTAGGACTGGCAGAGTCACAATTATGAATGGATAACTCCTCAAGAGTACTCTGATTGTGATCTTTTGGTTCAAATAACTTCTGCCTTAAATAGTTCATGGTATTTGGAAGAAGGAAATATCACGGACCTCGAGGACTAATGCAAGGTTACTAATATCCTAAAGGAACTAGCAAATACTAACAACATGAAGTAGGGTGGATCTCGGGTTCAAGAACCCAGGAATAGAATGCCTACTAACTAATAACATCACGGGATGCTTTCAAGAATAATGGCCAGAATCATCACACCGAGAACACAAAATATGGCTAGATTACTAGGTGACTCCCTAAAACACCTAGGTCATAATAACAACCCCAACATATATGTTGAGGCAGCGGAGTACCTCAACATACTAATTTGTGTGATTAATCTGGCCCAGATGAACATTAGAAATGGAGAGAAGGGATTTGCAAATGCATCAGACTATTTAGAGACCTGGGATGACTCGGACAGCATAACGGCTGTAAATGCTCAAAAAGATTTGAGACATCATGCAAAATGGTGGCATAACCACTCTACAACATCATAACAAGATTCTGAGATCAACAGTTAACATACAGAAATAGTAGGAACTGAACTGGGGCTTAAATCCAACAATCTTAAAGGTCTATGGATTAGTAACACGTCATCCTAATAGATAGATGAGAAGCCTAGTTCTTAATCCCCATAGAAGAGAAGAGGATGACTCGGATCAGAAGGCCATGAGGTATAAGGAGTAAAAAGAGCCTTACGTTCCCTTCCACAATCAATTCCCTTACATAACTAAAGCATTTCTAGACACAACCGACCAGTTTGGCTCGGTAATCCTCTGAGCAGCAGGCTCGATACCAACGCTGTCGGGACCCGATTCCAAGTCACATCGATCTAGCCGGTAACACCTCATATCACTTTGCGGCCTCGCGCACGGTATTCCCACGGGTGTCGCCTTACCATGGCGCGGGATCGTTTGCGCCTTTTGGCTCACGTATATGATAGCGTCGCTAGGATCTATATGACAGAGAACCCGAGCCGACATGGCTAGTCGTGAACCCAAAGCGGCGCTAACCCATGGGGACAGGCATACATGAATCAACTTCGAGCATGTCGGTCATCAACGTATGAATCTGGGCTGTAGCACTGGGCTAACAGGACTCCGGTAACCCGGGCTGTAGCAGGCTAGGCAGGACTCCGGATGTCACGCGTGACATTTCTCTGAAGGGACGATACCACGAACGAAGTGAAACACATGCCGCCAGTCAAGTGTCCAGAGCAGTAGTCTTTGGGCTAGTAGGACTCCGTGAACCGGGCAGAAGCGGACTACTATCGCTCAGAAGCACTAGACTACATTTCCCCATATGAGAGGCTGCCAAGGATAAACAACTAGTTTGTCGGATCCCACACATACCAAGCATTTCAATCATACACACAATATGCTCGATATGTGTAAATACAACCTGGCATCACAACATAACTCTACGAATCAAGTATTTATTCATTAGGCTCCGAGGAGCGAGATATTACAAACATGGGTCTCATGACCCAACATTCAGAGCATACAAAACAAAGCACACGCGGAAGCTTAACATGTCTGAGTACAGACATCTACAAATGAAAAAGGGCTAAGAAGCCTGACTATCTACCAGATCATGCCGAGGGCACAAGATCGTAGCTGAGGTAACAAGCTAAACGTCGAAGTCCACGCGGAACTACTAGCGAGACTGACGTCTCTCTGCAAAACATAAAATAAGCAAACGTGAGTACAAATGTACTCAGCAAGACTTACATCAGAACTAACTACATATGCATCATAATCAAAAGGGGGTGGTGGAGTTCGACTGCAGCAAGCCAGCTTTGACTCGGTGGCTATCCTAAACTATGACTGCAAGTAACTCTTTTGAGGTGGCGCACACGAGTCCACATATTCACCATATCAATACACCACTATGGATCCGCTCCTGTCTCCCTACAGAACGCCATCCATAGCACTCACGCTTATCTTGCGCATTTTAGAGTATCCACTTTCACTTGTCTATGAACTATGCAAGGGGTCCAAGTTTCCATATCCGAGGAATCCGGCTATTCGAATAGATAATGATAACCCTGCAGGGGTGTACTTCTTCACACATGCTCTCGCCACTTATCGCCCTATACACGTCATGTACCTCGGCAACCTTCAAGCGGAAGCCAGGCGAGGGAGTCGGCCACGACCTGACTAACCACACAAGTCTCTCCCCCAGGTTTATCGCCTATTCGGGTTCCATCCGCAAGGAGATCCGGGCGGGGTGTCGCTCACGGCCCCAAACGATGTGTGCAGGGTTCCCAAGCCCACCAACCGGGTGCCTAGTCTGTCCCAAGCCCACCTGTACCGGGTGCCACTTGGTAGACTACTAACACTACCTACAAACACCAGAAACTAGTTGCAACTCCCGGACAGAGATCAAGTTGATTAATAAGTTGAGAGGGGTCGAGTTACCGGAACCCAATGTGTGGTAGTAACTGTTCATGGATCACAAACACAGAACTCAGTTCCTGAGGACGGCTGCAATGAGACAACCCACAATGTACTCCTACATGGCCTCTCACCGCTACCTTTACCAAATTGTGTTCACACACTTAGCTCACACACAGTAGGACATGTTCACCACTTTCCAATTCATTCCCGATGAATCAGACCTGACACAACTCTAAGCAATAGCAGGCATGACAAACAAGCATGAATGAGTAGGCACATCAGGGCTCAAACAACTCCTACTCATGCTAGTGGGTTTCATCTATTTACTGTGGCAATGACAGGTCATGCAGAGGATAAAGGGGTTCAGCTACCGCAGCAAGTAACAGATGAATCGGTGTTGTCCTAATGCAGTAAAAGAGAGCAGGAGCGAGAGAGTGGGATTGTATCGGAATGAACAAGGGGGTTTTGCTTGCCTGGCACTTCTGAAGATATTATAGTTCTTCATCGGTGTCATCGAGCTCATCGTCGGAACGTCGTCTACTGAGAGGGAACAAACACCGGCAAACAAGGAAGAACACAATCAATGCAATGCACAATATGATGCATGATCATGACATGGCAATATGCTGTGGTTTGAGCTAATGCAACTAGCAACAATTTAAATGAAGTTGGTTTGAACCCTAGGTTCAAATTCAAACCCCATATGTGAAGGTTTAAATGCCATTTAATTGATTTGACCTAACAGTGAACAAAAGTTTTTCTAACATGCATGGAAATCGTACAGATGGATAGATTGGATTTTTCTGATCATTTTTCATATATAATTTATTTCATTTGGAGTTACGGTTGAATTACTATGAATTTTAGAAGTTTATACTAATTTCTGGAATTTCCTAATTTATTTTAAATCCAGAAAGCCATTACTGCGTCAGCATGACAGCAGCATTGTGTCAGCAGGTCAACCAGGTTGACCCGGGTCAAACCTGACCAGTGGGTCCCGCATGTCAGTGACTCAGGAACTAATCCCGGTCAAAACTAGTGTTGAGTGAGGTTTGACTACGGCTAGGACCCACATCGATTATGCATTAGGGGCTAACTAGATGTGATTAGTGCCTAATTAAGCGCCACGTCATCATCACGGTGTCTTAACGCCGGCGACCAAATCCGGCAGTGCGACCGGAGTGGCTCGGGGTTCACCTCGAGGAGGCCGTTTGGGCTGCGGCGGTCCCGTTGGAAAGCCTGGCGGGCGGCGCATCTAGGGAGGTGACGGTTGGTCTTTGAGTCGCCGGAAGAGTGGCGGCGGCGAGGTTTGGCGGCAGCGCAGTTCGATCGACAAGGCGGCGGCGCGGGCGTAAACGAGCTCGGGAAGAGGGGGAACAGACGTAGAAACTCACAGTGGAGACGACGGGATGGTCAGCGTGCTCGGGGCGTCCCTGACGGCGCGATTCGACGGCAACCTCCGGCGGCCAGATGCGGCGGTGACGAGCTCGATGGCAACGGTTCGGGGCGTCTGCGGTCGCGTGCTTCACCGTAGAGGTCGAGGGGGACGCGGGGAACCTCTTTGCCATGGGGGTTAAGCGAGGCGACGGTGGGCGCGGTGGGCGTGAGCGGCGGCGACGGACGCTTCGGTGGGATAGGGAAGCGTGAGGGAGAGAGAGAGGAGGGATGGCGCGGGAAGAGTCGAGAGGAGCCGGGGGTGCGTGGCGTCGTGCAGGGGCGCCAGGCGTCGGTGGAAGCAGGAGGTGGCCGTGGCGCATGGGCGCGCACGGCGGCCACACGCCTCTCGTCCTACTGGCGAGAGGTGGGAGACGGTGGCGGCTCGGGGTGGGCTGGGCCAGGTAAGTGGCCTCCAGGTGGGCTAGGTGAGCTATTCTCTCTCTCTCTCTCTCTCTCTCTCTCTCTCTCTCTCTCTCTCTCTCTTCTTTCCTAATTCTTTCCATTTTCTATTTATTCTGTTTTGTTTTGACTTTATTAAAAATGCCAGAGCATTTTCAAAAATCACTAGACTCCTTTTGGCCACTGTTTGGATTATTCCCAATAGCAAACATTTCAGTTCATGAATATTTGGACATTTAAAATAATATATAAAATTTAAATGCCCAAATACAAATAAAGTATGATTTAATTCAGAGCCCAAATATGTCATGGAAAAATGTGCATCACCTCCGCATCTTTATTTACAGCATTTTCCATAAATGATGAACATTTTTAAAGCTATTTGGATTACTGAAAATATTTTAGGTGAACCTAGTGAATTCCTTTGATGCTAGGGGTTTAGGCAATCCCCATTTCAGATTTCCATGAAAGTTAAACATGATGCAAGCAAGATGCAAACACTAGGCAGCACCAGAAGCTAGGGATGTGACACCATGAGATCATGCCACTCCCAGATACTGGAGGAATGCCTTGTATGCTATCAAAGTTCACTTCTCAACTGGGTGATCATAAAGGTGCTCTACAGGTATCTCCGAAGGTGTCTGTTGGGTTGCATGGATCGAGACTGGGATTTGTCGCTCCGTGTGACGGTGAGATATATTTGGGCCCTCTCAGTAATACAACATCGTAAGAAGCTACATGTGACTAATGAGTTTTTAGTCATCTTGTATTACGGAATGAGTAAGGAGATTTCCGGTAATGAGATTGAACTAGGTATGGAGATACCGACGATCGAATCTCGGGCAAGTAACATATCACTGGACAAAGGGAATTGCATATGGGATTGACTGAATCATTGACATCATGGTTCAACTGATAAAGATCTTTGTTAAATATGTAGGAATCAATATGGGCATCCAGGTCCTGCTATGGTTATTGACCGGAGAGAAGTCTCGGTCATGTCTGCATGATTCATGAATCCGTAGGGTCACATTCTTAACGTTTGGTGGTGCTAGGGCAGTGTTGGGATATTAATAGCGGAAAGTCTGAAGGTTGTTTGGAGTCCTGGATGGGAACCGGGACATCACGAGGAGCTCTGGAATGGCCCGGAGGTAAAGATTCATATATGGAAACTTGTTATCGGGGTTCCGGAAAAAGTTCGAGTTTTTTCGGTATTGTATCGGGAAAGTTCTAGATGGTTCTAGAGTGGGGACCACCTGCTTTGGGGGACCCACATGAATGTGGGTAGTGGGAAAATACCCCACAACCCTGGTCTAGGCGCACCAAGATCCTCCCTTAAAAGGAATAGTATCATATCCTGAAGGAATAAGATCAAGATCCCTAAAAATGGGGATAGCGATCTATGGCGAAGGAAAGGAGAGATTTCCTTCCTCCCCCTTTGACCAACGACCCTAGGGCCTTGAGATCAAGCCACAAACCCCCTCCATGCCTATATAAAGGTGGGGAGGCGTTGGGGGAAGCCCCCTTCGACCCTTGCCCGTTACCTCTCCCAACTGTTGGGGAACGTTGCATGGAAAACAAAAAAATTACGCACACGCAATGATCTATCCATGGAGATGCATAACAACGAGGGGGAGAGTGTTTCTACATACCCTCATAGACCGTAAGAGGAAGTGTTTCACAACACGGTTGATGTAGTCAAACTTTCTTCGCGATCCAACCGATTTAGTACCGAACGTACGACACCTCCGCGTTCAGCACACGTTCAACTCGGTGATGTTCTCGTCTTCCTAATCCAGAAAGACGGCGAGGTAGTGGATGAGCTCCGATGGCACGATGGTGTGGTGACAGTGATGGTGAAGTGATTTCATAGGGCTTCTCTTTAGCACTACGAAAATATGACCGGGGGTGTAAACGGTGGGGGGAGCGCCGCACATGGCTAAGACAATGTTCTAGTGTGCTAGGCGCCTCCCCTCCCACATATATATAGGTGGGGGAGGAGGGAGCATCCAGGAGGGCGCCCCAAGTAGGCCGAATCCTACTTGGGGTCCCTTCCCAAGTGGCACCCCCCTGCCATATTTATCGGAGAGGAGAAGGAAAGGGGGGAAGGAGAAGGAAGAGGGAGGCCGAGTCCCCCTCCTTTCCTTCCTCCCACTTGGCCGGCTGTCCTGGGGGGTGTGCCAGCCCCTTGTGGGCTGGTGTGCTCCCCTCTAATGGCCCAATAGGCCCACTGTCCTCCCGGGGTGCCCGGTACCCCCTTCGGTACTCTGATGACTATCTTGATTTCTCCGAAACACTTCCTGTGTCTGAATACCATCGTCCTATATATAAATCTTTACCTCTAGACCATTCTGAGACTCCTCGTCATGTCCGTGATCTCATCGGGGACTCTGAACAACATTCGATCACCAAATCATATAACTCATATAACACTATATCGTCAATGAATGTTAAGCGTGCGGACCCTACGGGTTCGAAAACTATGTTGACATGACCGAGACACCTCTTCAGTCAATAACCAATAGTGGAACCTAGGTGCCCATATTGGCTCCTACATATTCTACGAAGATCTTTATCGGTCGAACCGTTATGACAGCATACGTAATTCCCTTTGTCCATCGATATGTTACTTGCCCGAGATTCGATCATCGGTATCTCTATACCTAGTTCAATCTCGTTACCGGCAAGTCTCTTTACTCGTTCTATAATACATCACCTCGTAACTAACTACTTTGTCATTTTCTTGCAAGCTTATGATGTGTATTACCGAGAGGGCCCAGAGATACCTCTCCATTACTCAGAGTGACAAATCCTAATCTCGATCAATGCCAACTCAACAAACACCTTCGGAGATACCTGTAGAGCATTTTTATGATCACCCAATTACGTTGTGACGTTTGATAGAACACAAGGCATTCCTCTGGTATTCGGGAGTTGCATATTCTCATAGTCGAAGGAATATGTATTTGACATAAGAAAGCAATAGCAATAAAACTGAACGATCATTATGCTAAGCTAACGGACGGGTCTTGTCCATCACATCATTCTCTTAATGATGTGATCCCGCTATCAAATGACAACACACGTCCATGGTTAAGAAACATTAACCATCTTTGATCAACGAGCTAGTCTAGTAGAGGCATACTAGGGACACGGTATTTGTTTATGTATTCACACATGTATTTAAGTTTCCGATCAATACAATTCTAGCATGAATAGTAAACCTTTATCATGAATAAGGAAATATAAAATAACAACTTATTATTTACTCTAGGGCATATTTCCTTCAGTCTCCCACTTGCACTAGAGCCAATAATCTAGATTACATTGTAATGAATTTAACACCCATGGAGTCTTGGTGCTGATCATGTTTTGGTCATGGAAGAGGCTTAGTCAACGAGTCTGCTACATTCAAATCCGTATGTATCTTGCAAATTTCTATGTCTCCATCCTTGACTTGTTCACAAATGGAGTTGAAGCGTATCTTGATGTGTTTGGCTCTATTGTGAAATCTGGATTCCTTTGATAAGGCAATTGCTCCTGTATTGTCACAAAAGATTTTCATTGGACCCGATGCACTAGGTATTACACCCAGATCGGATATGAACTCCTTCATCCAGACTCCTTTATTTGCTGCTTCCAAAGCAGCTATGTACTCCGCTTCTAATGTAGATCCCGCCACGATGCTCTGTTTGGAACTGCACCAACTGACAACTCCACCATTCAATATAAATATGTATCCGGTCTGTGACTTAGAGTCATCCAGACCAGTGTTGAAGCTAGCATTGACGTAACCATTTACGATGAGCTCTTCATCACCTCCACAAACAAGAAACATATCCTTGGTCCTTTTTATGTACTTCGGAATGTTCTTGACCGCTGTCTAGTCATCCACTCCTGGATTACTTTGGTACCTCCCTGCCAAACTTATGGCAAGGCACACATCAGGTCTGGTACACAGCATAACATATATGATAGAACCTATGCCTGAGGCATACAGAATGACTTTCATTTTCTCTCTATCTTCTACAGTGGTTGGGCTTTGAGTCTGAGTCAATTTCACACCTTGTAACACAGGCAAGAACCCTCTCTTTGACTAATCCATTTTGAAACCTTTCAGAACTTTGTCAAGGTGTGTGCTTTGTGAAAGTCCAATTAAGTGTCTTGATATATCTCTACAGATTTTGATGCCCAATACATAAGCAGCTTCAACGAGGTCTTTCATTGAAAAACTCTTATTCAAGTATCCTTTTATGTTATCCCGAAATTGTATATCATTCCCAATCAACAATATGTCATCTACATATAATATCAGAAATGCTACAGAGCTCCCACTCACTTTCTTGTAAATACAGGCTTCACCAAAAGTCATTATAAAACCATATGCTTTGATCACCTCATCAAAGCGTATATTCCAACTCCGAGATGCTTGCATCGGTACATAGATGGATTGCTGGAGCTTTCACACTTTGTTAGCACCTTTAGGATTGACAAAACCTTCTGGTTGCATCATATACAACTCTTCTTCAAGAAATCCATTAAGGAATGCAGTTTTGATGTCCATTTGCCAGATTTCATAATCATAAAATGCGGCAATTGCTAACATGATTCGGACGGACTTAAGCATCACTACCGGTGAGAAAGTCTCATCATAGTCAACCCCTTGAACTTGTCGAAAACCTTTTGTGACAAGTCGAGCTTTGTAGAAAGTAACATTACCATCAGCATTAGTCTTCTTCTTGAAGATCCATTTATTCTCTATGGCTTGTCGATAATCGGGCAAGTCCACCAAAGTCCACACTTTGTTCTCATACATGGATCCTATCTCAGATTTCATGGCCTCAAGCCATCTATCAAAATCGGGGGTCATCATAGCTTCTTCATAGTTCGTAGGTTCACCTTGGTCTAGTAACATGACTTCCAGGACAGGATTGTTGGAGAACGTTGCAGAAAATTAAAATTTTTCCTACGGTTTCACCAAGATCCATCTATGAGTTCATCTAAGCAACGAGTCAAGGGAGTGAGTTTGCATCTACATACCACTTGTAGATCGAGTGTGGAAGCGTTCAAGGGGATGGTGATGATGGAGTCGTACTCGCCGTGATTCAGATCACCGATGACCAAGTGCTGAGCGGACAGCACCTCGCGTTTAACACACGTGCAGTGCGGACGACGTCTCCTCCGTCTTGATCCAGCAAGGAGGAAGGAGAGGTTGAGGAAGACAGCTCCAACGGCAGCACGACGGCGGCGGTGTTGTTGGTTCAGCGGTATTCGACGAGGCTTCGCTAAGCACGTACGGAGGAGGAGAGGTGTTGGGGAGGGAGGGCTGCGCCTTGGCTTGTGTGTGCAGCCTCCCTCACCCCTCTATTTATAGGGAAGGGAGAAGGGGCGGCCCCTCTAGATGGCATCTAGAGGGGGGCGGCCAAGGGAGGGGGACTTGCCCCCAAGCAGGCGCCCTCTAGGGTTCCCCAACCCTAGGCGCATGGGCCCAAGGGGGGGGGCGCCCAGCCCACCAGGGGCTGCCTATGCCCCACGCAGCCCATGTGGCCCCCCGGGAGGGGTGGCCCCTCCCGGTGGACCCTCGGAACCCTTCCGGTGGCCCCGGTACAATACCGATATGCCCCCGAAACTTTCCGGTGTCCGTTTGACCACTTCCCATATATAAATCTTTACCTCCGGACCCTTCCGAAACTCCTCGTGACGTCCGGGATCTCATCCGGGACTCCGAACCACATTCGGAAATCACATACTAGTCTTCCTAATAACCCTAGCGCCACCGAACCTTAGTGTGTAGACCCTACGGGTTCGGAGACACGCAGACATGACCGAGACTGCTCTCGGTCAATAACCAACAGCGGATCTGGATACCCATGTTGGCTCCTACATGCTCCTCGATGATGTCATCGGATGAACCACGATGTCGAGGATTCAAGCAACCCGTATACTATTCCCTTTGTCAATCGATGCGTTACATGCCCGAGACTCGATCGTCGGTATCCCAATACCTCGCTCGGTCTCGCTATCGCAAGTCACTTTACTCGCACCGTAATGCATGATCCCGTGACCAAGCACTTGGTCACTTTGAGCTCATTATGATGATGCATTACCGAGTGGGCCCAGAGATACCTCTCCGTCATACGGAGTGACAAATCCCGATCTCGATCCGTGTCAACCCAATGACACTTTCGGAGATACTGTAGTGCACCTTTATAGTCACCCGATTCGTTGTGACGTTTGGTACACCCAAAGCACTCCTACGGTATCCGGAGTTACGATCTCATGGTCTAAGGAAGAGATACTTGACATTGAAAAGCTCTAGCAAAACGAACTACGAACTTATGCTATGCTTAGGATTGGGTCTTGTCCATCACGTCATTCTCCTAATGACGTGATCCCGTTGTCAATGACATCGATGTCCATAGTCGAAACCATGACTATCGTTGACCAACGAGCTAGTCAACTAGAGGCTTACTAGGGACGTATTGTGGTCTATGTATTCACACGTGTATTGCGATTTCCGGATAATACAATTATAGCATGAATAAAAGACAATTATCATGAACAGGGAAATATAATAATAACCCTTTTATTATTGCCTCTAGGGCATATTTCCAACAGTCTCCCACTTGCACTAGAGTCAATAATCTAGTTACATTGTGATGAATCGAACACCCATAGAGTTACGTGTTGATCATGTTTTGCTCATGAGAGAGGTTTAGTCAACGGATCTGCGACATTCAGATCCGTATGCACTTTGCATATTTCTATGTCTCCATCTTGAACATTTTCACGGATGGAGTTGAAGCGACGCTTGATGTGCCTGGTCTTCTTGTGAAACATGGGCTCCTTGGCAAGTGCAATAGCTCCAGTGTTGTCACAGAAGAGTTTGATCGGCCCCGACGCATTGGGTATGACTCCTAGGTCGGTGATGAACTCCTTCACCCAAATTGCTTCATGCGCTGCCTCCGAGGCTGCCATGTACTCCGCTTCACATGTAGATCCCGCCACGACGCTCGCTTGCAGCTGCACCAGCCATCGCTCCACCATTCAACATATACACGTATTGTAACTTAGAGTCATCCAGATCTGTGTCGAAGCTAGCGCCGATGTAACCCTTCTGACGAGCTCTTCATCACCTCCATAAACGAGAAACATGTCCTTTGTCCTTTTAGGTACTTCAGGATATTCTTGACCGCTGTCCGGTGTTCCTTGTCGGGATTACTTTGGTACCTTCCTACCAAACTTACGGCAAGGTTTACATCAGGTCCGGTACACAAGATGGCATACATAATAGATCCTATGGCTGAAGCATAGGGATGACACTCATCTCTTCTTTATCTTTTGTCGTGGTGGGGCATTGAGCCGAGCTCAATCTCACACCTTGCAATACAGGTAAGAACCCTTCTTGGACTGATCCATTTTGAACTTCTTCAAAATCTTATCAAGGTATGTGCTTTGTGAAAGACCTATGAGGCGCCTCGATCTATCTCTATAGATCTTGATGCCTAATATATAAGCAGCTTCTCCAAGGTCCTTCATTGAAAAACACTTATTAAAGTAGGCCTTAATGTTGTCCAAGAATTCTATATCATTTCCCATCAAAAGTATGTCATCTACATATAATATGAGAAATGCTACAGAGCTCCCACTCACTTTCTTGTAAACGCAGGCTTCTCCATAAGTCTGCATAAACCCAAACGCTTTGATCATCTCATCAAAGCGAATGTTCCAACTCCGAGATGCTTGCACCAGCCATAACTGGATCGCTGGAGCTTGCATACTTTGTTAGCATTCTTAGGATCGACAAAACCTTCCGGCTGCATCATATACAGCTCTTCCTTAAGATAACCGTTAAGGAACGCTGTTTTGACGTCCATCTGCCATATCTCATAATCATAGTATGCGGCAATTGCTAACATGATTCGGACGGACTTAAGCTTCGCTACGGGAGAGAAAGTCTCATCGTAGTCAATCCCTTGAACTTGCCGATAACCCATAGCGACAAGTCGAGCTTTATAGATGGTGACATTACCATCCGCGTCCGTCTTCTTCTTAAAGATCCATTTATTTTCTATCGCTCGCCGATCATCGGGCAAGTCTATCAAAGTCCATACTTTGTTTTCATACATGGATCCTATCTCGGATTGCATGGCTTCTAGCCATTTGTTGGAATCTGGGCCCGCCATCGCTTCTTCATAGTTCGAAGGTTCACCGTTGTCTAACAACATGATTTCCGAGACAGGGTTGCCGTACCACTGCAGTGCGGAACGTGTCCTTGTGGACCACGAAGTTCAAGAGCAACTTGATCCAAGTACCTTGATCATCATCATTATTTTCCTCTTCGGTTGGTGTAGGCATCACAGAACATTTTCTGAGCTGCACTACTTTCCCGCTCAAGAGGTAGTACTTCATCGAGTTCTACTTTCCTCCCACTTACTTCTTTCGAGAGAAACTCTTTTTCGAGAAAGGATCCGTTCTTGGCAACAAAGATCTTGCCCTCGGATCTTAAGTAGAAGGTATACCCAATGGTTTCTTTAGGGTATCCTATGAAGACGATTTTTCCGACTTGGGTTCGAGCTTTTCAGGTTGAAGTTTCTTGACATAAGCATCGCATCCCCAAACTTTTAGAAACGATACTTAGGTTTCTTCCCAAACCATAATTCATACGGTGTCGTCTCAACGGATTTAGACGGTGCCCTATTTAAAGTGAATGTAGCTGTCTCTAGAGCATATCCCCAAAATGATAGCGTAAATCGGTAAGAGACATCATGGATCGCACCATATCCAATAGAGTGCGACACGACGCTCGGATACACCGTTACTGTTGAGGTGTTCCAGCGGCGTGAGTTGTGAAACGATTCCACATTTTCTTAAGTGTGCACCAAATTCGTGACTTAAATATTCTCCTCCATGATCCGATCGAAGAATTTTATCTTTCGGTCACGTTGATTCTCTACTTCATTCTGAAATTCCTTGAACTTTTCAAAGGTCTCAGACTTGTGTTTCATCAAGTAGACATACCCATATCTACTCAAGTCATCTCGTGAGAGTGAGAACATAACGATATCCTCCATGAGCCTCAACACTCATTGGACCGCATACATCGGTATGTATGATTTCCAACAAGTTGGTTGCTCGCCCATTGTTCCGGAGAACGGAGTCTTGGTCATTTTGCCCATGAGGCATGGTTCGCATGTGTCAAATGATTCATAATCGAGAGACTCTAAAAGTCCATCAGCATGGAGCTTCTTCATGCGCTTGACACCAATGTGACCAAAGGCGGCAATGCCACAAGTATGTGGGACTATCGTTATCAACTTTACATCTTTTGGTATTCACGCTATGAATATGTGTAACATTACGCTCGAGATTCATTAAGAATAAACCATTGACCATCGGAGCATGACCATAAAACATATCTCTCATATAAATAGAACAACCATTATTCTCGGATTTAAATGAGTAGCCATCTCGTATCAAACGAGATCCAGATACAATGTTCATGCTCCAACTTGGCACCAAATAACAATTATTAAGGTTCAAAACTAATCCCGTAGGTAAATGTAGAGGTAGAGTGCCGACGGCGATCACATCGACTCTGGAACCATTCCCGACGCGCATCGTCACCTCGTCCTTTGCGAGTCTCCGCTTATTCCGCAGCTCCTGCTGTGAGTTACAAATATGAGCAACGGCACCGGTATCAAATACCCAGGAGTTACTACGAGTACTGGTAAGGTACACATCAATTACATGTATATCAAATATACCTTTAGTGTTGCCGGCCTTCTTGTCCGCTAAGTATTTGGGGCAGTTCCGCTTCGATGGCCCTTCCTTTGCAATAAAAGCACTCTGTCTCAGGCTTGGGTCCATTCTTTGACTTCTTCTCGGCAACTTGCTTACCGGGCGCGGCAACCTCCTTGCCGTCCTTCTTGAAGTACTTCTTGCCCTTGCCCTTCTTGAACTTAGTGGTTTTATTGACCATCAACACTTGATGTTCTTTCTTGATTTCAACCTCTGCTGACTTCAAGATTGAGAATACTTCGGAATGGTCTTCACCATCCCCTGCATATTGTAGTTCATCACAAAACTCTTGTAGCTTGGTGGGAGCGATCAAGGATTCTGTCAATGACCGCCTCATCCGGGAGGTTTATGTCCACTGGGACGGCGGTTGTGCAACCTGGACATTTTGAGTATGTGCTCACCGTGTAACTGTTTTCCTCCATCTTACAACTATAGAACTTGTCGGAGACTTCATATCTCTCGACCGGGCATGAGCTTGGAAAACTAGTTTCAGCTCCTCGAACATCTCATATGCTCCGTGTTGCTCAAAACGCTTTTGGAGCCCGGTTCTAAGCTGTAAAGCATGCCGCATCGAACGAGGGAGTAATCATCAAGACGAGACTGCCAAGCATTCATAATGTCTTGGTTCTCTGGGACGGGAGCGTCACCTAGCGGTCCTTCTAGGACATATTGTTTCCTGGCAGCTATGAGGATGATCATCAGGTTCCGGACCCAGTCCGTATAGTTGTTGTCATCATTTTTCAGCTTGGTTTTCTCTAGGAATGCGTTGAAGTTCAGGTTGACATGAGCGTTGGCCATTTGATCTACAAGACATATTTGCAAAGGTTTTAGACTAAGTTCATGATAATTAAGTTCATCTAATCAAATCATTTTAATGAACTCCCACTCAGATTAGACATCCCTCTAGTCATCTAAGTGTTACACGATCCGAGTCGACTAGGCCGTGTCCGATCATCACGTGAGACGGACTAGTCATCGTCGGTGAACATTCTCATGTTGATCGTATCTTCCATACGACTCCTGTTCGACCTTTCGGTCTCCGTGTTCCGAGGCCATGTCTGTACATGCTAGGCTCGTCAAGTTAACCCTAAGTGTTTTTGCATGTGTAAAACTGTCTTACACCCGTTGCATGTGAACGTAAGGATCTATCACACCCGATCATCACGTGGTGCTTGAAGCATTTAACTTTAGCAACGGTGCACAGTTAGGGAGAACACTTCTTGATATTGTTGTAAGGGATCATCTTATTTACTACTGTCGTTCTAAGTAAACAAGATGCATAAACATAATAAACATCACATGCAATTATATAGTAGTGACATGATATGGCCAATATCATAAAGCTCCATTGATCTCCATCTTCGGGGCTCCATGATCATCTTGTCACCGGCATGACACCATGATCTCCATCATAATGATCTCCATCATCGTGTCTTCATGAAGTTGTCACGCCAACGACTACTTCTACTTCTATGGCTAACGCGTTTGGCAATAAAGTGAAGTAATTTACATGGCGTTCTTCAATGACTCGCAAGTCATACAAAAAATAAAGACAACTCCTATGGCTCCTGCCGGTTGTCATACTCATCGACATGCAAGTCGTGATTCCTATTACAAGAACATGATCTCATACATCACAATATGTCATTCATCATTCATCACAACTTGGCCATATCACATCACATGACAATTGCTGCAAAAACAAGTTAGACGTCCTCTAATTGTTGTTGCATCTTTTACGTGGCTGCAATTGGGTTCTAGCAAGAACGTTTTCTTACCTACGAATAACCACAACGTGATTTTGTCAACTTCTATTTACCCTTCATAAGGACCCTTTTCATCGAATCCGCTCCAACTAAAGTGGGAGAGACAGACACCCGCCAGCCACCTTATGCAACTAGTGCATGTCAGTCGGTGGAACCGGTCTCACGAAGCGCACGTGTAAGGTTGGTCCGGCCGCTTCATCCCACAATACCGCTGAAGCAAGATAAGACTAGTAGCGGCAAGCAAGTTGACAAGATCTACGCCCACAACCAAATTGTGTTCTACTCGTGCAATAGAGAACTACGCATAGACCTAGCTCTGATACCACTATTGGAGAACATTGCAAAAAATTAAAATGTTTCCTACGGTTTCACCAAGATCCATCTATGAGTTCATCTAAGCAACGAGTCAAGGGAGTGAGTTTGCATCTACATACCACTTGTAGATCGAAAGGAAGCGCTCAAGGGGTGGTGATGATGGAGTCGTACTCGCCGTGATTCAGATCACCGATGACCAAGTGCTGAACGGACAGCACCTCTGCGTTCAACACACGTACGGTACGGACGACGTCTCCTCCGTCTTGATCTAGCAAGGAGGAAGGAGAGGTTGAGGAAGACAGCTCCAACGGCAGCACGACGGCGTGGTGTTGTTGGTGCAGTGGTATTCCGACAGGGCTTCGCTAAGCACGTACGGAGGAGGAGAGGTGTTGGGGAGGGGAGGGGCTGCGCCTTGGCTTGTGTGCAGCCCTCCCCTCACCCCTCTATTTATAGGGGAAGGGAGAAGGGGGGCCGGCCCCTCTAGATGGCATCTAGAGGGGGGCGGCGGCCAAGGCGAGGGGGGACTTGCCCCCCAAGCAAGGGGGGCGCCCCCTCTAGGGTTCCCCCCAAACCCTAGGCGCATGGGCCCAAGGGGGGGGGCGCCCAGCCCACCAGGGGTTGCCTATGCCCCACGCAGCCCATGTGGCCCCCCGGGAGGGGTGGCCCCTCCCGGTGGACCCTCGGAACCCTTCCGGTGGCCCCGGTACAATACCGATATGCCCCCGAAACTTTCCGGTGTCCGTTTGACCACTTCCCATATATAAATCTTTACCTCCGGACCCTTCCGAACTCCTCGTGACGTCCGGATCTCATCCGGACTCAACCACATTCGTAATCACATACAAGTCTTCCTAATAACCCTAGCGCCACCGAACCTTAGTGTGTAGACCCACGGGTTCGGAGACACGCAGACATGACCGAGACTGCTCTCGTGTCAATAACCAACAGCGGATCTGGATACCCATGTTGGCTCCTACATGCTCCTCGATGATGTCATCGGATGAACCATGATGTCGAGGATTCAAGCAACCCAGATAGTATTCCCTTTGTCAATCGGTATGTTACATGCCCGAGACTCGATCGTCGGTATCCCAATACCTCGCTCAGTCTCAGTTATCGCAAGTCACTTTACTGCATCAGAATGCATGATCCCGTGACCAAGCACTTGGTCACTTTGAGCTCATTATGATGATGCATTACCGAGTGGGCCCAGAGATACCTCTCCGTCATACGGAGTGACAAATCCCAGCCTCGATCCGTGTCAACCATGCAGACACTTTCGGAGATACCTGTAGTGCACCTTTATAGTCACCCGATTACGTTGTGATGTTTGGTACACCCAAAGCACTCCTACGGTATCCGGAGTTACACGATCTCATGGTCTAAGGAAGAGATACTTGACATTGAAAAGCTCTAGCAAGACGAACTACACGATCTTATGCTATGCTTAGGATTGGGTCTTGGCCATCACGCCATTCTCCTAATGACGTGATCCCGCTGTCAATGACATCGATGTCCATAGTCGAAACCATGACTATCTGTTGACCAACGAGCTAGTCAACTAGAGGCTTACTAGGGACGTATTGTGGTCTATGTATTCACACGTGTATTACGATTTCCGGATAATACAATTATAGCATGAATAAAAGACAATTATCATGAACAGGGAAATATAATAATAACCCTTTTATTATTGCCTCTAGGGCATATTTCCAACAAGGATTACCGTACCACTCTGGTGCGGATCGTGCTCTGGTCGACCTAAGAGGTTCGGTAGTAACTTGATCTGAAGTTTCATGATCATTATCATTAGCTTCCTCTCTAGTTGGTGTAGGCATCACGGGAACGATTTTCTATGATGTGCTACTTTCCAATTCGAGAGAAGGTACAATTACCTCATCAAGTTCTACTTTCCTTCCACTCACTTCTTTCGAGAGAAACTCCTTCTCTAGAAAGGACCCATTCTTTGCAACAAATATCTTGCCTTCGGATCTATGGTAGAAGGTGTACCCAATCGTTTCCTTAGGGTATCCTATGCAGATGCACTTCTCTGATTTAGGTTCGAGCTTATCAGGCTGAAGCTCTTGACATAAGCATCGCATCCCCAAACTTTAAGAAATGATAGCTTAGGTTTCTTGCCAAACCATAGTTCATACGATGTCGTCTCAACAGATTTAGATGGTGCCCTATTTAACATGAATGCAGTTGTCTCTAATGCATAACCCCAAAGCGATAGTGGTAAATCGGTAAGAGACATCATATAACGCACCATATCTAATAAAGTACGGTTACGACGTTCGAACACACCATTACGCTGTGGTGTTCCAGTTGGCGTGAGTTTGTGAAACTATTCCACATTGTTTTAAATGAAGGCCAAACTCGTAACTCAAATATTCGCCTCCGTGATCAGATCGTAGAAACTTTATTTTCTTGTTACGATGATTCTCCACTTCACTCTGAAATTCTTTGAATTTTCCAAATGTTTCGGACTTATGTTTCATTAAGTAGATATACCCATATCTGCTCAAATCATCTGTGAAGGTCAGAAAATAATGATACCCGCCACGTGCTTTAATACTCATCGGACCGCATACATCGGTATGTATTATTTCCAGTAAGTTTTTTTTTAATATTTACTGTGAGGCAAAGCCCCACAACCCTTTATTATGATAAAAAAAACAAATGTACAAACAGAAGAAATTACATGGACTAGCGATCAAAACTAGAACTACCTACCTACCTACCTGAAGCTAAGTTAAGGAATTAATCCAAGCAGACAGCTTGGTCCTAGTGTCAACCCTTAGCCTATGAGCTAGAAGGGAAAGATCGTGTACAAAATTACATTTCCAAGCAGCAAAGGTTGCATTTTGTCCTCTGAAAGTTCTTCCATTCCTGAGGATCCAAATATTCCAGGAAGTAGTGAGCATGACTTCAAAGAAGAAAGGATGCTTAAACCTAGATCTTGCATGCTGAATACATTGCTGAATATCAGCCCCCCTGGTCCAGTCAATGGAGAGATAACTTCAAACTCTGCGGCTAAAATTGCAGTTGAAAAACAAGTGCAACCTATCCTCATAGACATATTCATTACAAATAACAAAGAGATTGTCATCCAAAGGAGATCTCCAATGCCTGCGTATCAACAAGTCCTTGGTATTGAGTCTATCAAAGAATAACAACCAACCAAAAACCTTGATCTTCATGGTGCACCTGCTATCCCACAACCATTTGCATGGTAGAATTGTGGGCAAATGGGAGTGCATGAGCGTGCAGAAACTCTTAGCAGTGTAACAGCCAGATTTTCCAGGCCAGATCCAAACATCTGGTAAGGCAAGGTCTCTGTTTAAATCTAGGATCCAAGCTTCCAGAACTTGCAACTCCAATGCAGCCTGATGTGACAATGGCAAGAAAAACATTGAGTAGATATTCTGAGAGATGAGGAATTCATGCACAGATATTTAATCATTGTTAACAAAGGAGAAAAGCCTGGGTAATCTCCAACACAAAGGTCTGGAAGAGCCACCAATGAGCCAAGCATCAGACCAAAAAAGGGCAGAGTCTCCCATATTGATGTGCACTGAGGCAATGGCAGTATATGCATCAGAAAGCTTGAGAATATCTCTCCACCAAAAGGAGCCAACTGGAGTTGTAGCATGTGGAAGACCATCAGCATAATAGCAATTCTAGATCAGGGTCACCCAGGGGATATCAGCCTTATTAAAGAATTTGTGGAGATGCTTGAGGAGGAGGCCCTTATTTTGAATGTGCAAATTGATCACCCCAAGTCCTCCTTTGTCCTTTGGCCTACATACCAGGTCCCAAGCAGCCCGAGATTGTTTTGGAGCATCTGTGTTGCCCCTCCACAGACACTGCCTAACAATTCTGTCCAGCTGCTTAATAATGCCAGGAGGTAGTTGTAGACTGCAAAGGAAATATATTGGCATAGATGTCAAAACAGAAGATAACAACTGTGGCCGGGAGCCTTGATTTAACATGCAGGAGCTAGCAGTCAGTCTCCGTTCCAAAGCATCCACTAAGGTCATGAAATCCACAATCCATGGTCTAGTAGTTCCAAGTGGCAATCCCAAATAGGTAAAAGGAAGTTGTCCAATTTTACAGCCCAACAGTGCAGCTAACCTGGTGGCCTCCTCCTCCTCCATGTTTAAAGGAATCATGGAGGACTTTGCAAAATTAACCTTAAGTCCAGTGGATTGCTGAAATGTCAGCAACATATTCTTAAGAGCTACCAATTCCGCATCTCTGGCAGACAAAAAGATGACAGTATCTTCAGCATACTGTCACTACAAAAAAATACACTTCCGTGATGATACATGTTTGTCATAGTAGGTCGCGTTTTCTATCATGCATGTACATCCATGACAATTTTATGACAGAATCAAGATAGTCATACCTGTGCTGTTGTAGAAGTGTTCCATGACATTACCAAAATTATCATCATGGAAGTGTCCACTTCCATGACGATAAATCGCGTCACGTAAGTGCTTTTCGTCAAGGGTGACCGACACGCGGCATCCACCGTGAACGAACGCCGTTAAGCTATCGGTTCGGGTTTTGATCCGATAACCCGTTAACAGCCCCGACCAATGGGGATTTTCCGTGTAAAATCATCATTGGTCGGAGGAAACACGATGTCGGCTCATCACCGGGACAGATGTCATCCACTCATTGGATGTAGGCGCCTATGATACGTCGACCGTGGCACGCCCAACAGAGGCCCATTCTCGTGAAAAGGCCGCCCGCTTGACTTGGTCAAAGGTGGCGGGACGGCCCATGGAAAGCCTCGATAACCGCCTGCTCGATATAGCCCATTTACAGCCCGCTAACCCAAGGCCCGTTACGCCCTATTCAATTAGGCCCAAGAGCGCCATCCGCTCCATCCAATATGATTCCAGCCCGTTTTCACCGCCCATGACGCCTTTCGCCCATATGAGGCCCTATGTAACTCTTGTCCTATTAATGGCCCGTGGTGGCGGCCCGTAATGAACAAAGGTATCACTTTACACCCATTAATGGCCCGTGGTGGCGGCCCGTAGAAGAATGTATCACTTTATACCCATTAACGGCCCGTTATTCCGCTGGGCGCTTCCAGCCCATGTTATCTTCGCCTTCTCGAGCCCATTTATTCTTGGGCTATTTTCCAAGATTCGTTTACTTATGGCCCGTTCATCGCTATTTTCTTCTTGTGGGCCAAATTCAGCCCGTGGTTACTGATCGGCCCGCTTGTGGTCCGTTAACACGCTGGGCGTTTTCATAGCGTCATCAACACGGCCTATTAACGATGGACCGTTATGGTCGGCCCTTGAACGGACGATTCCAACTCTAGCCCGCTTACGCCGTATCGCGTCTGCTTGGCCCATGTTTGGCCAATCAATCATACTGCCCGTATAAGGCCCATTGATGATACAGCCCGTAGAAGGCCCATTGTTTCTACGCCCGTAGAAGGCCCATTGTTTCTACGCCCCGTAGAAGGCCCATCGCTTTCTGGACCGTAGAAGGCCCATCGCTTATACGGCCCGTAGAAGGCCCATCGCTTCTATGGCCCGTAGGAGGCCCAAAGGTCACTACAAGTAAATATTAGCCCATGGTTATTGTGGCCTAGTTTTAAAAATAGGTTATTGCAGCCACTAGCAAACCGCAGAAAAAGAACTGCATCGACTACAAGCAAACAAATAAACAAGACAACAAGGAAATAAATAAGCAAGCAACTTACACTAGGATATCACGGCTATTACACATATTACATCCATCGGGCATGAAAGTTCGCCACCAATGCAAATATAGGGAACACAAGAAGATATAAACGCCAGCAGACAAAACAAGTCCAGAACTGAAACCACTTCAAGAGCTCAAGAAACTATATCCAGGTACCCATAATGTCTGGCAAGATGCTTAGCAAGTTTATTAACTTTCTCTTGTTTACGCTTAAGTCCTCCCGCTTCTTTGTTGCACCGTAAAGTATGCATCTGAATTCTCGCAGGACTTTCTCGGTCCTTCGGCTTCTCGTCGATAACATCTCGATCGATGTCTTTCAACTTGAAGTTGAGACTCAAGAAGCCGAACTGATTCAGGCAACGAGTTCGAAGAGATGGTGCCAGCAGTGGTAGCCAATAACTCGAACACTACATCAAGACAGGACTTTTGGGTTGTCTCAGTGTCTTCAATATAGTTTTTATCAGCTTTCTTGGAGACCAACAGGGATGTCTCACTATCTTGAACCTTATCTGCATTACTTCCTTTACCATTGCATAACAGGGTACTCTTCTCCAATATTTTATCCACGTTCTAAAAGAGAAACAAACAAACACATCTCAGGTTTACAATGTAGTATATGAAACTCATTTTGGTAAACCAGTTCAGTAGTAAGGTGGACAGGATAACAGCATGAAACAAACATATCTATATAGTATGGTCACTGTATGGTCTATATCATTCTAGTTTATGTTGCCAAATCAAGATAGATACAGTTCGAATCATATCTATTTAAGACAAAACAGCATAGACAGAATATAAGCGTGGGAAACTACACAGCAATAACAACACTTGTAATGTGCATGGCATGGGAACATAACTGTTTATTCAATTGAAACTAAAATCAACATAGAGCAAAGTTACAACAGCAAACAGCCAAACACGTTGAAGAAACAGGTTTAAAACATACCTGTTGCGCCATTGGAGTTTCAATTACATCCTTCAAATTTGAAATTAGTTGGTATCAAGAATACAAGGATGCAAGAGCAAAGTAGTATGAACCATAGCTACGGAACCCGACCGAGAACAATTCTTCTTCGCTTTAAGCATTGACTTGAGTTCGGAGTGGTGGTCCTCGTGATTTGGGCTTTGAAGTTGCCTTACTAACTGCTTTCTGCTTGGGTGCTCTGTGGTGGAGACGGTCTTTGTGTCAACGGAACCGGGTGTCTATCTCTGGGGTTGGGGTTAGAAGGGTGTAGCTGGTTCTCTCGTCCAACTGGGTAGGGGTACAATCTCCATGAGTGTGGGTTATGTGTGGTGGGGCTGGTTCTTGGGCAAGTACAAGCGTGGTTCTATCTGCATCGATGTAGCACGATCTTTTCTCAAGACTGTGTTTTACTCCCACGATACTACCATCACTCCTCCAATTGAAATGGCTGATAAACAAGAAAAGTAATTGAATGTACGACATTGTAAGATAGACAGTGCAATGGATAGTAGGGAAGAAAACAGGGCATGAAATAATTCACATTTATGTTGTCTAAGCAAGCAGAATAGCAGGACATAATTTCACATATATGATGGCTAATTAAACAGGATAGCATGACGCAATTTCACATGTATGATGGCTAACTAAACAGGATAGAATGACATACTTCAAAATATGATGACTATGTAAAGAGGATGACATGATATAACTATATGATGTGTCCATTAAAGTGGTTGGCATGCCATAAATCACAAACATGCCGTCGATGGAAACATGATGGCATGATATAATTCACTGATAGAATGACATAATTTAAAATATGATGACTATGTAAACAGGATGAGATGATATAACTATATTATGTCTTCAGAAAATGGGTTGGCATGCCATAATTCACATACATGCTGTCTATGTAAACATCATGGCATGACACAATTCAAATATATGACTTATATACTAAGGAAGTGAGCAGAGGGCAACGGCATATATGATGTGTCAACTAAGGAGATGGCATTCAATATTGTGTATATGATGTAAAAACTAAGCATTGCAATACAAAATATGCATTATATGAGTAATATAACCCCGCCAAGTTTGAGCATACACCTGTGGGGATAATAGGACTGGTCATCGCCTCTCAATCCTCCTCTCAAGAGCTATCTCAGAATCAAGCAAGATATCTGCTTCAAAGCAGTAGCATTGCTCGCTCTCAAGACCTTGTTTTCACTCTCCATTTCTCCATCACCAATTCAAATGGCTGATGCACACGAAGAGCAGTTGAATATAGAAACATTGTCGACAAAAGCAATGAGAAATACAAAAAAAGGACGGCATGATATAATTCACATATATGACGCTTGCCTAAACAACAGGGCATTGCATAATTCACATACATAATGCCTTGCAACAAGATAACATTGCATAATTCACATATATAATGTTTGCAACAAGATGGCATTGCATAACTCACATATATGGTAATTAGACACTAAACATGTGGCATTCACACAAAGCATGTCTAAACTAAGAAAATGACATAGCAATGCAAGATACCATACGCACGATATGAGCAACATAACCCTGCCAAGTTAGGGCATGCACCTCGGGGGGGGGGGGGGAATATGACTGGTCATATGTCTCTGAATCCTCCTCTAAGGAGCTATCGGTAACCAGCAAGACATGCGATTCGTCGGATAGCATTGTCTGCTCTGAAGACCTTGTTTCCACTCCAGATTTTTCCCTGACCGTGCCGAATGGCTGATGCACAGGAAGAGTAATTGAATGTACTAAAACTGTTGACAAATTTAACACGTAATAAAAAAATGATGGCATGATATAATTCACATATAAGATGACTGGCTAACTAGGGTGGCATGACTGTGCCGAACCAGTGAACCCTCGTACTCCTCTTCGCGTCGGCATCCACTTCTGTGTCTTCCCTGCCCGAAGTCGCCCCTTCCGATCCTCGCTGTTGTCCACCGCCGTGGTGCTCTCGGCGTGGCGTGGTCAACGTGGTCAAGGAACGACTTCCATCGGACGTGGATCTGACGTGGAGAGGCCGATACCGGGTCCATGGCAGCAGCAAGGAAGTGCCTCCTTATTACTCGCAAAATAATGATTCCTCCACCGACAGAGGGACCCATCGGATGAGCCACCGATTTCGTGAAAAACATTTCCGATCGCTGGGACCCACCAGCTACATCTTCGCATGCAAGGAAGTGCGTCCCGCAAAAACGATTCGCCTCGACTGCCGGGACCCACCAGCTACATCTTCGCATGCAAGGAAGTGCGTCCGGGAAAAAAAACGATTCGCCCCCTGACTGTTGGGACCCACCAGCTACATCTTCGCACACAAGGAAGTGCTCGGTCCAGACCCACTGGTCAAGCGTACGTAGCATTGTCATTCTGGTCGCGAACGTGTACGTACATATATACAGGTGGATGTAGAGGCGCGCACGTGTCGTAGTAGAGGCGCGTACATGTCATAGTAGAGGCACGCATGTAGCATGTACACGTACGTACAGCGGCTAGGTTGCAAGAAAGAAAATATGGCCACGTATGTGTACATACGGGCGGGGTCTCGAACGCCTACTCGCGCATACGTACGGCCCGGGCTCGTGTACATGGCTGGGTCGGAACGGAGAAACAGTGTCGTCATCGTGTTCATGGGGAGGCAACGAAATGCATCGTGTTCATGGGGAGGCAAAGGAATGTGTCGTGTTCATCGGGAGGCAACGGAACGCGTGGGAGCCAACCGTCTGGGTCGGAACGGAATGTGTGGTCGTGTTCATCGGGAGGGCTTGGACGGAACAGGCGATGGAAACGAGGCATGGCGTACCGCAAAACGGAGGAAACGGACCTCCTACATTCGGAACGGGGTCCTGTTGATCGGGAGGGTGTGGCGATCGCAAAACGGAGGAAACGGACCTCCTATGGTCGTAAACGGGGTCTTGTTGATCGGGAGGGTGTGGCGCATCGCAAAACGGACGAAATGCAGACCTCCTACGGTCAAACGGGGTCCTGTTGATCGGGAGGTGTGGCGATCAAGAAAACGGATTTAAACGGACGCCCCACAATCAAACGGGGTCCTGTTGATCGGGAGGGTGTGGCGATCGCAAAACGGACGAAACAGACCTCCTACGGTCAAACGGGGTCCTGTTCATCGGGAGGTATGGTGTACCACAAAACGGACTCCACGGATACTGCTCATCTCCACCGTCGACCTCCTCCGGCCTCCATGGGCTACCGTCAACCTCCTCCAGCCTCCACGGGCTCCTCTGCTCATCTAGCCTCCACCGCGCTACTCCACCGGCTATTGTTCAACCACCCCTCCACGGGCACCCCTCCACCGCTCTCTGCTCATCCAAAGGCTCCACACCACGGGTCCTGCTCAACCACCCTCCATGGGCACCCTCCACCGCTTCATCGCTCATCCAGCCCTCCGCACCACGGGTCCCGCTCAACCACCCTCCACGGGCACCCTCCAACGCTCATCGCTCATCCAGCCCTCGACACCACGGGTCCTATTCATCCGAGGCAACGCCATCGCCATCGCTCATCCAACCCCCCACCGCAACGCCATCGCTCATCCAATCGATCGGCTTGATTAGCAGCAATAGCGGCGAATCACTCGATCGGGTTCGATTAACAGACCATTGATCGATCGCCGGGTTCGATGAACGCGTAGCTCTGCAAAGTCTGTAATCGCCGGTTGAGGAGAGCCCAACGCCGCCGGGTTCGATTAGAGCCAACGCCTCGCACACACGCGCGTACGTGTACAAGAGAAACGCGCATCGCTCGGCCCCCGACCTCCCACCGTAACTGGGAACTCCCCGAAATTTTCCTCCCCCTCGCTTCTACCATGGTTTTTTCCGTCATGGACGACCCAAAGAATGTCATGCAGCTGCGTCTCCGGCCTGCCCAGGACGAAAAGCCCATTTTCTGTCATGATTTTTTTGTCATAGAAGTAGGAGCCCACCACATCTATGATGATACCAGGTTTTGTCACAATTATCATCATAGAAGTGTCATATGTATGACAGAAAAAAATTCGTTCGGCCCAAAATGTCACAGATGTGTCTTTTTTTTGCAGTGTGTATTATAGGAAAATCCTGATCATGGGAAGGAATTGGGAGGGTTAAGGTTCCATGGGAGAACATTTGATTAACCACTGACTTCAAAAGATCTGCAGCTATGACAAAGAGGAGGGGGGAGTGGGGATCACGCTGTCGACCCCACATTTGCACTTAAACTGTTTACCAGGTATGCCATTGAGCAAAACCGAAGAGGACCCTGATGAGACGATATCTTTAACCCAGCCAATCCACTTATCATCAAAACCCTTGTATTTGAGCATTTGCAAAATAACCTCATGTTCCACAGTATCAAAGGCCTTGGCAAAGTCCAGCTTCATAATGATGATAGGTCTCTTTGATTGCTTGCATTGGTGTATATATTCAAAAGCCCAAGCTAAACAATCCTGAATAGATCTGCTCTTCAGAAACCCATATTGATTTTTATGAATGCAATTCAAAATCACTTTTTGCAACCTGTTGGCCAACAACTTAGTGAGAAATTTCAAACAGGTGTTAGTTAAGGAAATAGGCTAAAATCATCTGGCCCCTCAGGAGAGAGCATTTTAGGTATGAGAGTGATGAGAGAGCCATTGATATTTTCCAAAGACAGTTTCCCCTCATAAAAATCATGAATGAGACGCAAAAAATCCTTCTCAATTATAGGCCAGCAATGTTTAACAAACTGCCATTGAAACTATGTGGGCCAGGTGCCCGATCAGGTGGCATCTGCTGCAGAACCTTCTTAATTTCAGCATCAGAGAAGGGCTGGGACAACTCCTCCAGACCAGGGACAGGCTGGATGAGATTTGCCAAGTCATAGCCCATTGAGATACCCTGGGCCTAGCCCATTCTGTTTATAAAAGAGGCCCAAAGAATTCCCGCCATTTTATCATGATCAGATACCGGCGCAGCCATCCCCTGGATTATCAAGCTAGCTATGGAGTTCTTCCTCATGCGTTCTGAGGCCATGGCATGGAAGAATTTGGAGTTCTCCTCTCCCACTTTTATGTAACGGATCGTGCACCTCTGCTTCCAATAGATATAATGCAGTTTCAACAGACGCTCATAATGCAACTTGACAATTTGCATGAAGTTAAACTCTGTCCCCACAAGCGGTCTGACCTCCTATAACTGATCAAATAATCAAATAACCTTGCTGCAGTCAAGGGTTAATTTCTTGAGGTAAGAAAGATTTTTACTCCAAGCCCTCAATTCATATCTAAGCCGTTTGAATTTTCTGGTTAAAATGGCCGAAGCAGAGAGATCAGCAAAGACCGGAGCCTCTCAAGATCTATGAACACAATCCATAAAACCTGGCATATCCACCCAAAGGTTTTCAAAATGGAAGATTTTGGATTTAGGAATCTTTGTATCAATTGAAACCACACATGGCACATGATCGGAGGCAATTTTAGCCAGTGTGAAAACCACAGTGTTAGGGTAATGAGATATCCAATCCGAGGTTGTGAAGAACCAATCGAGCTGTTCAAGGAGCGGTATTTGCTGCATGTTGGACCAGGTAAAACTTCTTCCCTTTATCGGTAATTCCAAGAGACCAAGATGTCCGATCACCTTGTTAAAAAGGAAGATGTCATTTATATCCCCTCCCGGTTGATTTATGTTATCCAAAGACCGAATAAAGTTAAAATCACCAATTAGCATCCAATTTTCCTCAGGAGGGATTGTTAGGTGGTACAACCAGATAACAAAATCATCTCTAAGCTGGCCCTCGCATGGTCCATAGACTGAAACCAAAGTCCACTTCTTCGAATTATGAACAGACCTAAAGGACACAACCACACTGAAACGCTGAATTTGGACTAGCTGGCCCTCAAAAATGGATGAGTTCCAAATGATCAAGATTCCACCAGATGCACCCACAAAAGGAGAGTAGGCAAACTGGTCAAAGCGCCTAGGGCAGAACGACCTAATCGTTCTGATGTCAAAATGCTCACATTTGGTTTCCTGTAGACAGATTATGGAGCAATGACTCTCCTCAATCTTGGCACGAACATCATGCTGCCTAGCTTCCGAATTCAAACCACGCACATTCCAACACAAAACATTCCAGTTACGAAACATCGTAGTCCCCATAGAAAACTAACAACAAAAGATAATAACCAATTGGGTTGCTTAACAACACAGTACCACTGCCAGCATAGACACACACACATCAAGTCCAGAGAAGTTCAGGAATTCAGTCCTACAGAATAACATAAAAGCAAAATGACAGAGAACCCAACAGGTCCAATGCCCCAGGTGTGCATGGAATGGTTCACTCAACACTGGAATCATCTTCTTGTGTGGAGTGTTGAGGAGGAGCCGTAAGCTTCTGCACTGCCAGATCTTCTGGTGCAATGCCAAGAGCAGAGCCAACTGCCTGCATGGTAGCAATCGGCATCGGGGGTGGCAGAGGAATATCCTGGGTTGAAGCAGAATCAAACTTGAGCTTCTTGGCCTTGGGGCATCGGAGAGGAGCCAGCTTGATGGAGATTGCAGATGTGGGTTTCATACCAGCTCTCTTGGCGAAGCTACAAGTCATTCGTCTAACAGAAAAGTCCACATTCTCCTCCACAAGAGTGGCAGCACGCTTGGGACGACGCGGTTGCCTTGGCCTCTTCCCCAGGGGAGAGGAAATGACAGAGGTAAACTGAAACTCATCACGCGGTTCATCATGCAACTGAAAATCAAAACTCTGGGTGTCATCAGATAGGTCCTGAGTATGTTCTGGGAGCTGTGAGTCCAAACCCAACACATCATCAGTTATCTCCTGGAGCACAACAGAGGAGCGCGTCTGCTTAAAAGATTCCATGAACAGCCATTGTTGCTCCAAGTGTAAATCAAACTTGATAGGCACTAGGGACCGACAAAGTCCTGGCAGAAAGGAGGGAATGTTCCTGATTGTAAACTCGGGCAGCAGCGACTTGAAAGACCTTTCCCAAATCATAGCAGGGGGAAGAACTAGTCCATAGAAAACTCGAACAATTCACAAATGAATGGGGTCCAAGGGTCCAACTAGATGGAGATTGATCATCGGTTGCTGCACCTCATCCATGTCAGCATCATCATCCGAGCCCAAAGATGGATTGAGAATCATTGAGTTCTGATCCTGTGCGATTGGTTCCTGCACAGGAACGGGGTCAGGCTGCTGAGCCGGTTCCTCCCAGGGCCCCCAACCAGCATCATTGTTCATGTTCTATGCCCAGTCATTTGCAACATTGTGCCCTTGATCATGTCCAGGGGGCACGGCGTTCCGTCCCAAAGCAGGGTAAGGTGGCATGGCCCAAAATGGCTGAGGAGGAGGATTTGCCCCTGGCATCAGATGTGGGTTGCCATCAAGGGGCATGGGGTCCTCATCAGCTGGGACCATAGCTTCTGCAAAGTCACCATCAATAATATAGCAGCCCGCTGTCCAAGATGCAATTATTCCTCCCCAATTAGCAAATTCACGGAACGCAACTGAGCGTGGAAACAGAGCATTGTCAGGAAAAGACGCACGAACTAAGGACCTGACCTTGAGCCTGTCTATACTATTCCAATAGTGAAACTGACCAAAAGTACTAACCATATTCGCAATGCACTGCGTGTTACGATAATCCAGAGGGATGCCAATGAACATCAACCAACCTTCATGTGACCATGCAAGGCTCTGAAACCCTCCCCCTGGTTATGTGGTATAAAATGAACAAAAAACTCATGGCCATCTTCATCCAGACCCAAGGGAAACGGCGGATGCAAGGTAAAAGAACCACGGACCACAGGATCCTCCATATCGAACAGACCAACCCCTTCGAACCAGGTTTGCGCAGATAGAACAGGGACATGCATGGTTTGGACCAAGAAAATAAGCACCTTCTGCCGACGAACGCCGACGAGATGGGCTGGTGGGACGGGCACCATGTACTGCTCGTGCGCGCGGGGCGAAAGGATCGCCGGATTGTAGTAGGTGCGGGGCAGACGATCTGCTCCACCATCCACAATATCAAAACCAACCGGGATGAAACGGAACGGGTCGATCTCATACACTGCCATTGGAGGTGGCGAGAGAGGTTCAGAGCTTGAGGAAGCTTGATGGGAGGCTGGATTCGGCTGCGACAATGGCGGAGGCGGCGGAGAAGTAGGGGTTGGGGTTTTCTGCTCGGCAGGCGTTTGTTCTTGGGAAACCAAAGAGGCAAGGGAAGCAGAGTAAATTCCCGTCTGTGCACGATTTCCAAAACTCGGCGATGGGACTTTGGGCACCCAAAGGGATGTGTCAGGAGCGTGGCCGGTGCAATCTTTTTTAATGTGACCGGAATGAAAACAATTCCTACACCGGACCGCGTTGATGCAGGTCTCTGACTTGTGGCGCATGCCCAAACAATTCTGACAATCCCAGTAGCTTGCGGCTAAATCTTCAATCATCTCATCAAAACTTTGCAAATCGCTGACAGTATCTTGTGGAGACGGAAACTGAATCGCTGGTGAAGATGGGCTGTCCACCTCATCATCCGAGAGACAAATGGGCTGAGAACTAGAGCCCAAGGCCGTGTCAGAGCCCAATGTAATAGTCGGATGCACTTGGGGCGAATCCAAACTTTCCGTTCCAGGGAACAACTGCCCGCCAGAAGATCCGGACGTGATGCATGCATGGGATAAACCCTGCGGGGATAGTGGTAACGAACCAAATTGGATCGCTGGTGCTGCCGCCGGCGAAGATGCCGGCACCGGAGAAGATACAGCCTCACGTTCAGAAACTTCATATCCTGCCTCCCGGACGGTGGTCACCTCATTGGCCGATGGTCCATAATTATATCCTTTCTGGGCAGGGTATTGCATAAACGTAGCAAACTTAATGTGAATATGAGGATTAGATCTAGCTGGACGGGAACGTAGAGAAGATTTAGTTGGAGCATGTTTCATTGCATCCAAACCTAGACGAGCTCTTCTCTTGGAGGGGCTAACCAACATCCACTCTTGGTTGCATTTAGATTGCCAAAGCCTAAACTCCTTTTCCCAATCTGGGCCACCATGGCCCCAGAGATGAAAGAAGCATTTGAATTGAGGGCAAACAAAACTTCGTTGATGCAAAATAAAGAACCCCACCTCTTTGCATGACACATTGAACGAGAAAACTCCAAGGTTGAGGAAAGATACCTTAAGTTGAGAACAAAAACCCCCAATGGCAGATTCAAGCGCCAGGCCAACATTTTCCTCATCCAAACGGAAGGAATGCCTTGCAAACGAGACCACCATGGTGAAATGGCCCGTGTCCTTCATGGGATGCACCGATCTGTTGAAGGTGCGTTGGATCTCTTGAGACAACTTCATCCCCGGGGAGAAATCCAGCCCCATGGAGATTGCTGCATGGACCGCCATGAAGAAGAAAATAACCAATAGGCAGAGGGAGAGACGCCGAAGAGGATGAGCCGATCAGATGGAAAAATCCACGGTGAGATGTGGAGATCGCCGGTGATGGTGGGTGGCTAGGGTTAGGGAGGCGGTGGGGAGGTGGGAGGCGTCATGATAGCATGTATTACGGTGGGTTATTTCCAATAAGTCATTAGCTCGCTCCATTGTTCCGGAGAACGGAATTTTAGTCATCTTGCCCATGAGGCATGGTTCGCAAGTATCAAGTGATTCCGAAAGCCCATCTACATGGAGTTTCTTCATGCGCTTTACACCAATATGACCTAAATGGTAGTGCCACAAGTATGTTGCACTATCATTATCAACTTTGCATATTTTGGCATCAATATTATGAATATGTGTATCACTACAATCAAGATTCAACAAGTATAGACCACTCTTCAAGGGTGCATGATCATAAAAGATATTATTCATATAAATAGAACAACCATTATTCTCTGGCTTAAATGAATAACCGTCTCGCACTAAACAAGATCCAGATATAATGTTCATGCTCAACGCGGGAACCAAATAACAATTATTCAGGTCTAAAACTAATCCCGAAGGTAGATGTAGAGGTAGCATGCCGACGGCGATCACATCGACCTTGGAACCATTCCCGAAGTGCATCGTCACCTCGTCCTTAGCCAATCTTCGTTTATTCCACAGCTCCTATTTTGAGTTACAAATATGAGCAACCGAACCAGTATCAGATAACCACGCGCTACTACGAGCATTAGTACGGTACACATTGATAACAAGTATATCAAATATACTGTCGGCGTTCTGGGAACGGGTGTCCCCAGACTTGCTCGCCATGCCGTGGCGTGGCTCAAAGGGGGCCCATCACGCCCATCTTCATCAACACAAGCTCAAGACCTCGCGAGGGGCAAGCCTCACAAGCGACGATGTGGAGCTTCTCGTGCATGGCCTCATCAGCTGGCTCGCGAGGAGGCGGAGAGATCAAGGCGGGTACCTCACGAGGTGCCCATGACGCAAGCCATGACGACCAAGGGCGCCAAGGGCGCCAGCCCGCAAGCAAGTGTCCTCCTTTCCTCTTTGGTGCAAAGGAGCAAGCGCAGCGAGAGCATCAAGCAAAGGCATCCATTTTGGTGCAACAAGACCAAGACCAGCCCAACGGTAGGAATGAAGTCATTGTGGAGCCCAAGCCGTGTCACCACCGAGCCTTTGACAAAGCGAGGACCAACTTTAGTCGAGGATAAGTGTACCAGATGTTCCCCTTCAAAATGGCCAATTGTTGGCGCCCTTCCCGCCAATATTTGGGAAGAGGCCCAGGCCTCTGTCTATAAATAGGACTAGCCTCCCACAGGTAGAGGCAGCTTGATCCGGGATCGCAATGCAGTGGAGGCCAAGAAATCTAGAGAGAGAGAGAGAGAGAGAGAGAGAGAGAGAGCGATCCAACTCCTCCAAGCAGTTCATCGCCCACCAAGAACATGCACTCATGAGGCTGTTCTTCCTTGTATTGTTCATCACCATCAGCCCAAGAGGCAATCCACCACACCACAAACAAGAGTAGGGTATTACACCACAATGGTGGCCCGAACTAGTATAAACCTTGTGTCTCTTGTGTTGTTCCTTTCATAGTTTAGATCCTAGCGAGGCGGCGGGTGCAGGTAGGTAGAGGGCGAGATCTCCGATGCACCCCGGTGTTCGAACCTCAAGGGTCTGCCGAACCCGAATCCGACATTTGGCGCGCCGCTGTAGGTGCGCCGATCCACCTCCCGCCGCTTCGGTCCTGGTCAGATCGTCATCATCATGTCCGCAACCAGGCGGGCAACCCCGTCCCTCGGGCGGCTTGGCCCGCCCATGCGAGAGCCGCCACGGGCGACCCCATGCCCCAGCAGCTCATGTCCGCAGGGCGCCAGGGGCATGGGCGACGCAGACAAGCTTCGACAGCTCTCACGCTCTGGCGGCAGCGCGGTCGGCAGCGTAGGGCTCCAACCACGCCGCGATCATGACGCCAGACACCCACCGAGCAAGCGAACTCGAGGGTCAGCCACGGTGGCCCGGAGCTACTGCAGCAGCAAAGGCTGCTGGAAGGCGGCCGCGACGCGGTCGCTAGAGCGGTGGCGAGCTCTCGGCTTTGCCGCCTCGGGGCTCACCCTTCGCACCTAGCTCCCACCTCAGTCCATGGCGGCCAGCTGGGCTCCACACGCATCGCTGGCTCCAAGGCTACTCCGACACCAAATTGTCGGCCAAGACTGGCCAGCGGCAGCGCTGCCTCCTCTCCCGCCAGCGAAGAAGGACTCGCCCGACCCACGGCTCCGATGGGCCGCGCCACCAACCCCGGTGGGCGCCCAAGCGAGCTGCATGGCACGCGGAGCACTATGGCGCGGCCTTCGGGATGACGGCCCTGAAGAATATGTGCCCACATGATGGACCAAGGCACCAAAGCATGAGGCGAACAAGGCTCGCTCCTCGGCCCAAGCTGGGGGACGAAGGCGACAGGCTAAGCTCTTCCAAGAGCCCGTGAAGGCCCCACCGCCACGCTGAAGCGACGATTATCGGGTACCGCTAATTCCTCAGGAGCATACATACGCTAATCATGAATCGCAGGAGGTGCAGGTCCCCACAGCGAGCGGCTGCCCCGCTCCCGCAGTCTCTTACCCCTCAGGAGAAGGGCATCGGGGGCTGCAGGAGAGGGGCCGAGATCCAGCATCACCACCGCGGTGTTCGGAGCAAGGCGTTCTCAGGAGGTAGGCCCTCTGCTGGGGAGGTGCCTCAGGGCCTGCCCCTGGTGGAGGACCCGTGGTCGTCGGGGGAACTGCTGGCGACCGCTCTACCCCATCGGCGGCGTCCTGGTTTCCGATCGTCGTTGATGGCACTAGAGTGCAGCACAAGGCGGGGCCCTCGTGCTGCGATATGAAGCAAGGCGGTACTGTGAAGAAGGCCCGGTGCTGTGAAGCTCGCCGCCCGTGACACTCTCACGTAATAATGAGTGGGGTTGTACCGCCCGGAGTCTCGGGGTGCCGGCCTCAGCCCTAGGGCTCCCTCCCACGCCCAAATGGCAGCACTTAGCTCCTGCTGGTGAGAAGACGTCCAAGACTAGACTAGGTGCGGACGGCCTTTTTCTGCTTTCATTGCTTTTCCCTTTGGTTGTCACTTTCCCATTGGATTTAAGTTGGATTCAATTTGAGATTTGCGTGTGTTTGGGGAAGGGGTGCTTAGTCTCGTTCGAGCAATCTCGCGTTTGGTTACCGCTTTGCCTCAGCTACCTCCCTCGTGAGCCCCTCGCGAGGCGGGTTGAAGCCTAGCTTATGCGTGCAGCCCAGCTCGCCGCCACAAGCATCCTCTCGGGAGGTTTTTACCAAATCCTCAGGTTCGATCAGGAGACACTTGAGACGCCACAGCCCTCCAGAGGCTATCTCAGGGCCCGCACAGGACAAAGTTAAACTAGCCAGCCACTTGGCGCAGGCGTACGGGCGATATAGCATCTAATAGTACACAGAACACAAGTTTTACATGAGGGGCTCCCCCTCCAAAAATGCTCTCACAACCGTCAGGGCATAACATGAGCTCTATTCGTGCAGGGTAAGGAACAGAACGATCGCGATCGATCGGATAAATCCCCAATGCATCCTCGGGGCACCTCCTAATCTATGTCTTTGGCGTCGCTGGCCTTGCCATCGCTCTCTGCGTTGTCACCAGCGGCATCGGGCCGTTCACCACGCCGCCTTCATCGAGAGCCACGATCACGCCATCGTTATCCGGCGAAGGCCACGACGAGGCGCCCACGTTGTCCTCCACCAGGCGCCAGTCGTCCCGGACGGCCTGGGTGCTGGGCGATGGCGCATCAAAGTCGAAGTGGGGTCCATATTCCGGAGATGGCTGAAGACGCGCGAAAAGGCGCGCCCGCGAAGCGGCTCCTCTCCTCCACCAACCTGCCGGCTCGACCGACCGCGCCTCCACCCGCGTCACCACGTCGGTGAAGAACTCAAGGTTGCGGCGTGAGTTAATCGTGCGGCGGCTCGCCAACAGCCGCCTCGCAGATGTTACCCAAGGCTGCGTTGGCTCTCTCCCGGAGCATGGTGAGCATGGGGCCAAGCTCATGCTCCAGATCCGGCAACTGGCGTATCTCGTCCGCGATTCAGCAGGTGGCGGCCTCGGCCTCGTCCACCCGTTGGCGAAGAAGAAGCACCTCGGCATGAGAGGTAGTTAACCTCCTCTGCGCCACTTCAAGGGCGGCCCGAGAAGCATCGGCCCGCGTCACTTCCTCCCTTGGCCCTCAAGGCAGCGGTCCTACCTTCAGCCTCAGCTCGGATCAACCCCAGCCTCTCCTCGAACTCGCGCTCAAGGTTCAAGCGCGCCGTCGCCACCCGACGTCCGACCTCCTCCAGGACACGGGCTTCCCGCGCAGCGACATCATCCTCCGCCCGTGTTACCAAGCGCTCCCTTGTTTCCAGGCGCTCATACTCGCACGTGCATTGGCGGCTTCCAGCGTCAGCGCCCCCTCACGCTTCTGGAGCTTTGCTGGGTCGCCTGAGGCCACCTTCATCGACGCAAGGGTCGTCTCGCGCAGCTCCACCTGCTCCTCCAGTGAGTGGCATCGGGCGAGGAGTTCTCGCACTCGCTCCTCCGCCGCCTCGCCGCCGCGGTCAGCTTCGAGCCTCGACGCCCGAGAACGGACCTCCCGAGAGGCCGCCAGCGACGCCTTGGCCTCCCCATTGTCAAAATCACGCTGATGGCGCGCAAGGGCGAAAGCCGCCTTCAGCTCGCGCCTCTCCGCAGCCAGGCGCAGGCCCTCGGCCTCAAGGCGCGCGTCTTCATAAGCGAGCTCTTCACCAAGCAGGCTCACCACGTCATCTGCCCTCCGAAGAAACCCTTGGCGAAGAGAGCGACGCTCCTGGGCGCGCTCAAGTACGTCTTCCACACCATCATCCGCCCCAAGCGGCGCGGGGCCAATCAACCTCCCCTCGGGAAGGGGCTGGGGTGGCGCCGCCACGGCCGGGCTCGCCCGAAGCCCGCCAGAGCCAGCCCATCCCCTAAAAAAGAGCGCAGGAATACCTCAGCCAATCACGATCGACGACCGCAGGAAGCCCACGGCAGCTGGCTATGCCATGAGAAGGCTCAAGGAGGGTCGCGAGGCGCAGGGGCCATGATGCGCCTCAGATGGTTCCTGCCTCCGACCGGCCTCACCACGAGGGCTCTGCTGCTCGGAGTGCTTGAAGACGGTGGAGAGGGCGAGCCAAGGGGATGGCTCTCAGCCATCTCCGTGAGCTCGGCGGGAAGGGGCTCATGGAGCAAGGATCAAGAAAAGCAACGAAGGATCGAGAGCGCGAAAGGGAAGGCTTACTCATCGGTGGCGAAGTACTTCCTACGCCTCAAGAGCGACAAGGGTAATCGTCACCCAAGGCCTCCCTTCTTCCGGAGAGCCTCAAAGTCCACGCGAAGCGACCCAAGAGTTGAGCGCAGGGGTCAGCTGCGACGAGGAAGGAGCGCCAAGGCGACCAGGCCGGGGCGCCGACCATGCATCACCCACCAGAACCACCAAGAAGAGTAAGGGGCCTCAGGGCCGCGAGCTGCACTGCGGGCAGCTGCTCACCACCCCACCGGCGGCAGCTGGGCCTCAGGAGCTGCTCCTCAAGAGCGCCGCTGCGCCGCCACTCCCCGTGGAGGCCCCCTCGGCCTCCGCGCCCATGCCTCCCGCCTCCGTCACTTGAGGAAGAGCCGCCGTGGTCAATCGAAAGGCGGCCACCACCACTGGTTCTCGCGAGGCCCCCAGAGGCTAACGGGCGCAGCCCCATTCGTCAAGACGGCATCTGATTACAAAGTCGCCCTGTTCGGGCAGAGGTGAAGCAAGGCCCCCCTTGCCGAATGCTGCCAGGGGTGGGGTCCCCAGTCAAGACCAAGAGCACCTTACTCAGCGCTTCAGGCGTCATATCCTCTTCCTGGAGCCTCATACGGTTTTCACGCCCGCTGAAGGCCCACATCCGGCGAGAGTGACGTTGGAGAGGGGCAACACGGCATAGCAGGAACTCCTTCACCACCTTGGGCGCCGTCACGCCGAGCTCCCTCAAGAATGCAAAGCGGCGCCAGACGAAGACAAGCCGGGAACTCGTGAGCGTCTCCTGGCCCCAGCCTGAATTGGGGACAGCAGGCAAAGATGGCTCCGACAGCAGGGGGCTGGGCACCCCTACGTCCACGCATGACCACCGTCAGGAACCCAAAGGCGGAGGAAGGCTGAAGTCAATCCCTGAAGCCGCTGTTTCAGGTGCAGCAATGAAGCTCACACACCCCAAACATTGGGTGGGGTCAACAAGGCGCAGATAGAAGAAGTGGCGCAACAAGGCAACTGAGGGAAGGGTGCCCATCATCGCCTCGCAAACAAAGGTGAAGACCGCAAGAAGAGTGATGGATTCGAGACCCAAATGCATCATATGGATCTGATACTGGGAGAGCACAGCATTGAAGAAATCGGAAAAGGGGGGAACCAGCCCCGCCCACAGGGTGTCGGCGAAATACTGGACCTCGGTGATTATCCTGTCGATGGAGAAGTGGGACGCGGGCCAGGACGTCGTCCGCCCGCCTTCGTTGAAGATGGTGGCCAAAGCCGAGCTGACCTTGCCCAGGCCCTCTCGATTGAGTATGATCGACCGATCAACGGCGGGGGCCGCCCATGACGGCGAGCAAGGCGGAGGCATGGGCTTCTTCCTTCTTCACTTCTTCGTTGAAGCCATGGCAACGGAAGGGGGGGAAGGTTTGAGATTGGATTGGGAGCAGAAGCTGGAGTTCGAGAGGAGGAAGAGTGGGGGACGGTCGAGCAGCGAAAAGGGGAGCGGCTGTGTGCAGATACGAGTCCGCCTAGCATGGCACAAAATAAGGAGGCGTGGGGGAACAGTGCCACCCACGTCCAATCAACCGCCACCCGGCGCCAAGGCCGCAGGCTGTTAGGGCCCGCGGCGCTTCGCACTTGCCCCTTCGCCTCTTTGCTCGGCCAAGCCCGGGCGCGCCTTGGGTCCGGGGGCTACTGTCGGCGTTCTAGGAATGGGGGTCCCCAGACTTGCCTGCCTGCGGCCAGCGGCGTGGCTCAAAGGGGGGCCCATCACGGACCATCTTCATCAACACAAGCTCAAGACCCTCGTGAGGGGCCAAGCCTCATGGGCGGACGGACGTGGAGCTTCTCGTGCACGGCCTCATCAGGCTGGCTCGCGAGGAGGCGGAGAGATCAAGGCGGGGTACCTCACGAGGTGCCCATGACGCAAGCCATGATGACCAAGGGCGCCAGGCGGGCGCCAGCCCGCGCAGTGTCCTCCTTTCCTCTTTGGTGCAAAGGGAGCAAGCGCAGGCGAGAGCATCAAGCAAAGGCATCCATTTCGGTGCAACAAGACCAAGACCAGCCCCACGACAGGAATGAAGTCATTCAGGAGCACTAGCCCCGCCACCACCGAGCCTTTGACAAAGCGAGGACCAACTTTAGTCGGGATAAGTGTACCAGATGTTCCCTTCAAATGGCCAATTGTTGGCACCCTTCCCGCTCAATATTTGGGAAGAGGCCCAGGGCCTCTGTCTATAAATAGGACTAGCCTCCCACAGGGTAGAGGCAGCTTGATCCGGGATCCAGAACAGAGCTGGAGGCCAAGCAATCTAGAGAGAGAGAGAGAGAGAGAGAGAGAGAGAGAGAGCAACTGAACTCCTCCAAGCAGTTCATCGCCCTAGCCAAGAACAGACCCTCGTGAGGCTGTTCTTCCTTGTATTATTCATCACCATCAGCCCAAGAGGCAATCCACCACACCACAAACTAGAGTAGGGTATCACACCACAATGGTGGCCCGAACTAGTATAAACCTTGTGTCTCTTGTGTTGTTCCTTTCGTAGTTTAGATCCTAGCGAGGCGGCGGGGTGCAGGTAGGCAGAGAGCGAGATCTCCGCGCGCACCCCAGTGTTCGAACCTCAAGGGTCTGCCGGAACCCGAAATCCGACATATACCTTTGTTCACTTTGCCATCCTTCTTATCACCAAATACTTGGGGCAGTTCCGCTTCCAGTGACCACTCCCTTTGCACTAGAAGCACTCAGTTTCAGGCTTGGGTCCAACTTTGGGCTTCTTCCCGGGAGTGGCAACTTGCTTGCCATTCTTCTTGAAGTTCCCTTTCTTTCCCTTGACCTTTTTCTTGAAACTTGTGGTCTTGTTAACCATCAACACTTGATGCTCCTTGATTTCTACCTCCGCGGCCTTAAGCATTGCGAAGAGCTTGGGAATTGTTTTGTTCATCCCTTGCATATTATAGTTCATCACAAAGCCTTTGTAGCTAGGTGTTAGTGATTGAACAACTCTGTCAATAACACAATCAAATGGAAGATTAACTCCCAGCCGAGTCAAGTGATTATAATACCCATACATTTTGAGCATGTGTTCATTGACAGAACGGTTCTCCTCCATCTTACAGCTATAGAACTTGTTGGAGACTTCATATCTCCCAACCTGGGCATTTGCTTCAAATATTAACTTCAACTCTTGGAACATCTCCTATGCTCCATGACGTTTAAAACATCTTTGAAGTCCTGGTTCTAAGACATAAAGCATGGCACACGGAACTATAGAGTAGTCCCCAGATCAAGCCTGCCATGCATTCAAAACGTCTGATTCAGCTCCTGCAGCAGGTCCGTCACCTAGCGATGCATCAAGGACATAATTCTTCTGTGCAGCAATGAGGATAATCCTCAAGTTACGGACCCAGCCCGTATAGTTGCTACCATCATCTTTCAACTTAGATTTATCAAGGAACGCATTAAAATTCAGCGGAACAGTAGCACGGGCCATTGATCTACAACATAGATATGCAAGTACTATCAGGACTAAGTTCATGAAAGACTAAGTTCAATTAATCAAATTACTAATGAACTCCCACTTAAATTAATATCCCTCAATTTATCTAAGTGATACATGATCCAAATCAACTAACCCATGTCCGATCATCACGTGAGATGGGGTAGTCATCAATGGTGAACATCTACTATATGACTCGTGTTCAACATTTCGGTCTCTAGTGTTCCGAGACCATGATGTACATGCTAGGCTCGTCAAGTTTAACCCAAGTATTCTACATGTGCAAAACTGTCTTACACCCGTTGTATGTGAACTTAGAGTCTATCACACCCGATCATCACGAGGTGCTTTGAAACGACGAACTATGCAACAGTGCATACTCGGGGAGAACACTTTTACCTTGAAATTTAGTGAAGGGATCATCTTATAATGCTACCACCATTCTAAGAAAAATAAGATGCATAAAAGATAAACATCACATGCAATCAAAATATGTGACATGATATGGCCATCATCATCTTGTACTTTTGATCTCCATCTCCAAAGCATTGTCATGATCCCCATCGTCACTGGCTCGACACCTTGATCTCCATCATTGCGTCGGGGTCGTCTCGCCAACTATTGTTTCTACAACTGTTGCTAACGCATGGTGATAAATTAAAGCAATTACATGGCTTTTGCATTTCATACAATAAAGAGACAAACCTAAGGCTCCCGCCGGTTGTCGATATTATAAAACATGATCATCTCATACATTAACATATATCACATCATATCTTGACCATATCACATCACAACATGCCCTGCAAAAACAAGTTAGACGTCCTCTACTTTGTTGTTGCAAGTTTTACATGGCTTCTACGGGCTTCTAGCAAGAACCGTTCTTACCTACGCAAAAACCACAACGGTGATTCATCAAGTTTGCTGTTTTAATCTTCTTCAAGGACCGGCCATAGTCAAATTCGATTAAACTAAAGTAGGAGAAACAGACACCCGCTAGCCACCTTTATGCAAAACTAGTTGCATGTCAGTCGGTGGAACCAGTCTCATGTGCGTGGACATGTAAGGTTGGTCTGGGCCGCTTCATCCCACAATACCGCCGAATCAAAATAAAACATTGGTGGTAAGCAGTATGACTATCACCGCCCACAACTCTTTGTGTTCGACTCGTGTAAATCATCTACGCATAGACCTGGCTCATGATGCCACTGTTGGGGAACGTTGCATGGAAAACAAAAAAAATTCTACGCACATGCAATGATCTATCCATGGAGATGCATAGCAACGAGGGGGACAGTGCATTTACGTATCCTTGTAGACCGTAAGCGGAACCGTTTCACAAAGCGGTTGATGTAGTCAAACTCTCTTCGCGATCTAACCGTTCGAGTACCGAACATACGACACCTCCTCGTTCAGCACACGTTCAGCTCGGTGACGTCCGCACCTTCTTGATCCAGCAAGATGGTGAGGTAGTGGATGAGTTCCAATAGCACAACGGTGTGGTGACGGTGATGGTGAAGTGATTTCCACAGGGCTTCACCTAAGCACTACGAAAATATGACCGGGGGTGTAAACGGTGGAGGGGAGCGCCGCACACAGCTAAGACAATGTTATGTTGTGCTAGGCGCCTCCCCTCCCGCATATATATAGGTGGGGGAGGAGGGAGCAGCCAGGAGGGCGCCCCAAGTAGGCCGAATCCTACTTAGGGTCCCTTCCCAAGTGGCGCCCCCCTGCCATATTTGTCGGGGAGGAGAAGGAAAGGGGGAAGGAGAAGGAAGGGGGAGGCCGAGTCCCCTCCTTTCCTTCCTACCACTTGGCCGGCTGCCTTGGGGGGTGCGCCAGCCCCTTGTGGGCTGGTGTGCTCCCCTCTAGTGGCCCAATTGGCCCACTATCCTCCCGGGGGTTCCCGGTACCCCCTCCGGTACTCCAATGACTATCCGGTTTTGTCCGAAACACTTCCGGTGTCCGAATACCATCATCCTATATATCAATCTTTACCTCTTGGCTATTTCGAGACTCCTCGTCATTTTTGTGATCTCATCCGGGACTCCGAACAACATTGGGTCTGTCGGCGTTCTAGGAACCGGTGTCCCCAGACTTGCCTGCCTGCGGCCCACGGCGTGGCTCCACTAGCGGCCCCGAACGGCCCATCTTAACCAGCAAACCCTCAAGACCCTCGCAAGGGGCTGAACCTCGCGAGGCGGACGATGCAAGACCTCCTCAGGGGCAGCCTCACCAGGCTGGCTCGCGAGGAGTAGAAAGATCAAGGCAAAGGGAACCTTGCGAGGTTCCCGTGATGTAAGCCATGATGACCAAGGCCAGGCGGGCGCCAGCGCGCGCAGTGTCCTCATTTCCCCTTTGGTGCTAAAGGGGCAAGCACATGCGAGGAGTCCCGAGGCATCAGGCAAAGGTTTCCATATCTGTGCAATGAGACCAAGACCAGAAGGACGGCGAGACAGAGGTCACCGTGGAGCCCACAACGGCGTCACCACCAGAGCCTTTGGCAGGCGAAGACCACCTTTAGTCAGGATAGCTTGTACTAGTTGTTCCCCTTCAAACTGGCTGTTGTGGAATCCCTTCCCACCCAATATTTGGGAGGAGGACCAAGGCCTCTATAAATAGGACTAGCCACCATCGTTGGAGGGAGATCGATCACCCAGTTCACCAACCACCACACAAGCTCACCGTGCACAAGAGCACCTCTCCTCAGGAGGCTGTTCTTCCCTTGTACTGTTCATCCTCAGCCCAAGAGGCAATCTACCACACCACACTGGAGTAGGGTATTACACCACAACGGTGGCCCGAACTAGTATAGATCGTGTGTCCTTTTGTTCTTTGGGTTCGTCGAGCTAGGTCGTGAGATCATGATGCGTGCAAGCTAGAGGGAGGAGAGAGCTTCGTGTGCACCCCAGTGTTCGAACCTCAAGGGTTTTGCCGAAACACGAAATCCGACATTTGGCGTGCCAAGTAGGGGTGCGCTGAAGCTTTCCTCTCGTCGATCCGCGTTCCGCCACTCCACCAAGTTCACGGTCGACGCTCGCCGGGCTCGCGCTGAGTGCCAGGACGCTCTCGCCACCCGTGTCGCTCAGACAGCCCCTGTCGGCGGGCCTCCCCATCGTTCTCCGTCACCCGCCGCCAACGCCGCCACCGGTCCGGCAGGAAACGAGCAGCAAGCGTCCTTTGTGCACCCCTCCGTGTGGCGGGACGGCCGTACCGCCACTCCATCGCTGACTCCAGCCGGTTCGTCGTCTCACGCCTGTCACGCTCCCGTGGACGCGATGGCCGTGCTGCTCATGGCACGCGAGCTCCTGCGCTACCGCCTAGAAGGAACGGCGACCACCATCAGGACGAAGGAGCTGGGGGCTTCCAGGAGCGACGCGCTATCGCCTGCATCTTGGGCGGAGCTCAAGCCCCAGCGTCTCAGCATATCTTCAAACAGCTTGCTCGCGAGGTGAACGCAGCTCTTCCCAAGCTCGAGGCCACACGCCCGCTCAGGTGATCCAAGTACGCCATCACGTTCAACTCGCCGGACCAGCTCAAGTGCACCACAGCCGCCGGTGCTCTCCCAATGCTCCGCTCGCCTATCATCAGCAACGTCCAAGTCATCAAGACCCTTATCGATGGTGGTGCGGGGCTCAACGTCATGTCCGTCAACACGTTCGATCGCCTTCAAGTACCCTATGATCAGCTGCAACCGACCACCTTCTCAGGAGTGACCGATGGTTCCACCACCCCAATCGGGCAGGTCCGCCTCCCTGTCACCTTCGGCGGGTGTGACAATTACCACACTGAGCTCATCGACTTCGACGTCGCCCACATTCGTCTGCCGTTCAATGCCATCCTCAGATACCCAGCGTTGGCCAAGTTCATGGCGGTGACCCACCAGGGCTACAACGTCCTCAAGATGCCAGGGACTGGGGGTGTCATCACAGTCGCCTGTGAGGAGAAGGATGCAGTGTGCGCCCTTGAGTGAGCCTTCCAGGCCACAGCAATCGAAGACCCCGACAATGAAGGAATCCCGCACCCTCCTAAGGCCATCCCCAAGAAGAAGAAGCAGCTGCTCCGTGCAGGGCCTCAGGAGAGTGGCGTCGCCAGCAGCACCACCTCAAAACATGCGCCCTCAGATGGTGCGCCTCCCTCCCGCGCATAGGAAGGCGCGCCCTGCGCCCTCCTCGAGCAGGGCTCGGGGGCTCTCTTCTGGAGGGCCTAAGACCTAGCCAACATCACGAGGGAGGCGCTTGGGCACCACATGGAGGCGTGGTTTGCGGCAAGTTTCCCTCAAGAGGGCACCAAACGAGGAGCGCCTGCTGCTCAAGAGTTCATCACACAGACTACCCAGGAGCTTCAAGAAGCAAGAGCCATGCGCGGCGACCGTCGCCCACCTGGCGCAGCTCCCCATCCAGGCGAGAATGGCGGGCTGCGCGTCTGCATCGACATCCCAGGGCTCAACAGGGCCGCATCTCAGGAGTTCTTCTGGCCTTCGCGTGTGGGACATTGCGAGGGCCCACCTCACAGCTATGTCTGCATGCCATTCCGCCTGCCGAGCATGGTGGCTGTCTATCTGCGTAACCTGCGAAGCGTCCTGGCAGCTCAGGAGGCCAGGCATCACGCATCCTGGAGGTGATGGAGACGGTCCTCAAGGAACCGCCTGGACCCCCAAAGCCTCCCGAGGCTCAGGGTCCCGGTGGCTCGTGAGGAGCAACCCCATCGCCGCGCATCTTCAGCTACCCCAACACCCCTTCAACAATGAAACCAAGTGACTTTTTTCAAGTTTATTTAGCTGGGAGCGCCCTTCGGGCTGCATCATTCCTAGGCCGCGTGGGCCTGTCCCTGCGGCACGTATCCTTTTGCATATTTGGCTTACTATGCTGGGGGTGCCCCTCGGGCTGCATCCTCCCCAAGCCGCTTGGGTCCAACCCAGTGGCGTGTATCGTTCCTGCATTTACCCGAGCTAGTTTGCTTTCCATGCATAATCTACCTATGATTATCACCTACTTGATTATCACCCACCATGGGGGCCGCGCGCCGATCGTCTTTCTTCAGGATCCTTCGCATAAGAAGGCTAGGCACGGCATCTGTGCTCGAGCACATCCCTGCAGCGTCATTAAATCCAACAGCTGAGCTCTTTCTGGAAGGCCAGCCCCGTTCACATCACCTCCTGGGGTCGTTGGTCCTTGGCCTTCTCATGTGATAACTTCAGGAGATTCGTTCGGCACAGGTTGTCTAACCATCTCGCAGGAACGCCACAGCCATCAAGAACCAAGACCAGGCGCAATCCGCCTTGAGGTAGGGCCTCGTGAGTCATGCGCTGGCTCACGTGTGCCTAGACACACCTCGTCTAGCCCTGCCGTGCAAGCCATGTGTCAGGGTGAGGCTGTACACGCCCCGGGGGCTCTCCGTAGTAGGGAGTCCCCTCCCACGCACCAGTGGAAGCACCATGCTCCGCGCTGGCAGTCGACACTACCGAGGAGCGGTTATGCCCGTGCAAGTGCAGAAGCGCTATGCTTCGCGCTGGTGATAAACAACTGAGGGCGGCTCCCTGGCCGTATCAACCTCAGGGAGCCCTCGAGCTCAGTCCCTGGCCTCATCGCAACACCTCCCCTCGAGAGAGTCGCGCAAGGGGGCTAGGCATGGAGGCTGCACTTGGGTCACGCCCAAGCGTACGCCGCCCTGCCAGGTCCCCCGGACCTGGTCGTCGTGCGCCCCTCCCGAGCCGAGCCACGACGAGGGAAAAGGAACGAAGGTCGTTTGAGCGTCAAGGGGGACTCCTGACCATCGCGACTCAGGAGCCTAACTGGCCACGTAGCCCCTCACTACTTGGTCTCGTCCTGGTGGTCCGGACGACCCAACGGCGGTCGAGGTATGCGCGGGGTCGGGCCCTGCCGACGTAGAACACTAGACCTATTCATACATCTCCTCTGCGTAAGCTGTTTGCGCGTCAAGGGGGACTCCTAAGCATCGCGACCCAGGAGCCTAACTTCCCATGTAGCCCCTCACTCCTTGGTCCCGTCCTGGTGATCCGGACGACCCAACGGCGACTGAGATATGCGCGGGGTCGGGCCTGATAACCCACAAGTATAGAGGATCGCAACAGTTTTTGAGGGTAGAGTATTCAACCTAAATTTATTGATTCGACACAAGGGGAGCCAAAGAATATTCTTAAGTATTTGCAGCTGAGTTGTCAATTCAACCACACCTGGATAACTTAATATCTGCAGCAAAGTATTTAGTAGCAAAGTAACATGGAAGTAACGGTAATGGTGGCAAAAGTAACAGCGATAGTTTTGTAGTGATTGTAACAGTGGCAACGGTAAAGTAAATAAGCGAAGAACAATATGTGAAAAGCTCATAGGCATTGGATCGGTGATGGAGAATTATGCCGGATGCGATTATTCATGCAACAGTTATAACATAGGGTGACACAGAACTAGCTCCAATTCATCAACGTAATGTAGGCATGTATTCCGAATATAGTCATACGTGCTTATGGAAAAGAACTTGCATGACATCTTTTGTCCTACCCTCCCGTGGCAGCGGGGTCCTATGGAAACTAAGGGTTATTAAGGCCTCCTTTTAATAGAGTACCGGACCAAAGCTTTAACACATAGTGAATACATGAACTCCTCAAACTACGGTCATCACCGGGAGTGGTCCCGATTATTGTCACTTCAGGGTTGCCGGATCATAACACATAGTAGGTGACTATTGACTTGCAAGATAGGATCAAGAACTCCCATATATTCATGAAAACATAATAGGTTCAGATCTGAAATCATGGCACTCGGGCCCTAGTGACAAGCATTAAGCATAGAAAAGTCATAGCAACATCAATCTCAGAACATAGTGGATATTAGGGATCAAACCCTAACAAAACTAACTCGATTACATGATAAATCTCATCCAACCCATCACCGTCTAGCGAGCCTACGATGGAATTACTCACGCACGGTGGTGAGCATCATGTAATTGGTGATGGAGGATGGTTGATGATGATGACATCGACGGATTCCCCTCTCCGGAGCCCCGAACGGACTCCAGATCAGCCCTTCCGAGAGAGATTAGGGCTTGGCGGCGGCTCCGTATCGTAAAACGCGATGAATCCTTCCCTCTGATTTTTTTCTCTCCGAACGTGAATATATAGAGTTGGAGTTGAGGTCGGTGGAGCACCAGGGGGCCCACGAGGCAGGGGCGCGCCAGGTGCAGCGCCCCCACCCTCGTGGGAGGTGTGGGCCCCCTGGCCTTGATTCTTTCGCCAATAATTTTTATTATTTCCAAAAATAATCTCCCTGAAGTTTCATGTCATTCTGAGAACTTTTGTTTATGCACAAAAATAACACCATGGCAATTCTGCTGAAAACAGCGTTAGTCCGGGTTAGTTCCATTCAAATAATGCAAGTTAGAGTACAAAACAAGGGCAAAAGTGTTTGGAAAAGTAGATACGACGGAGACGTATCAACTCCCCCAAGCTTAAACCTTTGCTTGTCCTTAAGCAATTCAATTGATAAACTGAAAGTGATAAAGAAAAACTTTTACAAACTCTGTTTGCTCTTGTTGTTGTAAATATGTAAAGCCAGCATTCAAGTTTTCAGCAAAGATTGTGAACTAACCATATTCACAATAACATTTAGGTCGTGTTTACTCAATAAATCTCGGATGACAACACTTTCTAAAAACAATCATAATATGATATAACAAGATGGTATCTCGCTAGCCCTTTCTGAGACCGCAAAACATAAATGCAGAGCACCTTTAAAGATTAAGGACTGACTAAGCGTTGTAATTCATGGTAAAAGAGATCCATTCATAGTCATACCCAATTTAAATTAATAATAATGGATGCAAATGACAGCGGTGCTCTCCAGCTGGTGCTTTTTAATAAGAGGGTGATGACTCAACATAAAAGTAAATGGATAGGCCCTTTGCAGAGGGAAGCAGGGATTTGTAGAGGTGCCAGAGCTCGATTTTTGAAATAGACATGAATAATATTTTGAGTGGTATACTTTCATTGTCAACATAACAACCAAGAGATGGCGATATCTTCCATGCTATACACATTATAGGCGGTTCCCAAACAGAATGGTAAACTTTATACTCCCCCTCCACCAACAAGCATCAATCCATGGCTTTCTCGAAACAACGAGTGCCTCCAACTAACAACAGTCCCCGGGGGAGTTTTGTTTGTAATTATTTTGATTTGATTTGCATAAATCATGGGACTGGGCATCCCGGTGACCAGCCATTTTATCGTGAGTGAGGAGCGGAGTCCACTCCTCTTGAGAATAACCCGCCTAGCATGGAAGATACAGACAGCCCTAGTTGGTACATGAGCTATTTGAGCATACAAAACATAATTTCATTTGAAGGTTTAGAGTTTGGCACATACAAATTTACTTGGAACGGCAGATAGATACCGCATATAGGAAGGTATAGTGGACTCATATGGAGTAACTTCGGGGTTTAAGGGATTGGATGCACAAGCAGTATTCCCGCTTAGTACAAGTGAAGGCTAGAAAAAGACTGGGAAGCGACCAACTAGAGAGCGACAACAGATATGAACATGCATTTAAATTAATAAACATTGAGTGCAAGCATGAGTAGGATATAATCCACCATGAACATAAATATCGTGGAGGCTATGTTGATTTGTTTCAACTAAATGTGTGAACATGTGCCAAGTCAAGTCACTTGAATCATTCAAAGGAGGATACCACCCTATCATACCACATCACAACCATTTTAATAGCATGTTGGCACGCAAGATAAACCATTATAAACTCCTAGCTAATTAAGCATGGCATAAGTAACTATAATCTCAAATTGTCATTGCAAACATGTTTATTTATAATAGGCTGAATCAGGAACGATGAACTAATCATATTTACAAAAACAAGAGAGGTCGAGTTCATACCAGCTTCTCTCATCTCAATCAGTTCATCATATATCGTCATTATTGCCTTTCACTTGCACGACCGAACGATGTGTATATAATAATAGTGCACGTGCATTGGACTAAGCTGGAATCTGCATGCATTCAATTCAAGGGAGTAGACAAGGTAATATGGGCTCTTGGTTAAATCAACAAAAATGTATATAAGAGCCACTTCAACATTTTCATTATGGTCTTCTCCTATCGACCCCCAAAGAAAAGAACAGAAATAGAACTATTTACCCGGGAAAGCTCCCAACAAGCAAAAGAAGAACGAGAAATCTTTTTGGGTTTTCTTTTAATTATTACCACTACAAGCATGGAAGGTAAACAAGCTACTACTAATTTTTTTGGTTTTTCTTAAGGTTTTTCAAACACACAAGAAGAAAGCATAAAAAGGAAAATAAACTAGCATGGATATTACAGTGAAAAAGTATGAGCACCGACAACTAGCAATGAGTGTGTGAACATAAATGTAATGTCGGTGAGAAATACGTACTCCCCCAAGCTTAGGCTTTTGGACTAAGTTGGTCTATTGCCATGGCTGGCCTGGCGGATATCCAAAGTTGTAGTTGGGGTCGTACTGAGATGAAGCCTCAGGCTGCCACTGGCTGGCCACCTCCCCCGGATCCCACTGGTAAACAGACTGGTGTGAAGGAACAAATTGTGGTTCCGGATCTAGCTCTGTAGCTAAGGTGGGGTTCCGGTAGGCGTGAATGGCCTCCAGCAGAACAAGGTACTTGCCTGCAGATAAGTCAAACAAGGAAGGAGCGGACAAAGTAATAGTCTCAGGATGATTTTTATCAAATAACAGTCTATAGTTAAGCTCCTTTTTCTTGTTCTTAACAATGAAATCATGTGCAACCATACTCTTGTAGTCTAGAAAAACAGTAGGCAACAACTTTTCTTCTTTCTCATAATGCCTAATAGGTATGTTAAAGTATGCAGCAAGGCGCGAGGCGAAGATGCCACCCAAGATGGGGCCCTTAGTACGGTTAAGGTTTAACCGCTTTGCAACAATAGCGCCCATGATAAATGTGTCATCACGGAACAAGGCATGGCACATAATAACAATGTCAGGGGCCTTAGGTTGCCACAGTTTCCGTGACCAATTAAGCATCTACTAGCAAATAATGCAAAGTAATGTAAAACAGGAAAATGTATGCTAGTAATTCTTGCATCGGAAACTTTCCTAGTTTCCCCTACAACAACTGTATCAATAAACCCCTCCACATCGTCACGATGTGGTTCCTCTACGCTGCCTGAAAATGGCAGCTTGCAAACCTCACAAAATTCACGAAGGGTCATCTCCTTATACGCATCATATAAATAAAAATCCACCGAAGGTGGTGCCCTCCTAGCATGGAAATGAAAAATTTTGCACAAAGATATTAGTGAGTAAGAGATACTGTTCACGTTGGTCGTGGAGGAAGTCGGTGAGGCCTGCATTCTGAGCTAACTTATAAAAATCATCATAAATCACGGCTGCTCTCAAGAAATCATCACAAGGCCATTCACACGGCCGAACTTCCGCGGTGCGAGGGATATTATACTTGGGCCTCTCTTCTTCTTCATTTTGCTTATCCTTCGAGCTTCGGCTCGAAGAACCCCTCAAAAATCTCTTCATCATTTTCTGATAATTTCTGAAAATTTTAGTAACTTCAAATAAAAGTGAACCAAACTCAACAAAATTGATAGCAAGTACTCCCACACGTGCCTAGAGACTATATCATGCATTAGAACTACTTGGGACCATATAAATTTAACATGCAAGCTCAAGAACAGGGTCACCTAGGCAGCAACAATTTGCAATGAATAAAGCACTAGAACAAAAACTAATTGGACCAATGGAGGAGTCACATACCAAGGAACAATCCCCCAAAGCAGTTTTGTGAGAGGTGCTTTGAGCAAGGAGAAAGAAAATGGCAGCAAAATGAGCAAGAACTCGTGCTTGAGCTGGTTGGTGATTTTTTTGGGAGGAAGAAGGAGTGTGTAGTGGATGGAATAAGTGGAGGCGAGCCACCATGGGCCCACAAGGCAGGGGGTGTGCCCAGCGGGTGGGCGCACCCTGGACCCTCGTGGCTAGGTGCTTGCTCCCCCTGTTGTGTTCTCAGTGCGAGATATTCTCAAATATTCCAGAAAAATATCATATTTCAATTTCGGGGCATTTGGAGAACTTTTATTTTCAGGGTATTTCTTTATTGCAAGGATAATTCAGAAAACAGACGGAAAATACTATTTTTGCTTTATTTATGCTAAATAACAGAAAGTAAAAGGAGGGTACAGAAGTTTGTGCTTTCTAACATCATCCATCTCATTCTCATCAAAAGGAATCCACTAACAAGGTTGATCAAGTCTTGTTAACAAACTCATTCAGAATAACATGGAACCAGAGAAATTTCGAATAACACTATGTTACCTCAACGGGGATATGCACATCCCCAATAATAAGAATATCATATTTCTTCTTAACAGTAGGAAGAGGAAATTCAAAACCTCCAAAAATAATTGATGAAATTTTTCCAATAGAGTTTATACTATGAACTTGAGGTTGTTTCTTCGGAAAGTGCACCTTGTGCTCATTGCCATTAACATGAAAAGTGGCATTGCCTTTGTTGCAATCAATAACAGCCCCTGCAGTGTTCAAAAAGGGTCTTCCAAGAATAATAGACATACTATCGTCCTCGTGAATATCAAGAATAACAAACTCCGTTAAAATAGTCACGTTTGCAACCACAACAGGCACATCCTCACAAATACCGATAGGTATAGCAGTTGATTTATCGGCCATTTGCAAAGATATTTCAGTAGGTGTCAGCTTATTCAAATCAAGTCTATGATATAAAGAGAGAGGCATAACACTAACACTAGCTCCAAGATCACATAAAGTATTTCTAACATAGTTTCTTTTAATGGAGCATGGTATAGTGGGTACTCCTGGATCTCCAAGTTTCTTTGGTATTCTGCCCAAGTATAATTAGCAAGCATGGTAGAAATTTCAGCTTCCGGTATCTTTCTTTTATTAGTAACAATTTCTTTCTATATACTTAGCATAAGGATTCATTTTGAGCATATCAGTCAAACACATACGCAAGAAGATAGGTCTAATCATTTCAGCAAAGCGCTCAAAATCCTCATCATCCTTTTTCTTGGATGGTTTAGGAGGAAAAGGCATGGGTTTCTGAACCCATGGCTCTCTTTCTTTACCGTGTTTCCTAGCAACAAAGTATCTCTTATCATAACGTTGATTCTTTGATTGTGGGTTATCAAGATCAACAGCAGGTTCAATTTCTACATCATTGTTATTACTAGGTTGAGCATCAACATGAACATCATCATAAACATTATCACTAGGTTCATGTTCATTACCAGATTGTGTTTCAGCATCAGAAATAGAAATATCATTGGGATTCTCAGGTGTGTCAACAACAGGTTCACTGGAAGCATGCAAAGTCCTATCAGTTTTCTTTTTCTTCTTTTTAGATGGACTAGGTGTATCAACATTATTTCTCTGAGAATCTTGCTCAATTCTCATAGGGTGGCCCTCAGGATACAAAGGTTCCTGAGTCACTTTACCCCCTCTAGTTGCAACTCTAACAGCAAAGTCATTATTCTTGCTATTTAATTCATTGAGAAAATCATTCTGAGCTTTAAGTACTTTTTCAACTTGAGTGGTAACCATAGAAGCTTGTGTACTAATGAGTTTAAGTTCACCTTTAACTCTAGACATATAATCACTCAAGTGTTCAATCATATAAGCATTGTGTTTTAATTGTCTACCAACATAAGCATTGAAGTTTTCTTGTTTAACAATAAAATTATCAAACTCATCTAAGCATTGGCTAGCAAACTTAGTAGGAGGGATTTCAGCTTTATCATATCTATAGAGATAATTTACCTTTACTACCTGTGTCAGGTTATCAAGACCATGTGTTTCTTCAACAGTCGGTAAATTAAGGCCATGTATTTCTTCAATAATAGGTAAATTCTTAACATCTTCAGCTTTTGTACCTTTTTCGTTCATAGATTTCTTTGCCTCTTGCATATCTTCAAGACTGAGAAATAGAACAACCCTTTTCTTCGGAGTTGGCTTAGGAGTTGGTTCAGGAAGTGTCCAATTATTTTCATTTGTCAACATATTATTCAATAAAATTTCAGCTTCATCAACAGATCTTTCCCTGAAAACACAACCAGCACAACTATCCAGGTGGTCTCTGGAAGCATCGGTTAGTCCATTATAAAAGATATCAAGTGTTTCATTTTTCTTGAGAGGGTGATCAGAAATATAATTAAGTAACTGGAGAAGCCTCCCCCAAGCTTGTGGGAGACTCTCTTCTTCAATTTCCAGAAAATTATATATATCCCTTAAATCATCTTGTTTCTTATGAGCAGGGAAATATTTAGCAGAGAAGTAATAAATCATATCCTGGGGACTACACACACAACCAGCATCAATAGAGTTAAACCATGTCTTAGCATCATAATAGTAGCAAGTTTTCTCATCATTAGTGAACAGGGTGGCTATATCATTTAATTTAGTAAGATGTGCCACAACAGTTTTAGATTCATAGCCATAAAAAGGATCAGATTCAACCAAAGTAATTATCTCAGGATCAACAGAGAAATCATAATCCTTATCAGTAACAAAGATAGGTGAAGTAGCATAAGCAGGGTCATATTTCATTCTAGCATTCAGAGATTTTTCTTTCAGCTTAACTAATAATTTCTTAAGATCACTTTTATCGTTGCAAGCAAGAAAGTCTCTAGCAGTTTCTTCATCCATAACATAACCCCCAGGCACAATAGGCAATTCATATCTACGAGGAGAATCTTCATCATCACTTTCATCAATATTATCAGTTTCAATAATTTCATTCTCTCTAGCCCTAGCAAGTTGTTCATCAAGAAATTCACCAAGTGGCACAGTAGTATCAAGCATAGAAGTAGTTTCATCATAAGTATCATGCATAGCCGAAGTAGCATCATCAATAACATGTGACATATCAGAATTAATAGCAGAAGCAGGTTTAGGTATCGCAAACTTACTCAAAACAGAAGGTGAATCAAGTGTAGAGCTAGATGGCGGTTCCTTACCTTCCCTCGTAGTTGAGGGATAAATTTTGGTTTTCTCGTCTTTCAAGTTCCTCATAGTGACCAGCAGATATAAATCCCAAGTGACTCAAAGAATAGAGCTATGTCCCGACAGCGGCGCTTGTAAAATAGTCTTGATAACCCACAAGTATAGGGGATCGCAATAGTTTTCGAGGGTAGAGTATTCAACCCAAATTTATTGATTCGACACAAGGGGAGCCAAAGAATATTCTTAAGTATTTGCAGCTGAGTTGTCAATTCAACCACACCTGGATAACTTAATATCTGCAGCAAAGTATTTAGTAGCAAAGTAATATGGAAGTAACGGTAACGGTGTCAAAAGTAACAGTGATAGTTTTGTAGTGATTATAACAGTGGCAACGGTAAAGTAAATAAGCAAAGAACAATATGTGAAAAGCTCGTAGGAATTAGATCGGTGATGGAGAATTATGCCGGATGTGATTATTCATGCAACAGTTATAACATAGGGTGACACAGAACTAGCTCCAATTCATCAATGTAATGTAGGCATGTATTCCGAATATAGTCATACGTGCTTATGGAAAAGAACTTGCATGACATCTTTTGTCCTACCCTCCCGTGGCAGCGGGGTCCTATTGGAAACTAAGGGATATCAAGGCCTCCTTTTAATAGAGTACCGGACCAAAGCATTAACACATAGTGAATACATGAACTCCTCAAACTACGGTCATCACCGGGAATGGTCCCGATTATTGTCACTTCAGGGTTGCCGGATCATAACACATAGTAGGTGACTATTGACTTGCAAGATAGGATCAAGAACTCGCATATATTCATGAAAACATAATAGGTTCATATCTGAAATCATGGCACTCGGGCTCTAGTGACAAGCATTAAGCATAGCAAAGTCATAGCAACATCAATCTCAGAACGTAGTGGATACTAGGGATCAAACCCTAACAAAATTAACTCGATTACATGATAAATCTCCAACTCATCACCGTCCAGCAAGCCTATGATGGAATTACTCACGCACGGCGGTGAGCATCATGAAATTGGTGATGGAGGATGGTTGATGATGACGACGGCGACGGATTCCCCTCTCTGGAGCCCCGAACGGACTGCAGATCAGCCCTCCCGAGAGAGATTAGGGCTATGCGGCGGCTCTGTATCGTAAAACGCGATGAATCCTTCCCTCTGATTTTTTTCTCCCTGAACGTGAATATATAGAGTTGGAGTTGAGATAATCTCCGTGAAGTTTCAAGTCATTCCGAGAACTTTTGTTTCTGCACAAAAATAACACCACGGCAATTCTACTGAAAACAGTGTCAGTCCGGGTTAGTTCCATTCAAATCATGCAAGTTAGAGTCCAAAACAAGGGCAAAAGTGTTTGGAAAAGTAGATATGACGGAGACGTATCAGGGCCCTGCCGACGTAGAACGTAAAGCAAACGGGAAGGAAATCGCAAAATCTCAAGCAAATATTACAAGACATACTGTTCTCCCAATACCAAACGCAAGTTTAAACGCCTCCACGAGGCATGGTGCATGTTGCAGGAGTTAAACAGGAAAGGAGCCGCCAGAAGGTCACCCCGTCATCCTTGGACGCCGCCGTCACCTGCAAGGGATGCTTCTTCCACAGCAGCGTTGCCCTCACCTGTGCAGCCTGCTGGAGTTGCGGGCTCAGCAGCACCACCAGTTGGGAGCGCGGGGTCGAAGGCGCAGAACCTCTTCAGCAAAGCTTCCACCTGGCCTTTCACAACCTCGGCAGCAGCTGCGCAACGCTCGTCATCCACAGGTTCCAGCAGCTCGTGGAGGTTTTTTTTACACCTGAAACAGTAGGAGAGCCTCCTACTGTGTAATTAAATTAATAGAATGGGGTGAAGTTACATATGGTTCTGTACATGTCTTCCTCTTTGGGGAAGGATAGAGGGGATGAGAAACTAAAAAGTAGTTACAAAAGAGTTGAGAAAGGAGGTTTGTTTTCTCCAACCCTATGAGTTAGGAGAGAGAGATCCTCTTTTAGTCTTGAGCTCCAGGATGCTTTCGCAGCTCATCGAGGTTGGCGGCGGGATCACGAAGATGGAGGTGGCTGAAGACGCTCGTCAATGCGGCTGAGGATAGGACGCGGGCTTCTGCCTCTGCCATGGGGCCGATGCCGCTCACTACTTCCTCAAGCGCCTCGACCAGATAGGGAAGCAGCTAGGCGGGGGTGTCCTCATTGGTGGTCAGCGGCTTCTCCAAGCCCTTCTCGTAGAGTGCCCGCAGTGCCACGCGGGACCTATCCTCAAGGAGCTTGAGGGCCGCGCGGTCCTCGGCCAGGACCTTTGCCTTGGCATCAAGTTCGGCCTTCCCCGCTTCCACCTCCTGCTCCAGCTTGTCCAGCCGGCTGCGCTGCGCGGCCTGCGCCTTCGCCAACTGCTCCAACTCGGCGTCGCAGTCCTTGACGGCGTCCTCCCGGGCCTTCATCTTCTCCTCCTCCACCTCGCGGCCATGAGCTTCTTCCGCACGCTCGTTGCGCAGAGTCTTCAGTTCAGCCTCCAGCGCCCGGCAGCGATCATGGGGGACCTCGACATCCTTCAGCGCCACCTCGCGAGCAGCCATGGCTTGGGCGGCGGCCTGCTTGTCCTTCTCGGAGGTCGCCGCGGCCTGGCTCAGTGCTGCCCAAACAGACACGTCTGAATGAAGCCAGCCGGAGACCAGCTCCAAGCGCCCAGTTACCAGGTGGGGGTTGGCGCCCTGAAGATCTTCTCGCAACAGGATCATCTCAGAAAAGAGCACGCTCCAAGATGTCAGTGGAGGCAGAAGGATCTGGAACCAGCGGTGCAGCACGAGGACGAGGCGGCAACATCGTCACCATATCCTAGGAGACTGGGGGCTCCTGAGCTTTGAGGACCCCAGCAGCCGAGCCTACCACCGGCGCCTCCGGAGCCAACGGGGCCACGGGGGCCGACTCCTCCCGAGGATGCTCCCCCTGGCCTCGCGAGGACGATCGAGCTGGAGAAGCGTGAGCACCGACACTACCCTTCTCCACGGAGGGAGGAGCAGCCGAGGCAGGCAGATTGGTCTCGAGCAGCACCACCGCTTCCTCCTTCCTCTTCTTTGTCGCGGGCGTCGGCCTAATTGCACAGCGGAGCGGCGTCAAGGATCAGCATCATAAGCAAGAACAGGGCAGGGCAAGAGCACTTACTGGTCCACCGCGGTGTAGTCCCTCCGCTTGCTAAGCTTGAAGCCTGAGAGCCTCGCAGCCTGAGGCGCGGGCGCGCGGGCTCCAGGAGCAGAAGAAGGGGCAGCAGACGGGCCGGAAGCAGCTCCAGGCGGTGTCGGAGTGGAAGCGTCAACTCGGGAGATCAGCGCCGACCTGCCCCTCGTCGGAACCTCGGCCGGTGGCCTCCTCTGGGGGCTGGCCTTGGGCCTCGAGGAGCCCCCAGCCATGGGCGGCTCCTCCCTCTCCGGACGGGCATCGGCTTCATCGTCATCGTCAGGCAAGGTGCGGAGGATGTCGGCCTTGCGCAGGGGGAAGGTCTCCCCCATCCCCTCGGGGGTCGCCTCCGAGTCACGCTCCTCGTCTTCTTACTCTTCCCCCTCCCCGTGGGAATCACCAGAAGACACGTCCACCGGTGTCATCGCCACCGTGACCCCAGGGGGCACCGGCGGCACCAGCCCGCGACCGTCAAAGGAGGGCATGGCAGCCGCGACTTGCGCCCTGTCCTCGCGAAGGAACAAAGGAACGAAGGCGCTCGGTGGGTACTCCTGATCATCTCCGACCAGGAGGCGCAGGGCCACGGCCAGCTCTTCTTTAGGTAAGGCCGCCAGGCTCAAGCGGAGCTTGTCCTCCGCGCCCTCAAGCGTCCACAAGGAGCGCGAGTGCGCTTGGAGCGGAGCCACACGCAGCATCAGGAACTCCCTCAGGAGCATGGCTCCCATCAGCTTTGCCGTCTTCACGTTGCCTGGCTTCAAGTCGGAGGTCATCTTCTCCAGCACCAACTGCGCCCGATCGTCAATGAGCTTCACGCGAGACCATCCCTCATCCGACTGGGGCATCTCCGTCGGCACCCGCAACCGTGGATGGACACACTTGGCGTCCATCATGACCCACTTGCTCCTAAAGCCATCAACCTTCTTTCCGGCCTTCGAGATTGCGTTGGCCTTGCCGGCTGCAACGAAGTTGGCGCACCCAGAGGTGTGACCGTCGTTGATTCAGAGGAAGAAGAAGTGGCGCAGCAGAGCCACGGACGGCATTACCCCGACATACGCCTCACAGTAGAAGGCGAAGATCGACAAGAGAAGAATGGAGTTGGGATGGAGATGAAGGGCCTGCAACCTGTAATGGCGGAGGACGGCATAGAAGAAGTCGGAGAAGGGGGGAACCAGACCCGCGACTACGATGCTCATGAAGAAGGGGTAGAAGGTGCTCCCCTGAGCCTCCGGCTCAGTGGAGCCGGCCCGGAGCTCGGTCTTCCCCTTCTTGTTGCTCTCCCCCGCCGTCAGCAGGTGCGTGGTGGCGAGGTTCTTCTCCGAGACATTGGGCACATCCAGGGCCAGCTCGTACCAAGCAGGCGGCGCAGCAGCCTTGGCCTTTCGGGGCGCCATTGGTCGGAGGCTCAGAAGGGGATTGAAGCAGATCTGGGGATTTTGGAAGCAAGGAGCGAGAAAGGGGATCTGGAGCAAGGAGAAAGGAAGCAATGAAGGCAAACGTTGCCCGCTCCAGTCTTTTGTCAGTCGGGCGGTTGCCGAGGCGGCATGGGGAAGCGGAGACGCCCACGTCCAATCAATCGCCACGCGTCGCCCAAGGCCGCAGGCTGTTGGGGCCCGCGGTGCTCTGCACTTGCCCTTTGCCTTCGCCTCGAAGCCAAGTCCGAGCGTGCCTTGGGCCCGGGGGCTACTGTCGGCGTTCTGGGAACGGGGGTCCCCAGACTTGCCTACCTGCGGCCCACGGCGTGGCTCCAATAGTGGCCCCGAATGGCCCATCTTCACCAGCAAACCCTCAAGACCCTCGCGAGGGGCTGGGCCTCACTAGGCGGATGACGCAAGACCTCCTCAAGGGCAGCCTCACCAGGCTGGCTTGCGAGGGGCAGAGAGATCAAGGCAAAGAGAACCTCATGAGGTTCCTGTGATGTAATCCATGACGACCAAGGCCAGGCGGGCGCCAGCGTGCGTAGTGTCCTCGTTTCCCCTTTGGTGCTAAAGGGGCAAGCGTAGGCGAGGAGTCCTGAGGCATCAGGCAAAGGTTTCCATATCGGTGCAACGATACCAAGACCAGAAGGACGGCAAGACGGAGGTCACCGTGGAGCCCAAGACGGTGTCACCACCAGAGCCTTTGGTAGGCGAAGACCACCTTTAGTCAGGATAGCTTGTACTAGTTGTTCCCCTTCAAACTGGCTGTTGTGGAATCCCTTCCCGCTCAATATTTCGGAGGAGGACTAGGGCCTCTATAAATAGGACTAGCCACCATCGTAGGAGGGAGATCGATCACCCAGTTCACCAACCACCACACAAGCTCACCGAGCACAAGAGCACCTCTCCTTAGGAGGCTGTTCTTCCCTTGTACTGTTCATCCTTAGCCCAAGAGGCAATCCACCACACCACACTGGAGTAGGGTAGTACACCACAACGGTGGCCCGAACCAGTATAAATCTTATGTCCCTTTTTTCTTTGGGTTCGTCGAGATAGGCCGTGAGATAATGATGTGTGCGAGCTAGAGGGAGGAGAGATCTTCGTGCACACCCCAGTGTTCGAACCTCAAGGGTTTTGCCGGAACCCGAAATCTGACAGGGTCACCATTTCATATAACTCATATAACACTATATTGTCAACGAACGTTAAGCGTGCGGACCCTACGGGTTCAAGAACTAGGTAGACATGACCGAGACAGCTCTCCGGTCAATAACCAATAGCGGAACCCGGACGTCCATATTGGCTCCTACATATCCTACGAAGATCTTTATCGGTTGAACCGTTATGACAACATACGTAATTCCCTTTGTCCATCGGTATGTTACTTGCCCAAGATTCGATCGTTGGTATCTCTATACCTAGTTCAATATTGTTACCGGCAAGTCTCTTTACTCGTTCCATAATACATCACCTCCTAACTAACTCCTTAGTCATTTGCTTGCAAGCTTATGATCTGTATTACCGAGAGGGCCCAGAGATACCTCTCCGATACTCGGAGTGACAAATCCTAATCTCAATCTATGCCAACTCAACATACACCTTCGGAGATACCTCTAGAGCATCTTTATGAGCACCCAGTTATGTTATGACGTTTGATAGAACACAAGGCATTTCACTGGTATTTGGGAGTTGCATCATCTCATAGTCGAAGGAATATGCATTTTACATAAGAAAGCAATAGCAATAAAACTGAACGATCATTATGCGAAGCTAACGGATAGGTCTTTTCCATCACATCATTCTCCTAATGATGTGATCCCGTTATCAAATGACAATACATGTCCATGGATAGGAAACATTAACCATCTTTGATCAACGAGCTAGTCTAGTAGAGGCATACTAGGGACACCGTATTTGTTTATGTATTCCCACATATAGTTATGTTTCCGATCAATACAATTCTAGCATGAATAATAAACCTTTATCGTGAATAAGGAGATATAAAAAACAACTTCGTTATTGCCTCTAGGGCATATTTCCTTCACCAACTCCTCCCACGTTTCACTGGTACGTGCTTGGTGAAGCCCTGCCGGAGTTCCGCTGCCACCACCACCACACCCTCGTGTTGGTTCAGATCTAATCTACCTCCTCTACCTCATTTGCTAGATCAAGAATGAGAGGACACCGCCGAGCCATACGTGTGCTAAACTCGGAGGTGCTGGACATGCGGTACTTGGATCGGATTGAATCGCGATGCGTGTATGACTACGCCAACCACGATCTCTAGATCATTAACGCTTTTGGTCTACAAGGGTATGTAGCACTCCCCTCTAGTTGTTGTACATCTCCTAGATTAGATCTTGCGTGTTCGTAGGATTTTTTTATTTTCATGCTACGTTCCCCCACAGTGGCATCATGAGCTAGGTCTATGCGTAGATGTATTTGCATGAGTAGAACACAAAGTTTTTGTGGTCGTTGATGTTCAGATTGCTTACTTCCCTTGTCTTATTCGGGTTCGGTGGTATTATGGGATAAGCAGCTCGGACCAACCTTACATGCTCTCGCACATGAGACCGGTTCTACTGTTTGACATGCAACTTGTATTGCATAAAAGTGGCTTTGTGGTGTCTGTCTCTCTCACTTTAGTTGAATCTGATTTGACAAAGGTGTTCCTTGTAGAAGGTTAAAATGCAACTTGTATATCACCGTTGTGGTTTTGCGTAGATAAGAAAGGTTCTTATAGTTTGCCCTAGCAGTCATGTAAAAATTGCAGCAACAAAGTAGAGGACGTCTAACTTGTTTTTGGAGGGCATGTTGTGATGTGGTATGGCCAAAACATGATGTGATATATGTTGTGTATGAGATTATCATGTTTTGTAATAGGTTCACGACTTGCATGTCGATGAGTACGACAACCGGCAGGAGCCATAAGGTTGTCTTTCATTTATTGAATGGCCCGCATGTCAACAAATAACGCCATGTAATTGATTTGTTGTATCGCTATGCGTTAGCAATAGTTGTAGAAGCACTAGTTGGCGAGACAACATGTGACGACACGATGATGAAGATCATGATGATGGAGATCATGGTGTCATGCCGGTGACGATGGAGATCATGCCGGTGCTTTGGAGATGGAGATCAAAAGCACAAGATGATAATGGCAATATCATGTCAAATACTTTGATTGCATGTGATGTTTATCTTTTATGCATCTTATTTTTCTTAGAATGATGGTGGCATTATAAGATGATCCCTTCACTTAATTTCAAGACAAAAGTGTTCTCCCTAAGTACGCACCGTTGCGACAGAGCATCGTTTCGAGACACCTCGTGATGATCAGGTGTGATAGACTCTATGTTCACATACAACTGGTGAAGCCAATTTTACACATGCGGAATACTTGGGTTAAACTTGACGAGCCTAGCATGTATAGACATGGCCTCGGAACACGAAGGCCGAAAGGTCAAACATGAGTCATATAGTAGATATGATCAACATGGATATGTTCACCATTGATGACTACCCCATCTCACGTGATGATCGGACATGGGTAAGTTGATATGGATCATGTAACGCTTAGACAACTTGAGGGATGTTGATTTAAGTGGGAGTTCACTAGTAATTTGATTAACTGAACCAATTATCATGAACATAGTCTAATTGTCTTTGCAAATTAATGTTGTAGATCAATGGCTTGCGCTATAGCTCCCCTGATTTTTAATGCATTCCTAGAGTAAGCTTAGTTGAAAGATGATGGAAGCAACTATGCGGACTACGTTCATAATTTGAGGGTTATCCTCACTGCCGCACATAAGGCTTATGTCCTTAATGCACTGCTTGGTGATGCACCCCCTCAAGGCTTTCCTGCAAATGTTATGAATGTCTGGCAGGCACGTTCTGGTGACTACTCAATAGTTCAGTGTGTCATGCTTTACAGCTTTGAACCGGGGCTCCAAAGACATTTTGAGCACCACGGAGCATATGAGATGTTCTTGGAGCTGAAATTGGTATTTTAGGCTCATTCCTGGGTTGAGAGGTATGACACCTCCAACAAGTTCTTTAGTTGCAAGATGGAGGAGAACAACTCCGTTAGTGAGCACGTACTCAAAATGTCTAGGTACTACAACCGCATCAATCAACTGGGAGTTAATCTTTCGGATGAAGTAGCGATTGACAGAGTTCTTCAATCACTGCCACCAATCGACAAAGGTTTCGTGACGAACTATAACATGCAAGGGATGGAGAAGACAATCCCTGAGCTATTCCCGATGCTTAAGGCTGCAGAGGTAGAAATCAAGAAAGAGCATCAAGTGTCGATGGTCAATAAGACCACCAGTTTCAAGAAGAAAGGGAACTTCAAGAAGAATGGCAAAACAGTTGCCCCTCCCGTGAAGAAACCCAAGGCTGGACCCAAACCTGAGACTGAGTGCTTATATTGCAGGGGGAATAGTCACTGGAAGCGGAACTGCCCCAAGTACTTGGCAGATAAGAAGGTTGGCAACGTCCACAAAGGTATATGTCATATACATGTTATTGATATGTACCTTATTAGTGCTCGTAGTAGCGCCTAGGTATTTGGTACTAGTTCGGTTTCTAATATTTGTAACTTGAAACAGGAGCTGTGGATTAAACAAAGACTAGCTAAGGACGAGGTGACAACGCGCGTCGGAAATGGTTCCAAGGTTGATGTGATCACCGTCGGCACACTACCTCTACATTTACCTTCGGGGTTAGTTTTAAACCTAAATATTTGTTATTTGGTTCCTGCGTTGAGCATGAACATTATATCTGGATCATGTTTATTGCGAGACGGTTATTCATTTAAGTAAGAGAATAACGGATGTTGATAACCCACAAGTATAGGGGATGAATTGTGGACTCTTTTGATAAGTAAGAGTGTCGAACCCAACGAGGATCTAAAGGTAGAACAAATATTCCCTCAAGTTCTATCGACCACCGATACAACTCTACGCATGCTTGACATTCGCTTTACCTAGAAGAAGTATGAAACTAGAAGTACTTTGTAGGTGTGATAGGATAGGTTTGCAAGATAATAAAGAGCACGTAAATAAAATCTAGGGGCTGTTTAAATAAAGACACAACTAAGTTAGTTTTAGTAGAGAGCTTTTGTCAACAAGAAAGTCATTTGTCCCTAGGCAATCGATAACAAGTACCGGTAATCATTCTTGCAATTTTATATGAGGGAGAGGCATGAGCTAACATACTTTCTCTACTTGGATCATATGCACTTATGATTGGAACTCTAGCAAGCATCCGCAACTACTAAAGATCATTAAGGTCGTGAAACCCAACCATAGCATTAAGTATCAAGTCCTCTTTACTCCCATACGCCATAACCCACTTATCCGCGTTTAGGCTGTTGTCACCCCCGCAACACTGACAATAAGCAAACCATGAACATATTGCAACACCCTACAGCAGGGGCCCCTCATGTTTGCGTGAGAACGGAGGGCACCGTAGGACAGCACCATAAATAAAATATACAATCGTACCAACCAAGATCATGGTTAACCCACAGGACAAAACAGATCTACTCAAACATCATGGGATAACCATAGATCATTGGGAAATAATATATGGAGTTGAGCACCATGTTTAAGTAGAGATTACAGTGGGGAGAAGAGGTGTTACACCGCTGCATAGAGGGGGAGAAAGTTGGTGTTGACGGTAGCAAGATTGTTGATGTAGATCGCTGTCACGATCCTTGCCCCGGTGGCACTCCGGCGCCACTGGAAGCGAGGGGGAGAGAGCCCCCTCCTTCTTCTTCTTCCTTGGCCTCCCCCCTAGATGGAAGGAGAGTTCTCCCTCTGGTCCATGGTCTCCATGGAGGCGGAGGGGTGGGAGCCCCTCCGAGATTGGATCTCCCTCTCTGTTCTCTTCTGTTTCACGTTCCCCTGATCTGGCCGAAAACCGTTTCTTATATTCCGGGAGATCCGCAACTCCGATTGCGTTGAGATTTTAACACGATTTTTTTCCGGATATAAGCTTCCTTGCGCCCGAAGTAGAGCTCTAACCGACGTTCGAGGAGGGCACAACCCACCACCACGCGCCAGGGGCCTCTGGCGCACCCTGGTGTCTTGTGGGCTGTGTGGGCCTCCGTTTGCGGTGATTACAACTCTCAAAAATCACATATATTCCAAAATAATTCTCCATGAAATTTTATTGCATTTGGACTTCGTTTGATATGGATACTCTGCGATACAAAAAACATGCAGAAAAACAGGAACTGGCACTGGGCACTGGATCAATACGTTAGTCCAATAAATCATATAAAAAGGTGCCAAAAGTATGTAAAAGCTGTATAGTATTCATGCAAGTGTTGATGAAGCCTCTGAAGCCTGGCCAAGCCCCAAGAACCAAATTCCTTGTGAAGGAATTGCTTTTTGTGCCAAGGACTGTATACATAATTTTGACCAAGAATCTCAGTCCAATCAAAGGCCACGACTCTAATGAAGAAGAGGTCATTGGCATCATGAAGAATCTGATATTCAACATCATCCAGGGAGTTCCTGTCAACTACCATGATTTCTTCATGAGGACTATGGCCAATGTTGCTCTTTCACCGTTTGAATTGAAGCCTTACACTCCCTGGATCATGAGATTCATCAGATCAAGGTCTTCAATCAACTACAAGGCTGATACACTTAACCATGGTAGCTACTTGCCCCCTATTGAAGTCCTCAAGCGGACTATTTCCTCAGATGAGAAGGGCAAGGTTGCTGTTATTGATGAAGGCACGCGTCCATTGTATGGACAGTTTCACAAAGCAGCATCCAACTCCACCAATGATGACTCTGCTACTCATGACTCTACCGCTAATGCTTCAAAGCAAAAACCTCAAGGTACAGCTCCAGGGGTGATGACTGATCGTGAGCTTCTCCTCGGTTTCATTAAAATGTCGGTCGCAATCACAAATGGGTCAAGCGTCAGTTTGGTTCAATTCTTCAGAACATGACTATCACGCAAAACACAGTGAAGAAGAACCATTACTACCTCCATGAAGTTTTTGATTGCACCTGGGCTGTTCTGTCTCATCTCTACGGTGAAGAAGATCTTAAGCAGATGGGCTTCAAGCAGGACTTTGACTGGTCTCAGCCACCTTCAAAAAATTCAAGAAGGTCAAAGTTCCTCACTTGGTGGGCAGCTCTTATTCTTCATCGCGCGAGACTGATGAACATGAAGACTTGGACAACACTGCGGCGGGCCCTACATCAACGGATGACCCCAACAACGCTGGCGCTCCTCGATCGACTTCGTGATGATATTCTTCAGGGGCGTTAGTCCTCATTTTTCGTTCCTTTTGGTCATTCGATGACAAAGGGGGAGAAATTTGAGTTAGTCTTCAAGCGGGTCTATATATGGGCGTTTTTTTGCGAAGTTACAACTCTCGTTCTTTTGAAGACTTTGTTGGATCGAGTTGTAATCTTAACTCCGATGGTGGTCAGATACTTTTGCTATGTTCTTCTGCATGCTATTTCCTCATATATATTATTGCATGCATGCTGAATTACATCAGTCACCATATTTCATCATGCATTTCAAATTCTTCATATCATATGTTAAATGCATGTATGAATTACAAGATATAGGGGGAGATCTCCATGATTCCACTCTTCAATGTGCATTGCTTCTCAAAAGCAAATTTCTCACATATGCAAATCTTCAGGGGGAGTTCTTCTATATCTTGCAATCAAATTCCTCAATATCAGTATTTACACTTCATATGTTTATCCCCGTTGAAAACTTAACCTATATTGTCATCAATCACCAAAAAGGGGGAGATTATAAGTGCATCTAGTGCCCCTTAGTGATTTTGGTGTATTGAAGACTTATAGGTTAAGGGACTAATGTGTTTGTGAGTGTACACAGGTCTATAAGTCTATGAGGAGTTTGATATTTACAGAGAAAGTCGACCCCTAAAAATGAATGTCTTCAACTAAAGACTTTGGCTTTCTAAAGACTTTGAAAGTGAAAAAATTGGTGTGACCATGAAGACTCTATATTCATGCGAGGAATATGAAGCGTGAAGACTTCTGTTTTCGTAGTTTCGTTTTTCTCTTTATTGAGTCATAGGAAACACCGTATTGTTAAAGGGTGTCGAGGAAAAACTAAGGAAAAGTTCCCAAGTGATGCTCATCTCAAAATCCTACACCTACCAATCCTTTCGAGTGAAGCCATTGGAAATCTCATACAGTTCAGTCAATTTCTTCAGTGACAGAGGCGAAGATCTTCTGGTCTCTGAGGAATTTGTTCTGACTGAGGAGTTAGGAATTCGCCAGTGCGGATTGCCTACAAGTGAGGAACATGATAGCCCTGAGGAATTTGTACCTCAAATATCCGACCGTTGTTGTGCTACACGCTAGCTGTCCCAAAATATCTACCTACCTAACGGTCATATCATTGAAGGGCATTTATGTCTTATCATGTCGGGCTGCTCCCTAGGCTATAAATAGCCGCCCCCTACAACCACTAGCTGGTTGGCTGCTCAGAGAGAAACTAACACTTGTCATTTGAGAGCATCCCAAACTCCGAGGACTTTGAGCGAAAATCATCGAGTGAGGAAAACCCAAACCCAAACACCTACGAACCCAAAGTGGTTGAGCATCACTGAAGAGATTGATCCTGTGTGGATCCGACGCTTGTTACCTTTGAAGACTGTGCTTCTTCTAGACGGTTAGGCGTCATGCTCTAGACCATCCAAGAGGAAATTGTGGATCGTCGAGTGACCGAGTTTGTCAAGGTTTGGAAGTCACCTAAAGACTTACCACGAGTGATTGGGCGAGGTCTGTGTGACCTTAGCTCAAGGATAATACGGTGAGGACTATGTGTCTGGGACTATGTGTCCTCAGGTTTAAGTACCTAGCTACTCCAACCAGACGTACGACTGTCACAGCAGGTGGAACTGGTCTACCAAATCACTGTCTTCACCGAGCTACTGGTTCTATTTCCTCAACCCTTTAATTTCCTCATTACTGTGTTGTGTACTTGATCGTTAATGTTTGAAGACTTTGACTGAAGACTTTCTCAATTTCCTCAGTTCAATTTCTTCAGTCAGTTTGTCTTCAGCCTGCTTATCCCGTGTTTAAGCTTTCTGTACTCTGTGCTTGTTTTCATTTCATCATGATGACTGTGTTTATGTTCTGTTATGCTTGCATTTTAGTACTTATTCTACTGCTAGTAGTTCGTGACTTAGGAATTTCCTCACCCTGAAATTCCTCAGTGACGAATTTGTAGAAGTCGCCTATTCACCCCCCCCCCCACCTCTAGTTGATATAACACACTTTTAGTAACTCTGATTGCGCTAAGATTTTAACACGATTTTTTCCGAATATAAGCTTCCTTGCACCCAAAGTAGAGCTCCAACCAATGTTCGAGGAGGGCACAACCCACCACCATGCACCAGGGGCCTCTGGCGCGCCCTGGTGTCTTGTGGGATGTGTGGGCCTCCGTTTGCGGTGATTCCAACTCTCAAAAATCACATATATTCTGAAATAATTGTTCATGAAATTTTATTGCATTTGGACTTCGTTTGATATGGATACTCTGTGATACAAAAAACATGCAGAAAACAAGAACTGGCACTGGGCACTGGATGAATAGGTTACTCCAATAAATCATATGAAAAGGTGCCAAAAGTATGTAAAAGTTGTATAATATTGGCATGAAATAATCAAAAATTATAGATACGACGGAGACGTATCAGCATCCCCAAGCTTAATTCCTGCTCGTCCTCAAGCAGGTAAATGATAAAAAAGATAATTTTTGATGTGGAATGCTACCTAGCATAAACTTGATCATATATCTAATCATGGCATGAATATTAAGACATAAGTGATTCAAAGCAATAGTCTATAATTTGACATAAGGACATCAATACTCAGGCATCCCAACGAACAATCATATCTTTCAAAATATCAACGATAAAGAAAGCTGTCGCTACAAAATCATATAGTCTTGTTGTGCTATGTCTTCTTAACACAAAGTATTTATCATGCACAACCCCGATGACAAGCCGAGCAATTGGTTCATACTTTTTAACATGCTTCAGCTTTTTCAACTCTCACACAATACATGAGTACAAGCCATGGATATAGCACTATGGGTGGAATAGTGTATAATGATAGGGGTAAATATAAAGAAGACAAAAAGTAAGAAAGTCTCACATCGACGCGGCTAACCAACGGGCTGTGGAGATGCCCATCAAATGATATCAATACGAGGAGTTGGGATTTCCATGCAACGAATGCACTGAGAGCTATAAGTGTATGAAAGCTCAATATGAAAACTAAGTGGGTGTGCATCTAAACCTATAATGAAAAATTCCCACTAGTATATGATAGTGACAACATAGGAGACTCTCCATATGAAAAACATGGTGCTACTTTAAAGCACAAGTGTGGTAAAGGATACTAACAATGCCCCTTCCCTCTTTGTTTATTTATTTTTTCTTGTTTTTATTTTTTTCTCCTTTTTATATTTTTTTCTTTCTTTCTTTTTCTTTTTCTCTCATTGTCTGGAGTCTCATCCCGACTTGTGGGGGAATCATAGTCTCCATCATCCTTTCCTCACTGGGGCACTGCTCTAAAAATGAATAATGATGATCATCACACTTCTATTTACTTATAACTTAAAAGAAATAAAAATTACAACTCGATACCTATTACAAAGTATGACTCTATATGAATGCCTCTGGCAACGTACCAGGATGTGCAATAATCTAGCGTAACATGTATGAAAAATGATGAAAGGTGGCTGAGCGACAACTACTATGTCAGCTATATGATCATGCAAAACAATATGACAATGAATGCTCAAGTCATCAAACGGAAGCGGTGGAAGTTGCATGGAAATATATCTCGGAATGGCCATGGAAAAGCCATAATAGATAGGTATGATGGCTGTTTTGAGGAAGATATCATAAGCCTTATGTGTGATAGAGCATATCATATCACGGGGTTTGGATGCACCAGCGAAGTTTGCACCGACTCTCGAGGTGAGAAAGGGCAATGCACACTACCGTAGAGGCTAGAAAATTGCGGAAAGGTAAGAGTGTGCATAATCCATGGACTCACATTAGTCATAAAGAACTCATATACTTATTGCAAAAGTTTATTAACCCTCGAAGCAAAGTACTACTACGCATGACCCTAGGGGGATATATTGGTAGGAAAAGACCATCGCCCGTCCCCGACCGCCACTCATAAGGAGGACAATCAATAGTAAATCATGCTCCAACTTCATAGCATAACGAGAGACTATACGTGCATGCTTCGGGAATAACAAACCTTAACACCAATATTCTTACTAAACACAACCATTTACTAGTACCTCCCACATATTCCACCTCTATATCGCAAAACTATTGCAAGGAATCAAACATATCATATTTAGTGATCCATAAGTTTTATGTAGGAATTTATGACTAACCATGCAGTTGACCAATTCATGTTGACTCTCTAAATAGATATAAGTGAAGCATGAGAGTTTAATTCTTTATACAAAGATCATGCTCTAACAAATATAAGTGAAGCAAAAGAGCATTCTACAAACAACGGTTTTCTATGTGAAGAGAAACAGGCAATCCAAACTTCAAAAGATATAAGTGAAGCACATGAAGCATTCTATAAAGCCATACTCAAAAGATATAAGTGAAGTGCAATGAGAATTATATAAATCAATCATGGACTATCTCATACCAGCATGGTGCATAAAAGAAAAATGAAAACTAAATGCAAAAGATGCTCCAAGATTTGCACATATCACATGAATGAAATGAAACCAACATACCAATACTTGTTGAAGAAAGATGGGATGCCTTTTGGGGCATCCCCAAGCTTAGACGCTTGAGTCTCCTTGAATATTTACTTGGGGTGCCTTGGGCATCCCCAAGCTTGAGCTCTTGCCTCTCCTCCTTCTCCTCACATCGATACCTCCTCGATCTTTGAACACTTCATCCACACAAAACTTAACCGAACTTTTAGTGGCGGGGTTAGTGAATATGGCAATGAAATCCCATCATGCACTACTGTAACATTATTGTGTAATTATAAACAAACATTACCCACTGTATTCTATCACAATTCTATGGCCCCAAGTCAAGGAGGCTTCAACAAGAATTCAAACATATGCAAATAATGAAGCTATAACAGCAATCTGTGAAAACAGGACAGTCTGTAAAGACTCAAACATCCACCATACTTCTGTAACTCTAAAAATTCTGAAAACATTAGGAAAAATAAACATTTTGTATAAGACAGTGCAAAAAGTTCATAACCGTTTGATGTTCCAGTAAAAAATGTAAAATCGCGCACTACAGCCAAAGTTTCTGTTTTGCACCGCACAAACCAACAAGCAATTTAAACATCCTAAAGGCAAATCTTGGAACATTATTTTTATAATACAATGGAATTGTACAAGGGGTAATTATTTTTGTTGAAAAGTTTCTGTAATTAAGATTCACAAAGTTCCCGTGAGCATGAACAAAGTTCAAGGACGCCCCCCACTTTCACAATGCTCGTCTCTCTCACTTTCGTTTTTATTTTTGTGAAGTTTTGTGTTCCCCTATATATTTTTTTTGTTTTTAAACTATATAAAAGCACTCAACAGAAAAAAAAATGACTCTCTAAAACTTCCGGGTTGTCTCCCTGGCAGCGCTTTCTTTAAAGCCATTAAGCTAGGCATAAAGTACTCAAGTAATGGATCCACCCGGATCCCAAGGTATATCAAAGCCAATTTGAATCAACAATGATTTAGCATTTAGTAGTGAGCACAAAGCAACATGTATCAAGTAATGACGAAGTCTAACTCTCTTCCTATGCATCGGCATGTCTTACAAGAACAATTCATGAACAACAAGTAAAGGCTAATACATAGCATAAGCACTTTCTTGCAACTTATCGTGTTGGAAACATAGAGAGGCGGAGATGTAGTTCCCCTCTCATAATAATTGCAAGTAGGAGAAGCAAGCACATGCATATTATATTCATCAAAATCATCATGTGTAGTAGCAAAACGCAACCCATCAATGTAATCCTTAATAAGTGCAAACTTCTCCGATATAGTGTAGTTTGGAGAATTCAAAAAGATAATAGGACTATCATGTGTGGGTGCAATAGCAACAGTGTCATTTTTGACATAAGGAACTATAGCAAGTTCATCTCCATAAGCATAATTCATATTGGCATCTTGGCCACAAGCATAACAAGCATCAAGTTCATCAAAAAGGGATATTTCAAATGAATCAACGGGGTCATAGCAATTAACATAACATTCATCCTTCGGTAAGAATGAAGGGACATTAAATAATGTATGAGTTGTACTCTCATTAGAAGGTGGGCACGGGTAGCTAATCCGCTCTTCCTCCTTTTGTTCTTCGCTCTCCTCATCATCTTTTTCATCCAATGAGCTCATAGTTTCATCAATTTCTTCTTCAATAGACTCCTGCAAAATATTAGTCTCTTCTTGGACAGCGGAGATTTTCTCAATAAACTCATCAATATCCTAATTATATTTATAATTATCATAGCAATATTTAAGGATGGAAAAAATTTCAGGTCTATAAGCATCATCATCAAAAGCTTCAAACTTTTCAAACAAAGATTCAATTTCATAAGCACCCTTAAAAGCAACAAATTCTTCTATTCGTTCCACATCATAGTAATCATATATACCATTAGCATAAGAAGCTAAGGTTTCATTATCATTAAATTTGCATGAAAAGGGAAGGTGTGGAGCATTCATCCTAGAGCAACAAGTAAAATCATATCTCAAGCATAAATCCCGAGCATACCAATGCAACATATAAATTTGATCCCATAAAAGTTTCCGTTTTTGTGTCAACCGATAATCCCTAAAGTTTTCATGTTGATCCAACGTAACCCCCATTATATAGTTGAATGGGGTTTTATCAGGATTATCAAAGTAGTGCATAATATCTTTAACATAACGAGCATCGATTGTTTTAGGAGGTTCCCCATCTCCACGAGTAGCAAGTACCACTAATTTTTTTGGTGTTTCGTGTTCCATATCATAACTAAAGATAGAGAACAACTTAGAACAGGAAATAAAAACTACTTAGTGATAAAGCAAACAAGCACACACGAGAATATTCACCCCACGCTATTGCTCCCCGGCAACGGCGCCAGAAAAAAGGTATTGATAACCCACAAGTATAGGGGATCAATTGTAGCCTCTTTCAATAAGTAAGAGTGTCGAACCCAACGAGGAGCTAAAGGTAGAACAAATATTCCCTCAAGTTCTATCGACCACCGATACAACTCTACGCACGCTTGACGTTCGCTTTACCTAGAAGAAGTATGAAACTAGAAGTACTTTGTAGTGTGATAGGATAGGTTTGCAAGATAATAAATAGCGCGTAAATAAAATCTAGGGGTTGTTTAGATAAAGACACAACTAAGTTAGTTTTAGTAGAGAGCTTTTGTCAATAAGAAAGTCATTTGTCCCTAGGCAATCGATAATAAGTACCGGTAATCATTCTTGCAATTTTATATGAGGGAGAGGCATGAGCTAACATACTTTCTCTACTTGGATCATATGCACTTATGATTGGAACTCTAGCAAGCATCCACAACTACTAAAGATCATTAAGGTCGTGAAACCCAACCATAGCATTAAGTATCAAGTCCTCTTTACTCCCATACGCCATAACCCACTTATCCGCGTTTAGGCTGCTATCACCCCTGCAACACTGACAATAAGCAAACCATGAACATATTGCAACACCTACAACGGGGGCCCCTCATGTTTGCGCGAGAACGGAGGGCACCGTAGGACAGCACCATAAATAAAATATATAATCATACTAACCAAGATCATGATTAACCCACAGGACAAAACGGATCTACTCAAACATCAGGATAACCGTAGATCATTGGGAAATAATATATGGAGTTGAGCACCATGTTTAAGTAGATATTACAGCGGGGAGAAGAGGTGTTACACCGCTGCATAGAGGGGGAGAAAGTTGGTGTTGACGGTAGCAAGATTGTTGATGTAGATCGCCGTCACGATCCTTGCCCCGGTGGCCCTCCGGCGCCACCGGAAGCGAGGGGGAGAGAGCCCCCCTCCTCCTTCTTCTTCTTCTTCTTCCTTGGCCTCCCCCCTAGATGGGAGGAGAGTTCCCCCTCTGGTCCATGGTCTCCATGGTGGCGGAGGGGCGGGAGCCCCTCCGAGATTGGATCTCCCTCTCTGTTCTCTTCTGTTTCGCCTTCCCCTGATCTGGCCGAAAACCGTTTCTTATATTCCGGAGACCCGCAACTCCGATTGCGTTGAGATTTTAACACGATTTTTTCCGGATATAAGCTTCCTTGTGCCCGGAGTAGATCTCCAACCGATGTTCGAGGAGGACACAACCCACCACCACGCGCTGAGGGCCTCCGCGCACCTCGTGTCTTGTGGGCTGTGGGCCTCCGCTTATGTGATTACAACTCTCAAAAATCACATATATTCCAAAATAATTCTCCATGAAATTTTATTGCATTTGGACTTCGTTTGATATGGATACTCTGCGATACAAAAAACATGCAGAAAAACAGGAACTGGCACTGGGCACTGGATCAATACGTTAGTCCAATAAATCATATAAAAAGGTGCCAAAAGTATGTAAAAGTTGTATAATATTGGCATGAAACAATCGAAAATTATAGATACGACGGATACGTATCAGTTGTTCTATTTATATGGATAATATCTTTTATGGTCATGCACCCCTAATGAATGGTTTATTCTTGTTGAATCTCGATCGTAGTGATACACATATTCATAATATTGATGCCAAAAGACTCGAAGTTAATGATGATAGTACCACATACTTGTGGCACTGCCGCTTAGGTCAAATTGGTGTAAAGCGCATGAAGAAACTCCATGCTGATGGACTTATGGAATCACTTGATACATGTGAACCATGCCTTATGGGCAAGATGACTAAAACCCTGTTTTTCGGTACAATGGAGCGGGCTAGTGACTTATTGGAAATAATACATACCGATGTATGCGGTCCGACGAGTGTTGAAGCACGCGGTGTATATCATTATTTTCTTACCTTCACGAATAATTTGAGTAGATACGGGTATATTTACTTGATGAAACACAAGTCTGAGACGTTTGGAATGTTCAAAGAATTTCATAATTAAGTGGAGAATCATCATAACAAGAAAATTAAATTTCTATGATCTGATCGTGGAGGTAAATATTTGAGTTATGAGTTTGGTATGCATTTAAGATAAGGTGGAATTATTTCACAGCTTACGCCACCTGGAACACCATAGCGTGATGGTAAGTCCGAACATCGTAATCATACTTTATTGGATAAGGTGCGCTCTATGATGTCTCTTACCGATTTGCCACTATCGCTTTGGGGTTATGCATTAGAGATAGTCGCATTCACTTTAAATAGGGCACCATCTAAATCCGTTGAGACGACACCGTACGAGTTATGGCTTGGCAAGAAACCTAAGTTGTCGCTTCTTAAAGTTTGGGGATGCGACGTTTATGTCAAAAGGCTTCAGCCTAATAAGCTCGAACCCAAAGCGGAGAAATGCGTCTTCATAGGATACCCTAAAGAGATCATTGGGTATACCTTCTATCATAGATCTGAAGGCAAGATCTTTGTTGCCGAGAATGGGTCCTTTCCTGAGAAGGAGTTTCTCTCGAAAGAAGTGAGTGGGAGGAAAGTAGAACTTGATGAGCTAATTGTACCTTCTCTCAAATTGGAGAGTAGCACGTCACAGAAAGCAGTTCCCGTGATGTCTACACCAACCGGAGAGGAAGCTAATGGTGATGATGATGAAGCTTCGAATCAAGTTAATACTGAACTTCGTAGGTCGACCAGGACACGTTCTGCACCAGAGTGGTAGGGTAATCCCGTCCTGGAAGTCATGTTGTTATACAACGGTGAACCTATGAACTATGAAGAAGCAATGATGAGCCCAGATTCCAACAAATGGCTTAAGGCCATGAAATCCGAGATAAGATCCATGTATGAGAACAAAGTATGGACTTTGGTAGACTTGTCCGATGACCGGCAGGCCATTGAGAATAAATGGATCTTTAAGAAGACAACAGACGCCAATGGTAATGTCACCGTCTATAAAGCTCGACTTGTCGCAAAAGGTTTTCGACAAATTCAAGGATTTCACTATGATGAGACTTTCTCACCTGTAGCGATGCTTAAGTCTGTTAGAATTATGCTAGCAACTGCCGCATATTATGATTATGAAATCTGGCAGATGGATGTCAGAACAGCGTTCCTTAATGGGTTCCTTAAGGAAGAGTTGTATATGATGCAACCAGAAGGTTTTGTCGATCCAATGTATGCGAGCTCCGGCGATCCATCTATGGACTGGTGCAAGCATCTCGGAGTTGGAATATACGCATTGATGAGGTGATCAAAGCTTTTGGTTTTATACAAACTTACGGAGAAGCTTGTATTTACAAGAAAGTGAGTGGGAGCTTTGTAGCATTTCTAATATTATATGTGGATGACATATTGTTGATTGGAAATGATATTGAATTTCTAGAAAGCATAAAAGGATATTTGAATAAGAGTTTTTCAATGAAAGACCTCGGTGAAGCTGCTTACATATTGGGCATCAAAATCTATAGAGATAGATCAAGACGCTTAATAGGACTTTCGCAAAGTACATACCTTTACAAAGTTTTGAAGAACTTCAAAATGGATCAGTCAAATAAGGGGTTCTTTCCTGTGTTGCAAGGTGTAAAGTTGAGTCAGACTCAAAGCCTGACCACGGCAGAAGAAAGAGAAAGGATGAAAGTCATCCCCTATGCCTCAGCCATAGGCTCTATAATGTGTGCCTTGCCAAAGTAATCCAGGAGTGGATCATTGGAGAGCGGTCAAAATTATCCTTAGGTGCCTAAAGAGGACTAGAAAATGTTTCTCATTTATGGAGGTGATAAAGAGTTCGCCATAAAGGGTTACGTCGATGCAAGCTTTAACACCGATCCGGATGACTCTGAGTCGCAAACTGGATACATATAGTGCAGCAATCATTTGGAATAGCTCCAAGGGGTCGCTGCAGTAGCATCTACAGTATGACATAGAGATTTGCAAAGTACACACGGATCTGAATGTTGCAGACCCGTTGACTAAAAACCTCTCTCACAAGCAAAACATGATCAAACCCCGGAACTCATTGGGTGTTAATCACATGCTGATGTGAACTAGACTATTTAATCTAGTGCAAGTGGGAGATTGTTGGAAATATGCCCTAGAGGCAATAATAAATTGGTTATTATCATATTTCTCGTATGATAAATGTTTATTATTCATGCTAGAATGTATTGATCGGAAACTTAAATACATGTGTGAATACGTAAACTACACCATGTCCCTAGTAAGCCTCTACTAGACTAGCTCGTTGATCAAAGATGGTTATGGTTTCCTAACCATAGACTTGAGTTGTCATTTGATTATGAGATCACATCATTAGGAGAATGATGTGATGGACATACCCAACCATAAGCTTAGCATCAGATTGTTTAAGTTATCTGCTATAGCTTTCTTCATGTCAAGTATGTGTTCCTTCGACCATGAGATCATGCCACTACCGGATACCGGAGGAATTCCTTGTGTGCTATCAAACATCACTTCGTAACCGGGTGATCATAAAGGTGCTCTACAGGTATCTCCGAAGGTGTATGTTGGGTTGCATGGATCGAGATTGGGATTTGTCGCTCCGTGTGACGGAGAGATATCTGTGGGCCCTCTCGGTAATAGAACATCATAAGAAGCTTCATGTGACTAATGAGTTTAGTCAGGAGATCTTGTATTACAAAACGAGTAAAGAGACTTCCCCGTAACGAGATTGAACTAGGTATGGAGATACCGACGATTGAATCTCGGGCAAGTAACACACCCTTGGACAAAGGGAATTGCATATGGGATTGACTGAATCCTTGACATTGTGGTTCAACCGATAAAGATCATTGTTGAATATGTAGGAATCAATATGGGCATCCAGGTTCCGCTATTGGTTATTCACCGGAGAGAAGTCTAAGTCATGTCTGCATGATTCTCGAACCCGTAGGGTCGCGCACTTAACGTTCGGTAGCGCTAGGGTAGTGTTGAGATATTAATAGTGGAAAGTCCGAAGGTTGTTCGGAGTCCGGATGGGATCCGGGACATCACGAGGATCTCTGGAATGGTCCCGAGGGTAAATATTCATATATGGAAAGTTGTTATCGGGGTTCCGAAAAAAATTCGAGTTTTTTCGGTATTGTATCGGGAAGGTTCTAGAAGGTTCTGGAGTGGGGCCCACCTTCTTTTGGGGGGCCCACATGAACATGGGTAGTGGGAAAAGTTCCCACAACCCCGGTATAGGCGCACCAAGATCCTCCATTAAAGGGAATAGTACCATATCCCGAAGGGATAAGATCAGGATCCCTAAAAAAGGGGATAGCGATCTGTGGGGAAGGAAAGGAGGGATTTCCTTCCTTCCCCTTTGACCAACAACCCTAGGGCCTTGGAGGGCAATCCACCAGCCCCCTCCACGCCTATATAAAGGTGGGGAGGCGTTGGGGGCATCCCCCCTTCGACCTTTGCCCGTACCTCTCCCAACTCCTCCCACGTTTCACCGGTACGCGCTTGGCGAAGCCCTGCCGGAGTTACACTGCCACCACCACCACACCGCCGTGTTGGTTCAGATATGATCTACCTCCTCTCCCTCACTTGCTAGATCAAAAAGGAGAGGATGCTGAGCCGTACGTGTGCTAAACCCGGAGGTGCTGCACGTCCGGTACTTGGATTGAGTTGGATCGGGACGCAAGTACGACTACGCAAACCACGATCTCTAGATCGTTAACACTTTTGATCCACAAGGGTATATAGACACCACTCCCCTCTCATTGATATACATCTCCTATATTAGATCTTGGGTGTTCGTAGGAATTTTTTTGATTTTCATGCTTCATTCCCCCACAATTTATTCTACCCAATGGTTTCTTAATAGTTGAATCCGCTAGATGCAAATTAAGGGAACATTCATCCATATCGGTAAGGCCTAGCACATCACATAATTTTTTTGGTATAGTAGAATTGTTAGCACCTAGATCACATAAAACATTACATTCATAATCTTTAATATTTACTTTAATAGTAGGTTCCCATTCATCATGCAATTTTCCAGGTATTGAAACCTCCAGCTCTAGCTTTTCTTCATGTGCTTTTATCATAGCTTCTACTATAGTTTAGTAAAAGCTTTAGTTTGTTCATAAGCATTGGGTGAATTTATCATGGATTGCAACAAGGAAATACATTCCACTAAAGAGCAACTATCATAGTTAAAGTCCTTGTAATCCAAAGTAGTGGACACATCACTAGTTAAAGTCTTGACCTCTCCAAACCACTTTTATAATTAAGATCATCACCCTTCGAACAATTGGGATGCCTTCTAGCCAAAGTTGAATCATCTCTAGTCCCTTTTTATCAAGTTTTATATTACTAAACAAGGATTCAATAGGTGAGACACCAATCGTTTTAATATCTTCATCATGATTACGGTAAAATATCGGTACCAAATCCTTATAACAAGTCAATGACTGAACCCAATGGCAAAATTTTCTGGCTCCGCCCCTGTATCAATATCCAGAATACGAAATTTATATCATTTGATCCATCATGAAAAGTACTTTCGTATTTTATCTATTAGGTATTGTAGGTGTTGTTATTTTATTCTATGATCTTGGTAAAACATTCAAATGGTTGACTTGCATGAAAAACAATACATCTTATATTTTGAAACGAGAGTATTTAGGTTAAATTTTAACTCTGTCGAGCCTTTTCGATGCCTATATGTCGATGTCCGATGTCCGATTTGATATGTTTTTGTGCTAACTGGCATGATCTACGTATTCTGCATGTGTTTTTTTTTCGAGGGTACGCCAAAAGCGTACCTTAACTTTATAGAAGAGAGAAAATATGTACAAGAGGTTACAATAGCGCTGGTTAAGAGTCACATCCGACCCTAACCAAGCCTCCACTCTACTCCTCACGCTACTCTACTACTCGGATACACGTTGTCCTCCAAACGCTCCTACCGTGGCCCAAGTCCTCAAGTCGTCGAAGATCATGTCCACCGTATCCCACTCGTTCTTGATCTGGCCCGATCCGAACACCCTCGCGTTCCTTTGTTTCCATAGTGCCCAGCAGATAAGCATTACAAATGTGTCGAATCCTTTCCGAGTTTGCTTGTGTATTCGCTTTCTGGCTCCTGACCACCATTGCACCAACCTAGAATCATTTGTTGGGCAAAGCTCCATCCTCAATCCCATCCTAGCAATGCAACTAGACCACACTTGTCGCGAGAACACACACTGCTGCAAAATATGGTCGACCGTGTCTTCCTCCTGGTCACATCGGCAGCATTTTGACGTTTGGTCTTGCAGCCCATGTCTAGTCCTTCTATCCGCCATCCATAATCGATATTGCACTGCCAGCCACATGAAGATCTTACACGCAAGAGGTGCCCAACATTTCCAGATGGCTCCGAAAGAGTGGAAACGAACTCCTCCCTCACAAAGCATCTTATAAGCTGAAGATGCAGAGTAGACTCCGGACACATTCCACGCCCAGATGGGACTGTCCTCAGTCTGAGCGTCAAGTTGCACCTCCGAAATGATCTCCCAAAGTCCGATGAACTGGGCTAGGCCCTCCGTGCATAAGTTGCACCTCCGAAATGATCTCTGCATGTGTTTGTATGAAATAGGCTGCGGGCATATGGTGTTTGTCGTTATGAAGTGAGTAAAATGGGCTCTGTTTGGGCATTGCCAACGGACGTGTTTGGACGCGCCCACATGCGTATAGGGCAGTAGAATAGGTAATCGTGGTTGTAGATGCTCCAAGAGTTATACGCGCTTTAAAAGGAAGACGTGCCGGCGGGTACCCGTGTACCCCTGTTGTCTCTACCACCCGTGGCCGAGGCTGCTGGGCCAGTGGCGTCACCACACGGGTCTTACTACTGTGTAGGGCTGCTCCTGCAGAGTTGCGCCTGAGCCGAAGCCGTCCCCGTTGATGAGCAGGAAGCTCGTCTGCCTAACCATAAACGTCCCACCAGCATCACTGGTATCCGAGGGAAGCTCTTGTCCGGTCTCCGAGCCCCCGTCCTGTTCGCGTACGGCGTGACGTCTCGTCCCCCGTCAAATGATCGCACCGGCCCAATCAACCGACGTCCTGCCCGCGCCGGTCTCGCGCTCGCGCCACGCCCGCAATTTCTTTTCTACCGGCCCCGGAGTGGAGACAAGCGGTCGCCCTGGCGCGGCCCCGCCCTTTGATTCCCTCTGCCTGGGCGCCGCCCGCTACGGGACGCCACCAAGTCCCAGCAAATCGACAAGCGCAGACGGCCGCGCGCCTTTGCTCCCACGCACGCGCGCGCGCGCCAGCCCCCTGCCATGCTCTACCAAGTCATCGCAGTTATGAGTTATCCCTGAGTTTATCAGTGAGTTGCCACTGACCGACTCTTCGCTCGCTCGGCCTCACCTGAAATTATTGGCCTCTGTCGTGATGATCCAGGGCGTCCTGTCGCGCGCGCCCGCCACCGACGCGATGAAGGCCAAGCGGGCGGCGTCGATGCCCGATGACGAGGAGAAGGCGCGCGGGAAACGGCTGCAGCTGCATGGCTCCGCCTCCGAGCAGGGGCTGGCGGCGGCCGCGGGGGAGGAGGGGGAGCGGGTGGCGGAGGCGCCGGAGACGCGCGGGCTGCGGCTGCTGCGGCTGCTGCTCAGGTGCGCGGAGGCGGTTGCCATGGACCAGCTGCCGGAGGCGCGGGACATGCTGCAGGAGGTCGCCGAGCTGGCGTCCCCGTTCGGGTCGTCCCCGGAGCGCGTCGCGGCCTACTTCGGCGACGCGCTGTGCGCGCGCGTGCTCAGCTCCTACCTGGGCGCCTACTCGCCGCTCGCGCTCCGCCCGCTCGCGGCCGCGCAGAGCCGCCGCATCTCCTCGGCCTTCCAGGCGTACAACGCGCTCTCCCCGCTCGTCAAGTTCTCGCACTTCACGGCCAACAAGGCCATCCTGCAGGCGCTCGACGGCGAGGACCACGTACACGTCATCGACCTCGACATCATGCAGGGGCTGCAGTGGCCGGGGCTCTTCCACATGCTCGCGTCCCGCCCCCGCAGGCCGCTCTCGCTCCGGGTCACCGGGCTCGGCGCCTCGCTCGACGTCCTCGAGGCCACCGGCCGCCGCCTCGCCGACTTCGCGGCGTCGCTCGGGCTGCCCTTCGAGTTCCAGCCCATCGAGGGGAAGATCGGGCACGTCGCCGACACCACCGCGCTCCTCGGCCCGCGCCACCGCCACAGGGAGGCCACCGTCGTGCACTGGATGCACCACTGCCTCTACGACGTGACGGGCTCGGACGTCTGCACGGTGCGGCTGCTCAAGAGCCTGCGGCCGAAGCTGATCACGATCGTGGAGCAGGACCTGGGGCACAGCGGCGACTTCCTGGGCCGGTTCGTGGAGGCGCTGCACTACTACTCGGCGCTGTTCGACGCGCTGCGCGACGGCGCGGGCGCCGCGGAGGAGGAGCGGCACGCGGTGGAGCGGCAGCTCCTGGGCGCGGAGATACGGAACATCGTGGCCGTCGGGGGCCCGAAGCGGACGGGCGAGGTGCGGGTGGAGCGGTGGGGCGACGAGCTGCGCCGCGCAGGGTTCCGGCCCGTGTCCCTCGCCGGGAGCCCCGCCGCGCAGGCCAGGCTGCTGATCGGCATGTACCCGTGGAAGGGCTACACGCTGGCGGAGGAGGACGGGTGCCTCAAGCTCGGGTGGAAGGACCTCTCGCTGCTCACAGCATCGTCGTGGGAGCCGACGGAAGACGAGCACGCCGCCGTTGCCGAGCAAAAACGCCATGATTCTTGATTAATCTTGCAGCAACTTTGCTTTTTTGGCCCGTAATTGTTAGAAGTTCATGGTATAATCGTAGAGGCTCCATCGATCATTCGTTCTCAAGGTTCAGGCATAACCTGCGATTTTTGGCACCTCTATCGTAGCCGTGTGTTCAGAGACCGTGACTGGGTTTCGGATAGGGAAATTTTGGCCGCACGGACCGGCGCCGTTGTGTTTAATACTCCTGGTTAGATTAGAGTAAACATCATCCTCCGATGGCGAGAGTGACTCGCTGAGCAGGACAAGAACAGAGACAGCTTACCCGTCGGCTCTCTCGTGCTCGACGTCTACGCTGTGCAGATGACGCGTCAGTTGTCTCCTTGTGTAACGACTTTGAGATGTTACCGATACGAGAGAATGACTGCGTTCCTGCCTTTCATGGCATGTAGGAGAGGCGCGTACGAGAGGGGAATTTCGAAGAAACCTAGATAAAAAATCGTGGTAGGATGCTAGCTTCGTGTCAGGCTTTGATGCACTGTAGGGATCACGAGTGAGCAGGAACGCAGGAAAACGCAGGAAAGAACTGTTTCAGGCTTTCAGCACATGCACACAGCCTCCAGCTTTATCGTGCCTGTGAAATGGAACGCGCAGAGTACATTTGGACCTACTGCTACTAGGTGGACCAAAAGCTCTTGGTCTTCTGGATGAACAGAGTTAATAGTTGATCTCAGCTCGTTAGATTTAACAAGTTCAATAATTAGTCTACAGCCGCACCTATCAAACCCGCATCATACGTTCAGGCGGGTCGCCAGGTCACTATCCTGTCATAATTTTTTGACCCAGACGCCCCCTCAACCGCCTTGTCTGACTGGCACCCCATATCCAGCCCAAATATGGAGCGGATACAGTGGCGTCCAGGTACGCTCGGGCCCGCCCGCCACATCGGACCCGACAGCTCGGCTCCATCTGAAATTGCACCAAATTCATCCAGTAGATCAGCCGGATCCATTTACTATCTCCTCTCTCCTTCCTCCTCCGTGCCGTCCGTCTCGCGCTCCTCCGTTGCGCCCGCTTGGCGGCCGTTCCCAAACTCTCCGCCGCCAGCTCCGGAAGAGTACTCCTGTCTTCGCCGCGGGGGACGTCGTCGCCGGCCCAGATGTCACCGTGGTACGTCCGGCAACTCTCCGGCAACTGATGACATGTTGTATTATTCTGCACAATATGATGTCGATGATGAGGGTGATGGTGTAGCCCAAACCCATGATTTCGAAGCACCCGGAGAACAAGTTGAAATCCTGGAAGATCAAGATGCGGCTCAGCTTATGAACTTTCTGTAGATGCATCAGAATCTTTGAGATTGACAGGTGCACACGCAGCTACTCAATGATCTTGTGGAGCACATGTAGATCCATAATGGCAACCAGGGATGCAATGCTTGAGTTTGACACTTTAAATAAATTTTATGTAAACGCTATCTATGCTTGATACCAACAATGGCTATTTACGTGCGACATTGTGTTGCATGATCGACGTGTATGTGTTTACATGGATTCAACAATGCTACAACTACGGGCATTTTTCTACAGACTTACGCCTACGGACCGAGCTGCCATCAATTGGTTGAGGGAAGGAGGGGCCCATCCTGAAATTCAGTGGGGGATGGATGAATTACAATAGAACACGTACGTCTGTAGGATTCTTTACGTGAGGAATGTCCGTAGATGTATCATTTTTGATATGGATTTGAGAGTCTGAATTTGAAAGATGTGGATATTCAGAACGAAATATGAGAACCCGTCAGGATGCGCCCGCGGGCGTGCCCGATCGGGTCCATGGACATTTTAAGGGCCAAATTTATCAAGTCTGACTGTAGATGTAATGATTTTCACGAACAGCTCGCTATGCTCGTTAGCACATCACAGCATAGATTTTAATCTTAAGTGACAATATTTTTATAACATATCAATCCATCGACTGAATCTAATCATCAATGTCATGGCCATGATAAGCCCAGGGTCAATCACTAGCTAAAACATCGTTGTGCTACAGTGAACGAAACAACCCATGCCATGACTGATAGCGTTGCTTGGCTACGCCCCCTGGTAATCACACACAAAAAATGAAACTGCTTGTAGTATGTTTTTTTTTTAGAAATCTCGCAAGCTTTATTGATTCAGAGAAATGTTCATAGGTATAATAGCTGGGCCATGAGGATTACCCGACCACACATGTCTGCCTATGCCTAGATTACATGCATACTTTGCGAGATTGTGAGCCTCAAAATTGAAATTTCTACACTCGAATATAAACTTGCAAGAAGAAAAACCAAAGTTCCGGGCTATTTCATGTGTGATAGCTGCATTCGGACCACTTGTTCCCCTGTTGATGTCATTGACTACGCCCTCGCAATCGGAAGCCAACACCACATCATGAGCATCCAGATCATCTGCCAAAGCTAGTCCCTCTCTACAAGCAAAGGTTTCTAAGATCGTGTGATCAATAATGCCTCCGTAGACCACTGCCGAGGACCCCAGGTAGATGCCATTCTCATCTCGACATAGAGCAGCCACAACTCCACCCCGCCTGTTCCGTGCTACTGCTCCATCAACATTCATTTTGACAGCGCCGGATCCCAGAGCGAGCCAGCGATGAGTCCTGACCACACGTGATGTCGTGCTCACCACCATGTCTTCCTTAGGGAGTTGTTGCAAGTCTGCTAGGAAGTTGTTCACAAAAGAAATAGTTTGCTGCGGCGCTTGAAAGATTGCTTCGTACACAGCTTTCCGACGCGCATACCAAGTGATCCATCCTGCTGTATAATTCAAACAACCATCTCTTTGCACTTGGTTCTTCCAGTTCTGACATCGCAAGCACCACGTCTGCGTCTGATAGTGCCCACACGCACCTCGACATGGTACAGGAGATCAAAGCATGACACCATGAGTCCTGGCACCTGCACAGAGGACATGTGTTCTGGGTTGCCATATTTCTGTGGTGCAACACATCTGTGGTAGGCAGGGAATGGCGTGCCAATCTCCAGATAAATACTTTGATCTTCGAGGGTATGGATATCTTCCACAGAGCCGGCCAGGCTTTTCTTCCTCCTATCCTGAAGATGATCCCGTTCTGCCCTCTAGCTGAAGGAAATATGCCCTAGAGGCAATAATAAAGTTATTATTTATTTCCTTATATCATGATAAATGTTTATTATTCATGCTAGAATTGTATTAACAGGAAACATAATACATGTGTGAATACATAGACAAACAGTATGTCACTAGTATGCCTCTACTTGACTAGCTCGTTGATCAAAGATGGTTAAGTTTCCTAGCCATTGACATGGGTTGTCATTTGATTAACGGGATCACATCATTAGGAGAATGATGTGATTGACATGACCCATTCTGTTAGCTTAACACCCGATCGTTTAGTATGTTGCCATTGATTTCTTCATGACTTATACATGTTCCTATGACTATGAGATTATGCAACTCCCGTTTACCGGAGGAACACTTTGTGTGCTACCAAACGTCACAACGTAACTGGGTGATTAAAGGTGATCTATAGGTGTCTCCGAAGGTACTTGTTGGGTTGGCGTATTTCGAGATTAGGATTTGTCACTTCGATTGTCGGAGAGGTATCTCTGGGCCCTCTCGGTAATGCACATCACTTAAGCCTTACAAGCGTTGCAACTAATGAGTTAGTTGCGGGATGATGTATTACGGAACGACTAAAGAGACTTGCCGGTAACGAGATTGAACTAGGTATTGAGATACTGATGATCAAATCTCGGGCAAGTAACATACCGATGACAAAGGGAACAACGTATATTGTTATGCGGTCTGACCGATAAAGATCTTCGTAGAATATGTGGGAGCCAATATGAGCATCCAGATTCCGCTATTGTTTATTGACCGGAGACGTGTCTCCGTCATGTATACATAGTTCTCGAACCCGTAGGGTCCGCACGCTTAATGTTTCAATGACAATTATATTATGAGTTTATATGTTTTGATGTACCGAAGTTTGTTCGGAGTCCCGGATGTGATCATGGACATGACGAGGAGTCTCGAAATGGTTGAGACATGAAGATTGATATATTGGAAGCCTATGTTTGGATATCGGAAGTGTTTCGGGTGAAATCGGGATTTTACCGGAGTACCGGAGGTTATCGAACCCCCCTGTGGAGCTTAATGGGCCATAGTGGGCCTTGTGGAGAAGAGGAGAGACGGCCAGGGCAGGGCCGCGTGCCCCTCCCCCCTAGTCCAAATAGGACAAGGAGAGGGGGGAGGCGCCTCCCCTTTTCTTCCTCTCTCCCTCCTCTTTCCCCCTCCACTCCTAGTCCAACAAGGAAAAGGGAGGAGTCCTACTCCGGTGGGAGTAGGACTCCTCTGCGCGCGCCTCCAGCCGGCCGCACTCCCTCTTGCTCCTTTATATACGGGGTAGGGGCACCCTAGAGACACAACAATTGATCGTTTGATCTTTTAGCCGTGTGCGGTGCCCCCCTCCACCATAGTCCACCTCGATAATACTGTAGCGGTGCTTAGGCGAAGCCCTGCATCGATAGAACATCATCATCGTCACCACGCAACTCTCCCTCAACACTCGGCTGGATCGGAGTTCGAGGGACGTCATTGGGCTGAACGTGTGCCGATGAACTCGGAGGTGTCGTGCGTTCGGTACTTGATCGGTCGGATCGTGAAGATGTACGACTACATCAACCGTGTTGTGCTAACGCTTCCGCTTTCGGTCTACGAGGGTACGTGGACAACACTTTCCCCTCTCATTGCTATGCATCACCATGATCTTACGTGTGCGTAGGAATTTTTTTGAAATTACTACGTTCCCCAACAGTAGCATCCGAGCTAGGTTTTATGCGTAGATGTCATATGCACGAGTAGAACACAAGTGAGTTCTGGGCGATATAAGTCATACTGCTTACGAGCATGTCATACTTTGGTTCGGCGGTATTGTTGGATGAAGCGGCCCGGTCCGACATTACGCGTACGCTTACGCGAGACTGGTTCTACCGACGTGCTTTGCACACACGTGTGGTGGCGGTGTCGTTTCTTCAACTTTAGTTGAACCGAGTGTGGCTACGCCCAGTCCTTGCGAAGGTTAAAACAACACCAACTTGACAAACTATCGCTGTGGTTTTGATGCGAGGTAAGAATGGTTCTTGCTAAGCCCAAGAGCAGCCACGTAAAACTTGCAACAACAAAGTAGAGGACGCCTAACTTGTTTTTGCAGGGCATGTTGTGATGTGATATGGTCAAGACATGATGCTAAATTTTATTGTATGAGATGATCATGTTTTGTAACCGAAGTTATCGGCAATCGGCAGAGCCATATGGTTGTCGCTTATTGTATGCAATGCAATCGCTTCTGTAATGCTTTACTTTATCACTAAGCGGTAGCGATAGTCGAGAAGCATAAGATTGGAGAGACGACAACGATGCTACGATGGAGATCAAGGTGTCGCTACCGGTGACGATGGTGATCATGACGGTGCTTCGAGATGGAGATCACAAGCACAAGATGATGATGGCCATATCATATCACTTATATTGATTGCATGTGATGTTTATCTTTTATGCATCTTATCTTGCTTTGATTGACGGTAGCATTATAAGATGATCCTCACTAAATTATCAAAGTATAAAGTGTTCTCCCTGAGTATGCACCGTTGTGAAAGTTCTTCGTGCTGAGACACCACGTGATGATCGGTGTGATAGGCTCTACGCTCAAATACAACGGTGCAAAACAGTTGCACATGCGGAATACTCAGGTTAAACTTGACGAGCCTAGCATATAACAGATATGGCCTCGGAACACGGAGACCGAAAGGTCGAGCGTGAATCATATAGTAGATATGATCAACATAGTGATGTTCACCGTTGAAACTACTCCATCTCACGTGATGATCGGACATGGTTTAGTTGATATGGATCACGTGATCACTTAGAGGATTAGAGGGATGACTATCTAAGTGGGAGTTTAATATGATGAATTGAACTTAAATTTATCATGAACTTAGTACCTGATAGTATCTTGCTTGTCTATGTTGATTGTATATAGATGGCCCGTGTTGTTGTTCCGTTGAATTTCAATGCGTTCCTTGACAAAGCAAAGTTGAAAGATGATGGTAGCAATTACACGGACTGGGTCCGTAATTTGAGGATTATCCTCATTGCCGATGAAGAATTACGCCCCGAAGCACCGCTGGGTGCCGTGCCTGTCATTGATGCAACCGACGACGTTAAGAACGTCTGGCGAGCAAAGCTGATGACTACTCGATAGTTCAATGTGCCATGCTTTACGGCTTAGAACCGGGACTTCAACGACGTTTTGAACGTCATGGAGCATATGAGATGTTCCAGGAGTTGAAGTTAATATTTCAAGAAAATGCCCGGATTGAGAGATATGAAGTCTCCAATAAGTTCTACAGCTGCAAGACGGAGGAGAATAGTACTGTCGGTGAGCATATACTCAAAATGTCTGGGTATAATAATCACTTGATTCAACTGGGAGTTAATCTTCCGGATGATAGCGTCATTGATAGAATTCTCCAATCACTGCCACCAAGCTACAAGAGCTTTGTGATGAACTATAATATGCAAGGGATGGATAAGACGATTCTCGAGCTCTTCGCAATGCTAAAGGCTGCGGAGGTAGAAATCAAGAAGGAGCATCAAGTGTTGATGGTCAATAAGACCACCAGTTTCAAGAAAAAGGGCAAAGGGAAGAAGAAGGGAAACTTCAAGAAGAACAGCAAGCAAGTTGCTGCTCAGGAGAAGAAACCCAAGTCTGGACCTAAGCCTGAGATTGAGTGCTTCTACTGCAAGCAGGCTGGTCACTGGAAGCGGAACTGCCCCAAGTATTTGGCGGATAAGAAGGATGGAAAAGTGAACAAAGGTATATGTGATATACATGTTATTGATGTGTACCTTACTAATGCTCGCAGAGCACTGGTATTTGATACTGGTTCATTGCTAATATTTGCAACTCAAACAGGGCTACGGATTGCTTAAGATTGGCTAAGGACGAGGTGACGATGCTGCGTGGGAAATGGTTCCAAAGTCGATGTGATCGCGGTCGGCATGCTACCTCTACATCTACCTTCGGATTAGTATTAGACCTAAATAATTGTTATTTGGTGCCAGCGTTGAGCATGAACATTATATCTGGATCTTTTTTGATGCGAGATGGTTATTCATTTAAATCAGAGAATAATGGTTGTTCTATTTATATGAGTAATATCTTTTATGGTCATGCACCCTTGAAGAGTGGTCTATTTTTGTTGAATCTCGATAGTACTGATACACATATTCATAATATTGAAGCCAAAAGATGCAGAGTTGATAATGATAGTGCAAATTATTTGTGGCACAGCCGTTTAGGTCATATCGGCGTAAAGCGCATGAAGAAACTCCATACTGATGGACTTTTGGAACCACTTGATTATGAATCACTTGGTACTTGCGAACCGTGCCTCAAGGGCAAGATGACTAAAACGCCGTTCTCCGGTACTATGGAGAGAGGAACAGATTTGTTGGAAATCATACATACAGATGTATGTGGTCTGATGAATATTGAGGCTCGTGGTGGATATCATTATTTTCTCACCTTCACAGATGATTTAAGCAGATATGGGTATATCTACTTAATGAAACATAAGTCTGAAACATTTGAAAAGTTCAAAGAATTTCAGAGTGAAGTTGAAAATCATCATAACAAGAAAATAAAGTTTCTACGATCTGATCGTGGAGGAGAATATTTGAGTTATGAGTTTGGTCTTCATTTGAAACAATGCGGAATAGTTTCGCAACTCACACCACCCGAAACACCACAGCGTAATGGTGTGTCCGAACGTCGTAATCGTACTTTACTAGATATGGTGCGATCTATGATGTCTCTTACTGATTTACCGCTATCGTTTTGGGGTTATGCTTTAGAGACGGCCGCATTCACGTTAAATAGCGCACCATCGAAATCCGTTGAGACGACGCCTTATGAACTGTGGTTTGGCAAGAAACCAAAGTTGTCGTTTCTGAAAGTTTGGGGCGATGCTTATGTGAAAAAGCTTCAACCTGATAAGATCGAACCCAAATCGAAGAAATGTGTCTTCATAGGATACCCAAAGGAGACTGTTGGGTACACCTTCTATCACAGATCCGAAGGCAAGACTTCTGTTGCTAAATTCAGAATCTTTCTAGAGAAGGAGTTTCTCTCGAAAGAAGTGAATGGGAGGAAAGTAGAGCTTGATGAGGTAACTATACCTGCTCCCCTATTGGAAAGTAGTTCATCACAGAAACCGATTATTATTTATTTCCTTATATCATGATAAATGTTATTATTTATGCTAGAATTGTACTAACAGGAAACATAATACATGTGTGAATACATAGACAAACAATATGTCACTAGTATGCCTCTACTTGACTAGCTCGTTGATCAAAGATGGTTAAGTTTCCTAGCCATTGACATGGGTTGTCATTTGATTAATTGGATCACATCATTAGGAGAATGATGTGATTGACATGACCCATTTCGTTAGCTTAGCACCCGATCGATTAGTATGTTGCTATTGCTTTTTTCATGACTTATACATGTTCCTATGACTATGAGATTATGCAACTCCCGTTTACCGGAGGAACACTTTCTGTGCTACCAAACGTCACAACATAACTGGGTGATTATAAAGGTGCTCTACAGGTGTCTCCGAAGGTACTTTTTGGGTTGGCGTATTTCGAGATTAGGATTTGTCACTCCGATTGTCGGAGAGGTATCTCTGGGCCCTCTCGGTAATGCACATCACTTAAGCCTTGCAAGCATTGCAAGTAATGAGTTAGTTATGGATGATGTATTACTGAGCCAGTAAAGAGACTTGCCGGTAACGAGATTGAACTAGTTATTCAGATACCGACGATCGAATCTCGGGCAAGTAACATACCGATGACAAAGGGAACAACGTATGTTGTTATGCGGTCTGACCGATAAAGATCTTCGTAGAATATGTGGGAGCCAATATGAGCATCCAGGTTCCGCTATTGGTTATTGACCAGAGACGTGTCTCGGTCATGTTTACATAGTTCTCGAACCCGTAGGGTCCGCACGCTTAACGTTTCGATGACAGTTATATTATGAGTTTATATGTTTTCATGTACCGAAGGTTGTTCAGAGTCTCGGATGTGATCACGGACATGACGAGGAGTCTCGAAATGGTCGAGACATGAAGATTGATATATTGGAAGCCTATGTTTGGATATCAGAAGTGTTCCGGGTGAAATCGGGATTTTACCGGAGTACCGGGAGGTTACCGGAACCCCCCCCCCCCCGGAGCTTAATGGGCCATAGTGGGCCTTGTGGAGAAAAGGAGAGGCGGCCAGGGCAGGGCCGTGCGCCCCTCCCCCCTAGTCCGAATAGGACAAGAGAGAGGCCACGCCCCCCCTTCCTTCCTCTCTCCTCCTCTTTCCCTCCACTCCTAGCCCAACAAGGAAAAGGGAGGGAGTTCTACTCCCGGTGGGAGTAGGACTCCTCCTGGCGCGCCCCCTCTAGTCCGGCCGGACCTCCCCTCTTGCTCCTTTATATACGGGGGCAGGGGGCATCCTAGAGACACAACAATTGATCGTTTGATCTTTTAGCCATGTGCGGTGCCCCCCTCCACCATAGTCCAGCTCAATAATACTGTAGCGGTGCTTAGGCGAAGCCCTGCGTCGGTAGAACATCATCATCGTCACCACGCCGTCATGCTGACGAAACTCTCCCTCAACACTCGGCTGGATCGGAGTTCGAGGGACGTCATCGGGCTGAACTTGTGCTGAACTCGGAGGTGCCGTGCGTTCGGTACTTGATCGGTCGGATCGTGAAGACGTACGACTACATCAACGCGTTGCAGTTAACGCTTCCGCTTTCGGTCTCACGAGGGTACGTGGACAACACTCTCCCCTCTCGTTGCTATGCATCACCATGATCTTGCGTGCGCGTAGGAACTTTTGGAAATTACTACGTTCCCCAACACTAGCCACTCCTCTCGCTGCAGTTTTGTGCTTACCAAAAATCTATAAGCCGAGCTGACAGTGAACCTCCCTTTTTTTATCTGGATACCAAGCCCAGAAGTCCTCAATGTTGCGCATACATACTGGGATTCTCAATATAGCATCGGCATCAAAACATATGAACACAGACCTGACCAAATCCTCGTTCCATCCTCCGGTGGATGGCTGTAGAAGCTCCACCACTTTCGTCGGTGGGTTTTGCACGAGGGAAGTGATGGGCCTTGGTGTGTGTTCTTTTGGTATCCAGTTTTCCGTCCAGATATCTGTGGTTTGACCGTTCCCAATCCTCCTAATAATACTGAGCTTCATTACATCTCTTCCCTCGAGTATTGCTCGCCAAATCTGAGAGGGACGAGCTCCAAGTTGAGCATCTAGTAAAGTCGACTCAGGGAAGTAGCTTGCTTTGAGTATTCTGGCACTCAAAGTAGATGGTTCATTAAAAAGTCTCCAAGCTTGTCGGGCCAACAGAGCTAGGTTAAAAAGCTTTAAGTCTCTGAACCCCAGTCCTCCCGAATGTTTTGGTCGCATAATCACATCCCAAGAGACCCAAGTCGGCTTCCTTTGACACTATTTGCAGCCCCACCAAAACTTCTGGGTAATAGCCTTTATATGATCACATAAGCCTCTTGGGAGTTTAAAACATGACATAGAATATACTGGGATGGCCTGGGCTATGGATTTTATGAGGACCTCTTTTCCTGCCACTGATAAACATTTGCTCATCCATCCTTTAACCTTGTCCCACACTCGATCACTTAAATATTTGAAAGTACCATTCTTGGAATTCCCCACATCTGTAGGCATCCCTAAGTATCTATCGCTCAAAGATTCATTAGGAACATGAAGGAAACCCTTTACTGTATCTCGAACTATCTCTGAGGTCCCCTTGCTGAAGAAGATAGATGATTTTTCCCTGTTTATTCTTTGTCTCGATGCCATACAATATGACTCCAATAGCTTTGATATTGAAGGAAATATGCCCTAGAAGCAATAATAAAGTTGTTATTTATATTTCCTTATATCATGACAAATGTTTATTATTCATGCTAGAATTGTATTAACCGGAAACTTAGTACATGTGTGAATACATAGACAAACAGAGTGTCACTAGTATGCCTCTACTTGACTAGCTCGTTAATCAAAGATGGTTAAGTTTCCTAGCCATAGACATGAGTTGTCATTTGATCAACGGGATCACATCATTAGAGAATGATGTGATTGACAAGACCCATCCGTTAGCTTAGCACGATGATCGTTTAGTTTGTTTCTATTTCTTTCTTCATGACTTATACATGTTCCTATGACTATGATATTATGCAACTCCCGAATACCGGAGGAACACTTAGTGTGCTATCAAACGTCACGACGTAACTGGGTGATTATAAAGATTCTCCACAGGTGTCTCCAATGGTGTTTGTTGAGTTGGCATAGATCGAGATTAGGATTTGTCACTTCGATTGTCGGAGAGGTATCTGGGCCCTCTCGGTGATGCACATCATTATAAGCCTTGCAAACAATGTGATTAATGAGTTAGTTACGGGATGATGCATTACGGAACGAGTAAAGAGACTTACCGGTAACGAGATTGAACTAGGTATGATGATACCGACGATCGAATCCCGGGCAAGTAACATACCGATGACAAAGGGAACAACGTATGTTGTTATGCGGTTTGACCGATAAAGATCTTCGTAGAATATGTAGGAACCAATATGAGCATCTAGGTTCCGCTATTGGTTATTGACCGAAGATGAGTCTCGGTCATGTCTACATAGTTCTCGAACCCGTAGGGTCCGCACGCTTAACATTTGATGACGATCGGTATTATGAGTTTATGTGTTTTAATGTATCGAAGGTAGTTCGGAGTCCCGGATGTGATCACGGACATGACGAGGAGTCTCGAAATGGTCGAAACATGAAGATTGATATATTGGAAGGTTATGTTTGGACACTGGAAAGGTTTCGGGTAGGTTCGGGCATTTTTCGGAGTACCGGGGGGTTACCGGAACCCCCCGGGGGTTAATGGGCCTTCATGGGTGAGGGAGTCCTCGACTAAGGGGTCCTCGGCGTCCGACCTGTTGGCCATGGGCCGGACTGATGGGCTGCAAAAATGCGAAGACCGAAGACTGCACCCATGTCCGGATTGGACTCTCCTTGGCGTGGAAGGCAAGCTTGGCCGCCTAATATGTAGATTCCTTTCTTTGTAACCGACCTTATGTAACCCTAGATCCTCCCGGTGTCTATATAAACCAGAGGACTTAGTTTGGAAAAGGAGATACTCATTACCATAATCATACAGGCTAGACTTCTAGGGTTTAGCCATTACGATCTCGTGGTAGATCAACTCTTGTAATTCTCATATCCATCAAGATCAATCAAGCAGGAAGTAGGGTATTACCTCCATAGAGAGGGCCCGATCCTGGGTAAACATCGTGTCCCTTGCCTCCTGTTACCATTGACCTTAGATGCATAGTTCGGGACCCCCTACCCGAGATCCGCCGGTTTTGACCCCCTACCCGAGATTCATGATGACTTATCGGAAAATGCCGCGATTCCCTCCGTGTCACATGAAGGACCTTTTTTTCAGGTCATATATGTAACGCACCATGTTGGAATAAGCCGTACATATACCAGGGGCTATGTTGTAGTCCCCCCCCCCCCTATAAAACTGCTATGGCTAAGTGAAAGTGTTAACGCCCTATAGTCTGATTGCCTGGTTGGCCGCATTGTCACCTCCTTCATGGACCAAGACGTTGGGTCAAGAGTGATCAAATGCTTTTTCGAACACCCTCGTACTTCCTACGAGGGGGCTGAAGCCGACGACTGGAAAACTTTCAGATTATATAAAAACGGTCGCACAGGAGGAACACAAGCTTTCGAGCAAAACATAAAAATAGATTAACTATAAAGTTGTCTTTTACAATTCTCATACACCTCACTCGAACATTATGTCTTTCGAGCATTGACCCTCTATCAAGCAAGCGGCCTCTAAGACATCTTCAAAATAATGCTCCGGTGCGTGACGGTCCTTGCCTTTGGGTGGACTCTTCACCGCGACATCGATGGCCTTCATCTTCCCCCAGAATGTCTTGACTCGGGCAAAAGCCATCCGTGCACCCTCAATGCACACCGATCGCTTCACAGCGTCGATGTGTGGAACTACATCAACAAGCCGTTGCACCAAGCCGAAGTAGCTATTTGGAACAGGCTCAGTTGGCCATAATCGGATTATGACGTTCTTCATGGCAGCGCCGGATATCCTATGAAGCTCGGCCCATTGGGACATCTGTTCATTCAGCAACAAAGGGTGCTTCGACGCGCCAAATTGTGACCAGAAAAGCTTCTCCGTTGCATACCCTCTCGCGCCTGGTAAAACTGCACTGCATCGGAAGAAATCTTCGGCAAGTCTAAAAACTCATCCGGAGAACTCCACACTTGGTTCAGCTGAGCATAGTTCGGATCTCCGAACTTAGTCTGTAGCAAAAAGGGCTTACCAGCCGCAATCTCCCCAGCTTGCCGGATCTCCTCACAGGCTGCTCTGAATTCAGACCGCGCTTCTCTCGCCTCTCGTAAGTCCTTGTCAAGTTCAGTCGTTTTGGCTTCTTTCTCCTTCTCAAGAAGTTCACAGCGGCTAGCAGCATTTTTTAGCTCAAGCGCCATCGTGGATATCTTCTCCTCGTCTTGACGCCGAGCAGCTTGTTCAGCCTTTAACTCAGACGATGCCTTTTCGGCAACCACATTACTAAACCGAGCCTGTTCCTTGACCCGGGCCAGCTCCGCCCGAAGAATCTCAACGGCGGCAGCACCATCTGCAGTCATGCATATCCCAGTATATAACTTTCAGCGTCATGCTCCTGCTACAAAAATGTATGTGAAAGGACTACTCCGAATACATACCTTGCGACTCATCAAGACGCATATTTATTAGCGCAATGTCATCCCCTGCCACATCAAGCTTCCGCTGCAGCTCGGCAATATCCATAGTCTGGGAAGTAGCCAGGGGGAAGCAGCATGTGTTCAAGTTAATCAGATTAGTCCTTGAAAGTTTCTTCTTGATCCTCCGTTCGCCTCCCATGGGAAGCCAACCCGAGTCTCAGGGGCTACTACCTATACTCAGGTGCATTTTTGCAAATAAAATATAGTTGAAAATATTACATCACAAACCTCGAAGCCTTTTAGCAGGCTCATGAAGGCTTCATTCAATCCGCTCTTCGCGGACAGAATCTTCTCGACCACCGTACCCATCAAGGTATGTTGTTCCCCCGAGATAGATGCTTTTCGCAGCATAATCCTCAATATATCCGGCGTTGCCGGGTCTCCGAAGCCGCTGTAAGAGCATGATCATCCTTTGAAGGAACCCGTTCATGTCGGCGTTCTGGGAACGGGGGTCCCCAGACTTGCCTGCCTGTGGCCTGCGGCGTGGCTCAAGTGGTGGCCCAGTACGGCCCATCTTCATCAGCGCAAGACTCAAGACCCTCGCGAGGGGCCAAGCCTCACGGTGCGGATGGTGCAAGGCCACCTCAGGAACGTCCTCGGTAGGCAGGCTCGCGAGGAGGCAGAGAGATCAAGGCGGGGTACCTCGCGAGGTGCTCGTGACGTAAGCCATGATGATCGAGACCACGCGGGCGCCGGCCTGTGCAGTGTCCTTGTTTCCTCTTTGGTGCAAAGGGGCCAGCACAGGCGTGGAGTACCGAGGCATCAGGCAAAGGTTGCCATTTCAGTGCAACGAGACCAAGACTAGCAGAGCGGCAGGACGGAGGTCACCGTGGAGCCCAAGACGGCGTCATCGCCAGCACCTTTGGCAGCCGAAGACCAACTTTAGTCAGGATAACATGTACTAGATGTTCCCCTTCAAAATGGTCGTTGTTGGCGCCCTTCCCGCTCAATATTTGGGAAGAGGCCCAGGGCCTCTATAAATAGGACTAGCCACCACAGTAGAGAGAGGACGCCCGGTCGAGAGCTCATCAGATAGAGAGGCGATCGAACTCACCCAAGCAGTTCATCGCACCAGCTCAAGAACACCTCTCGTAAGGCTGTTCATCCCTTGTACTGTTCATCATCAGCCCCTGAGGCAATCCACCACACCACACACTGGAGTAGGGTATTACACCACAACGGTGGCCCGAACCAGTATAAATCTTGTGTCCCTCGTGTTGTTCATCGTTTAGCTAGATTCTCGCGAGACGACCGGACATAGATCGGTAGGGGAGAGATCTTCGTGCGCACCCCAGAGTTCGAACCTTAAGGGTCTGCCGGAACACAACATCCGACATTTGGCGCGCCAGGATAGGGGTGCGCCGGGGCTCTCCCTTCCGTCGACCCGTTCTCCATCAGCGCCTGCTCCGCCCTTATGGCGAGCAACGCACCGCCTGCTCCGGCTGTCGACGCCGGCGCGGGAACCGGGGCTCGAGCCCTCGCCCCGCTTTGCGACAAAAGCGGTGGCGAACAAGTTCAAGCGGACATGCCATCAAGACTACGGCGGCGCGGCCGATCCACTAGCTTTCCTGCTAGCGTATGAAGAAGCCGTCCTCAAGGCCGGAGGCGACGACAAGATCATGGCGAACTGGCTGCCCATGGCCCTCACCGGCGTCCCGCGTATGTGGCTGCTCCACCTTCCAGCGGCTTCTGTGGCCTCCTGGGGGGAGCTGCGCAACCTCTTCCTCACCCATCATGCTGTGCTGGCACTCCCAGTCGTCGCAGTCCTCCTGGGTGGATCGCAGGCACCAGCTTCGAGCCACCACGTCAAGTCGTTCGTTCGCCAGATCGGCGTCGCCCTCAAGCGCCGAGAAGCCCCCCGGGGCTGGCTGGCGCCCGAGGCTGATTTGACCTTCAACTCGGACGATCACCCCTCCAACACCGCCTGTTCGGGCACACTCCCGATGCTATGCACCCCCACCATCTGCCAAGTGGCCATCACCAGGACCCTCATCGACGGTGGCGCCGGCCTCAACATGCTCTCGGTGGAGGCCTTCAGCCTCCTCCACGTACCGCTAGAGCGGCTCCAACCCAGCAGGCCCTTCTCGGGCGTTGGAGGCAGTTCCACCGGCTCCCTGGGGCAGATCCGCCTCCCGTTGACCTTCGGCCCCCGCGACAACTTCCGCACGGAGCTGGTCGACTTCGACATCGCCCTCATCGGCCTCCCGTACAACGCCATCCTCGTCTACCGAGCCTTGGCCCAATTCAAGGCGGCGACTCACCCAGCTTACAACCTCTAAAGATGCCCGGGAGCAGCGGCGCCCTTACTGTGTCCGGAGACACAAGGGATGCGCTGCAGGCGCTCGAGCTTGCTTTCAAGGCGGCCGCCGTGGCGCAGCCCGCCAGCGCAGATGCCCTCGAGCCCAAGGGGGCTGCGCCAGCCAAGAAGAAGCAGTTATTCACCCGAGACAAGGCGGAGACCAAGCAAGTACCGGTCGACGAAGATGGGTCCTCTGGCGCCACATTCACCATAGGTGCCAACCTCGATCCTGAGTAGGAGGAGGCCTTGGTGAAATTCCTGCGCGCAAACAAAGAGGTGTTTGCATGGGAACCTGATCAGCTGGCAGGGGTCCCAAGGGATGTGATTGAACACCATCTCAACGTGTGCCCCAACGTGCGCCCCGTGAAGCAGAAGGCAAGGAGACAGTCCACCGAGAAGCAGGCCTTCATCGTCCAAGAAACCCCGCAAGCTAGAGGCAGCAGCGTCATTTGCGAAGTTCGCTATCCTGAACGGCTGGCCAACCCTGTTGTTGTGCCGAAAAAGGGGGGAAAGGAACGCATGTGCGTCGACTTCACCAACCTCAACAAGGCCTGCCCACAGGATCCCTACCCGCTCCCTCTCATCAACCAAATCGTCGATTCTACCGCCGAGTGTGACCTGTTGTGCTTCCTGGATGCCTTCTCGGGCTATCACCAGATCAAGATGGCGGTAGAAGACATGGAGAAAACGGCCTTCCGACCCGTGTGGAGTATCGCTATACCGCATGCCGCTCGGGTTGCGTGAACGCAGCGCGACCTTTTCCGCATGATCGATGCACATCGCCTTGGGCCGCAGCTCGGGAGAAACGCCGAGGCCTACGCCGATGACATCGTGGTGAAGTCTCGGAGGCGAAAACCCGACACAGACTGAAGAAACCTTCGCAAGCCTCCGTGAAGTGGATCTGCGGCTCAACCCGAGAAGTGCGATTCAGAGTCCCTCGGGCAAGCTTTGGGCTTCTCGATCCCACAGGCATCGAGGCTAACACAGAGAAGGTCAAGGAAGTCGAAGACATGAGTCCGCCGAAGACCCTCAGGGAAATGCAGAAGCTCACCGAGCGAGTAACCGCGTTGGGATGCTTCATCTCCAAGCTGGGGGAGCAAGCACTGCCCTTCTTCAAGCTGATGAAGAAGAAGGGCCCGTTTGAATGGACTGAAGAGGCCGACAAGGCATTCCAAGGTCTCAAGAAGTACCTTACCAGCCCTCCGGTGATGGTAGCTCCGCGCCCTCAGGAACCCTTGGTGCTCTACTGCAGCCACACCCTACTCCGCCAACAGCAGCCTGGTGGCGTTAGGGAGGAGCGCCGGGCCAAGGCAAGGCCACCATGGTCCCGCCAAAGCGAGCAAGGCCAAGAAAGCCTCGCAAAAATCACGACCGCAGCAGATGGGGATCAGCCTCAGCAGGGGGACGCACCCAGAGCGGAGGAGGCCCCGCCAGGCGACCAAGCGCTGGGGGCTCCATCTACTCAGGAGGCGCCTCAACCTCCAGAAGACGCAAGCCACGCCAGCACCCCCAACCTTGTCGAGCATCTCAGATACTTCGTTAGCACGGTGTCTGCGAGACGCAGGGCACGATACCCCATGCCTCGTAAGCTCTTGCTCGCTATTGGTGGCCTCGTGTAAGCTGCGGCACTACTTTCAAGGTCACCCCATCAAGGTCGTCTCGGCTTACCCATTGGAAAGGGTACTCAGGAGCCCCAACTCCGCTGGGAGGGTCGCCGAATGGAACATCGAGTTGCAAGCGTTCTAGCTGGAATTCAGCGCGACTAGAGTCATCAAGGGAGCCGCACTTGCAGATTTCATGGCAGAATGGACGGAGGCACCAGGGCTCAAAGCGGGCGAGGATCGGTCGCTTTCCCCAGGAAGTGAAGCGTCGGACGGCTGGGTCATGTACTTCGACGGGGCGTTCTCGCGACATGGTGCGGGGGCTTGCGCAGTGCTCATGTCTCCCACTCAGGACAAGCTCTACTATGCTGTGCAACTCTGCTTTCAGCATGGAGAGAAGGTCTCCAACAACATAGCAGAATACGAGGGCCTGATAGCGGGCTTGAAGGCTGCAGCCGCCTTGGGGGTAAGGCGCCTCATCATCAAGGGCGATTCACAACTCCTCGTCAATTTCTCCAACAAGGTGTACGAGCCGAAGGACGAACACATGGAAGCATATCTTGCGGAGGTCCGCGGGATGGAGAAGCAGTTTTGGGGGCTGGAGTTGCAGCACGTGCCTCGCGGCACCAATCAAGAGGCTGATGACATCGCCGGCAGGGCGTCCAGGAAGTTGCCTCAGGAGCTTGGCGTCTTCGAGGAACGACTCTTCAAACCTTCAGCAGCACCATCACTATCAAGCACAGCGCAGCCTCGGGAGGAGCTCCCTCAACCGCCTGCCTCGGGAGCCCCGGCATGTGGTCCGACCTCAGGAGCACGCCTGCTCCTAACGCTGGAGCCTCAGGAGGGATGTTGGACCATGGATTTCAAGGATTACTTGGTGTGAGAGATTCTGCCAGAAAAGGAGGAGGATGCGAAAAGCGTGGCGCGGCAGGCCACAGCCTACTGCATTCAAGACGGAGAGCTCTACCGGAAGCGACCGAATGATGTTACCCTACGTTGCATCTCCAGGGAGCAAGGGAAAGAGTTACTGGCAAACATTCACGGTGGAGACTGCGGGCACCACTCGTCTTCACGGACACTCGTCGGCAAGGCGTTTCGCAGCGGGTTCTATTGGCCAACAGCACTCAACGATGCAATCGAGCTGGTGAAGGCTTGTGAAGCCTGCCAATTCCACGCCAAGCAGATTCATCACCGCTCAGGCCTTCGCACCATTCCTCTCATGGCCATTCGCCGTTCGGGGACTGGACATCCTTGGCCCGTTTCCTCGGGCGCCAGGGGGCTACCACTACCTCTACGTCGCCATTGACAAGTTCACAAAGTGGGCAGAGGTGGAGGCTGTCCGCACCATCCCGGCTGGCTCGGCAGTCAAGTTCATCAAGGGCCTCGTGGGTCAGTTTCGGGTGCCTAATCGCATCATCACCGACAACAGTTCGTAGTTCACTAGCAATCTCTTCAAAACATATTGTGCTAACCTTGGAACGCAGATATGCTACGCCTCGGTGGCACACCCTCGGAGCAACGGCCAAGCTGAACGCGCCAACGCGGAGGTCCTGAAAGGCCTCAAAACCCGGACCTTCAAGAAGAAGTTGGAGGCCTGCGGCAGGGGCTGGCACGACGAGCTTTAGTCCGTGCTATTGTCCATCTGCACTACCGCTACCAAGTCGACTGGCGAAACCCCGTTCTTCCTCGTCTATGGTGCTGAGGCGGTCCTTCCTCACGAGGCCAGGCATCGCTCCGTGCGGTTCCTGGCTTTCGACGAAGCACAGCAGGACGCCATGCGAGGGGTGGACCCCGTGCTCGGGGAGGAACACCGTCGGGAGGCTGCGCTTCGGGTCGCGAGATACCAACAGCGCCACGGGCGTACCATCGCCGCAACATCCGCCCCAGACCTCGAGGTAGGTGACCTCGTGCTCGACGGTGCTCTCTGGGGGGGCACAAGCTCGCCCATGTGGGAGGGCCCGTTCAAGGTTGTTCATGTCTCCAGGCCTGGCGCCGCACGCTTGGAGACTCAGGAGGGGGTGCCTATCCCGAATGCGTGGAACATCCAGCACCTCCGGAAGTTCTACCCTTGAAGAAAGGCCCAGCGCCTGTAAAGAAGGTCCGGCGCCTGTGAAGCTAGACGAACCGAGAAAGGCCCAGCGCCTATAAAGAAGGCCCGACGCCTGTGAAGCTAGACGAACCGAGAAAGGCCCGGTGCCTGTGAAGAAGGCCAACGCCTGTGAAGCTCATCGCCCCGAGAAAGGCCCGGAGCTTGTGAAGAAGGCCAACGCCTGTGAAGCTCGTCGCCCCGAGAAAGGCCCGGAGCCTATGAAGAAGGCCAATGCCTATGAAGCTTGCCGCCCGTGACACTCTCACGTAATAATGAGTTGGGGCTGTACATGCCCCGGAGTCTCCGGAGAGCCGCCCTCAGGCCTCAGGGGCTCCCGCCCACGCCCAGTGGCAGCACTTAGCTCTGCGCTGGTGAGAAGACATCGAAGACTAGATTAGGTGTCGGACGCGGCTTTTTCATTTGCTTTCTGCAGTTGGCTTGTTCGTCCCTATTTGGAGTTTTATTGGAGTTGCTTTCAGCGTTGTTGCCGTCCCTGACCCATGACTCTTTATCTTTCTCGCCTACTTGACTCGTTTTCTCTCTCGCAAGTCTTGCGAGGGGGCTACGCGGGTGCCCTCGCGAGCGTTTTCTGACCCAGTCGTGTGAGGCTTTCCTATCCAAGTCCACTACGGGAGCACCCCTCCCGGTCCGTGCCCCACGGGCATCGCGACACGAACACAGGACCTGAGTCGGTTGCCCTCACGACCGAGACCGGAAGTTACCTCTCCTGACTGATTCTTGCAGGCCACAAAGCGCGCGACGAGGCCTCAACCTCGAGAAGTGAAGATTGCGGCAAGTCCCCCCGAGTTAAGTAACCCCTATACGCGAGCACGCGGTGCCAAAACATAGCACATGAATAATGAAAATAGCCTAATAATTAACGGCAATAGTCCAGCACGCCCCTGCGGGGCCCTATGAGGGAGTCCTGGATTAGGGGGTATCCGGACGGCCAGACTATATACATCGTCCGGACTATTGAAGTGTGAAGATACAAGACTCAAGACTTCGACCCGTGTCCGGATAGGACTTTCCTTGGCGTGGAAGGCAAGCTTGGCGATCCGGATATTGTATTTCCTTCCTTGTAACCGACTCCATGTAAACCCTAGCCCTCTCCGGTGTCTATATAAACCGGAGAGGTTGGTCCTTAGAAGGCCGATCACAATTACAATCATACCATCATAGGCTAGCTTCTAGGGTTTAGCCTCTACGATCTCGTGGTAGATCTACTCTTGTACTACCCATATCTTCAATATTAATCAAGCAGGAAGTAGGGTTTTACCTCCATCGAGAGGGTCCAAACCTGGGTAAACATCTGTGTCCCTTGCTTCTTGTTACCATCAGCCTAGATGCACAGATCGGGACCCCCTACCCGAGATCCGCCGGTTTTGACACCGACATTGGTGCTTTCATTGAGAGTTCCTCTGTGTCGTCGCTGCAAGGCTTGATGGCTCGTCTCGTTGTCAGGGACAACGTTACCGCGGGGGGAGCTCTGGCTGTAGGCCAAACTCTCCAACTAGGCGGCTTCATCATGGCCGCCCCATCGGCTGTTGCGCCGACGATGGCCTCTCGGGTCATCACGCATAAACTTCACATCAATTCGGAACTCTCCGAACAGATGGATCCGATAGAGCTCTCTTCTCTTAATGAGCTCTTGGATCGCATCGCCGCTTTGGGAGTCGCAATGGACTATGACCGGATCGGGCTTAAACCCGACCAAAGGGACATTAAATCCCCGCCGGTCACCCATGAGATAGCGGTATCGGAGGAACCACACAAGGAGTATCCCTCTATTTTCAGGACGAATTATGTCCGGATCGCCGAGCTCCCGGAGCCGGACACCCGCCCGGGGGATGATATGACCCGGGTCCCGGACTTAGAACCGGGCACGGGGCCGGAAAAATTGGGCAGCGTCTCAAATCCCGAGCTGTTGAACTCGGGAGCTTCCATGCCCCGGGGTGCTAGATCGGATCAGAATCCGGATCTATAACCACCCACACGGACTTAAATCGTCTCCCCCATATCAGGCAAGAGCCCCAGGAGACAGTACATCATTACTGGGCCAGATTCCTCCTTGCACTAAACAAGGTCGAGGACTGGCACGAGGAGGACGTAGTCTCGCTCTTCTGCAAAAAATGCGCGGACAAAGGAATCCTTAATGCTATAAGTCGCCTAACATAGTATGCTTTGCGGACTTAGCAATCATAGTACAGAAGTACTGTGCGATGGAAAGCGTCTGGAAAACTCAAAGTGAATTTTGGGATAGTCCAGCTTTCACCAAAACCTTTGTCCGAACTAAATAGGCGAACTCTCCTGAGTCGGCCGATCCAATCCCCAAGAAACCAAAGCCCACCCCAGGGCGGGGGACCGTATTGGAAAAATGGCTCAATGGGCCATGTAAACTCCACGGCACTCCGGACACAGCACCAACTCATAGCCTTAGGGCATGTTGGATACTCCGGCAGGTTGCAAAAAGTGGCGAGGATCTTCTTACAGAACAACATCCCACCAACGAGCACAATACGGTACTAACAGTCTTCGAGACTTTCACCTCAAACAGTAGGCGCAAGTGAGCTCATCGAAGCTCCACAGAAATTTGCCATATGGCCAAAATAAACCCCCGAACGACAATCGCTATAACTTTTAATGCCGGTGATTTAACCTCGATCCCGGACTGTCCGCACCAGCTTTGGTTCTTAGCCCAATCGTGGACGGCTTTCGCTCACTAAAGTGCTTATGGATGGCGGAAGCGGATTAAACTTGATCTATGAAGAGACACTCAGCAAGATGGAATTGACAAAGGCGCGATTGAACAAAGCGGCACAACCTTCAGGGAAATTATCCCTAGTCGGGAAGCACGGTGTGCAGGAAAAATCACACTCGACGTGGTATTCGGCACCCCGGAGAATTATAGGTCCGAAGAAATCACATTCCAAGTAGCCCCTTTTAGCAGCGGATACCACGCCCTTTTAGGGCGGGACGCGTTTGCAAGCTTTCAAGCTATACCCCATTACGGGTACATGAAGCTCAAAATGCCCGGGCCCAATGGAATCATCACTCTAGCCAGTGATCCGGACGTCGCACTTCGCGCCGAAAACAAAACCGCAGCACTAACCCTGGAGGCATTATCTGAGGCCCTAGCAGCCAAAGAATTAACAACGCTGCGGGCCACCGTGGACAAGGACGACGGGATACTCGACAAACGACCCAAGTCCACCTCATTTAAACCCGCAGACGAGATTGTCAAATTCCAAGTCCATCCAACGGACCCCACGAAGACAGCCTCCATCGGGACACAGCTGAGCCCCGCGATGGACGCCGCACTGCGTGACTTATTACGCGAGAATTGGGATATCTTCGCCTGGCACCCATCGGACATGCCAGGCATCCCACGCAGATTGGTCGAACACAGCCTCAATATACTAAAAGGATACAAACCGGTCAAGCAGACTCTAAGACGGTTTTCAGAGCCCAAACGGCAGGCCATGGGGAAAGAGCTAGCCAAACTACTCGAGGCTGGATTCATCAGAGATATCAAGCATCCGGATTGGCTGGCAAACCTGGTAATGGTACCAAAGAAGGACAAATCCTGGCGCCTATGTGTCGTCTTTAAAGACCTCAACAAGGCTTGCCCCAAGGATCCCTTTCCCCTCCCTCGCATCAATCAAATCATTGATGCCACAGTGGGACACGACTCGCTGTGTTTCCTCGATGCATACTCTGGATACCATCAAATAAATATGGCAGAGTCTGACCAAGCTGCAACAGCTTTCATAACGCCATATGACCCTTTTTGCTTCAACACTATGCCTTTCGGGCTCAAGAACGCCGGCGCAACCTACCAACGCATGATTCAAACATGCCTGGAAAAGCAAATCGGCAAAACAGTGGAGGCATACATGGATGGCGTGGTCATAAAAACAAGACACGTCAAAACCCTAATAGATGACTTGAGGCTTACATTCGACAATCTCCAGACATATGACATCAAGCTGAACCCGGAAAAATGCGTTTTTGGTGTCCCCTCGGGGAAACTACTCGGCTTCATTGTTTCCAACAGAGGAATTGAAGCAAATCCGGCAAAGATCCGAGCTCTGTCACAGTCGGCTATACCAACAGACCTCAAGCACATCCAAAAACTAGCCGAATGCGTGGCTGCTCTAAACCGCTTTATCTCCAGGTTAGGAGAAAAGGCATTACCTCTTTACCGCCTTCTTCGGCGCACCGAACACTTTGTGTGGACAGATGCAGCCGCGGTCGGACTGGATGAAATAAAGACCTTATTGGCCAGTAATCCAGTACTAACAGCGCTGAATATTGACGAACCTATGCTGCTGTACATAGCTGCAACGCACCAAGTTGTAAGCACAGTGCTCGTCGTTGAACGAGAGGCTGACACATACAAATTCCCGCTCCAGAAGCCGGTTTTCTACGTATCCATGGTCCTAACCCCATGCAAATCCCGATACCCACACTATCAAAAAATAGCATACGCGGTTTTCATGGCATCCCGGAAGCTACAACACTACTTTCAAGAGTGTTCGATTACGGTGGCCTCCGAAGTACCGCTCAATGACATAATAAATAACCGCGATGCTACAAGCCGGATTGCCAAATGGGCCATTGAGCTCCTTCCGTTCGACATAACATACAAACCACGGTGGGCCATCAAGTCGCAAGTATTGGCTGACTTTGTCGCCGAATGGACAGAAGCCGAACTCCCTAAAGAGTACGGCGCATACTCGAACTGGATCATGCACTTCGACGGCTCTAAATGCTGGCCAGATTGGGAGCAGGTGTAGTCCTGACGTCTCCCACCGGAGACATGGTCCAGTACGTCCTCCAAATATTATACACAGACTCCAACAATGCAGCCGAATATGAGGCTCTATTGCACGGTCTCCTGATGGCGCTCTATGGGCATTCAACACCTAGAAGTGCGCGATTCAAACCTCGCAATATCACAAATAAATGGAGATTTTGATGCCAAGGACCAAAATGGCGGCCTACCGTAATGCCGCCCTCAAGATGTCACTCGGTTCGAGGGGCTCAATTCCACCATGTGGCTCGAGAAACAATCAAGCGGCGGATGTCCTCGCCGATCGGCGCTAAACGCGACCCTGTCCCACCTAACATATTCTTGAACGACTGTTCAAGCCATCCGTCAGATGGGAAGGGGAGTCCGCAATACTAGCACGGACCGAATACACCCCAGATTCAACTATCGAGACATAGTCGGAGGTTCTACCACCGAAATAAACGCCCTCGCCCACTTAAATCATGGATGTAATCGCCTGTGGACCGAGCCTTTCTTGGCCTACCTGAATAGGAAGGAGCTCCCAAGACCAAAATGAAGCACGCTGCATCATCCGCGCCTAAAGCTTACAAAGTCACGAAGGGAACTCTACAAGAAAAGTGCTACCGAGTACTCCAAAGATGCATCTCCAAGAGGAAGGGCGGCAGCTCTTGGCGGAAATCCATGCCGGATGGCGGGCACCACGCCGCTGCTCGAGCATTAGTCAGCAAGGCCTTCCGTACAAGTTTCTACTGGCCGACGGCCCGAGCAGACGCATAGGACCTTGTCCAACATTGCGTTGGTTGCCAACTCTTCGCCAATCAGAGTCATATGCCCCCTACCGCTCTCCAAACAATCCCCATAACTTGGCCCTTTGAGGTCTGGGGCCTGGATATGGTCGGACCTCTTAAAGGGGGAAGCCATAAGAAAAAATACTTATTGGTCATGGTGGACAAATTCATCAAATGGATAGAAGCCAAACCAGTCAAAACGGCCGAATCCGGACCAGTAATAGACTTCATATCCGGGTCGCATAATCGATATGGTGTCCCCACAGATCATCATCGATAATGGCTCAAATTTCACAGCCGATTAAGTGAAAACTTGTGCGCAAAATGGGCATTAAGCTTGATTACGCCCGCCTACCATCCCCAAACAAACGGCCAGGTAGAGCGGGCAAATGGTCTCATCATGAGCGGCATCAAACCCAGACTAGTACGATCCTTGACAGAGTCGGATACGCACTGGGTCGAGGAGCTCGACTCCGTACTCTGGGGGCTGCGGACCACGCCAAATCGCACCACCGGATATACACCATTTTTTATGGTGTACGGCGAAGCAGTATTACCTTGCGACATAATACATGATTCGCCACGCGTACGCATGTACGAAGAGAAGGAAGCCGAGTTAGATCGGCAGGATAACTTGGACGCCCTGGAGGAGGAGCGCGACGTCGCAAAAGCCCGCTCCGCATTCTATCAGCAGCAGGCTCGACGATATCAAAGCAGAGAAGTGCGGGCCAAAACTTACAACATTGGCGAGCTCGTTCTACGCCTACCGGAGAAGAAGGACAAGCTCAAACCCAGGTGGGAGGGTCCCTTCGTCATTGACAGAGTTCTCACCGGAGGAGCGTACCACATACGTAATGCATCCGATAACAGACTCGAGCCGAACCCATGGAACGCGGCCAGACTCCGGAGATTCTACGCCTAACGCTGAACTCAATGTTCGTCTCCTAACCCCTCCTTTTTAATTATGCTCCATCCCTTTTTCCTTTCTCGACATTTTTCTCTCTTCACACAAAGTATTCAATACAGTGCGGATTCCCGGATCACTCCGGCCGCACTAGGTATGTAAGCAATACCTGGGGGCTTCCTATACGGAAGCTAAAAATAATTACTCACATGGCTTTCTGCCCATCACATATGCATTCTTTTTCCATATGTGCCTTTTCTTCACCATTATATGCATCGATATGACTTAAGATGTTGCCAAGCTGGGTTGCCTGGCTCTTGTGTTTATGCCCTACGTTCCCGTCAATTCGGCTAGGGCATAAGGGGAGCACCTCTATGATTGTTACTGCCGGTTCAGCCGGATGTGTACCTCAGACTAGGTGAAGCCGAAAGCTAGCTTCCTTAAGAGAATATTCGGTCGGTGAACAAAAGATGTATTCGTTTATTATAACGTAAATCCCCAGAGGTCTTGTATCCTGTGCCATCGTTCGCAGTCCGGACATGTGCATTGTTGCATGCGTACCCAGGGAAAGGAACCCCTAACGGAACTATTCTCCCTGGAAGATGTTTCTTACTATCCATGTAATATAACATAACTAGTTGGGTACTTGTCTGTTCAAGCACTTATGACCCCTACGTCTTGTTTCCAAGCATACCCCGGTTTTGTATAACTGAGTGGGTATTCGGACACACCCGGACTGTAGGATCGGGGCTGAAGCAAAAGGTCCGCCATGACAAATGATTTTAATCGGCTAGGGCTAATTATGTCCATTAAATTACATAGTCACTTGGGTGACTATATTCCTCCTCTATACCATCCAATGTGCTATCTAGCTTACAATCCTATTGAGAATACTTAGCGGCTAACGTTACTGGTCATATACCGGACTCACGGGAATTTCTTGCCCATCGTGCCCCGCCGTCCTACTTCGCCATATGGTTGGGTCCAGCTTGGTGCAGCGCGTCTTCACCATAGCCCAGGCTTCTCTTGCGCCTTGCCGGCAAGCGGACACCTTCCACAGTCGGAAGCGCTGCTACGTCTTGAGCTTGCGTTGGTATTCCACGAAGATGAGAGGATGATGCAGCAAAGTAGGGTAATCATTTCCCTCAGTTTTTGAGAACCAAGGTATCAATCCAGTAGGAGGCCACGCGCAAGTCCCTCGTACCTGCACAAAACGATAGCTACTCGCAACCAACACGATTAGGGGTTGTCAATCCCTTCACGGTCACTTACGAGAGTGAGATCTGATAGAGATAATATTTTTGGTATTTTTGGTATAAAGAAGCAAAGTAAAAAGTAAAGGCAAAGTAAAAACAAAGCAAGTATAAAAGTGATAGAGATTGATATGATGAGAATAGACCCGGGGGCCATAGGTTTCACTAGTGGCTTCTCTCAAGAGCATAAGTATTCTACGGTGGGTGAACAAATACTATTGAGCAATTGACAGAATTGAGCATAGTTATGAGGTTATCTAGGTATGATCATGTATATAGGCATCACGTCCGAGACAAGTAGATCGAAACGATTCTGCATCTACTACTATTACTCCACTCATCGACCGCTATCCAGCATGCATCTAGAGTATTAAGTTAAAAACAGAGTAACGTCTTAAGCAAGATGACATGATGTAGAGGAATAAATTCATGCAATATGATAAATACCCCATCTTGTTATCCTCGATGGCAACAATACAATATGTGCCTTGCAACCCTTTACACATCGGGTAAGGACACCGCAAGATTGAACCCAAAGCCATGCACTTCTCCCATTGAAAGAACTACCAATCTAGTTGGCCAAACCAAACGGATAATTCGAAGAGACTTGCAAAGATAACTCAATCATACATAAAAGAATTCAGAGAAGATTCAAATATTATTCATAGATAAGCTGGATCATAAACCCACAATTCATCGATCTGAACAAACACACCACGAAAAGAAGATTACATCGAATAGATCTCCACGAGAGAGGGGGAGAACATTGTATTGAGATCCAAAAAGAGAGAAGAAGCCATCTAGCTACTAGCTATGGACCCGAAGGTCTGAAGTAAACTACTCACACTTCATCGGAGGGGCTATGGTGTTGATGTAGAAGCCCTCCACGGTGCATGCCCCCTCCGTGAGCTCCTAACAGGCCCCAAGATGGGATCTCGTGGATACTGGAAGGCACGGCGGTGGAATTAGGTTTTGGCCCTGGTCCGATCGTTTGGGGTGCGAGGTATATATAGGAGGAAGGAGTACGTCGGTGGAGTTGAGGGGCCACGAGGCGGGCGCGCCCAAGGGGCGCGCCTCCCTCGTGACTGCCTCTCGATGCCTTGGCGAGGGTCCAAGTCTCTGGATCACGCTCGTGAGAAAATCGTTTCGAAGGTTTCATTCCGTTTGGACTCCGCTTGATATTCTTTCTTAGAAATATGAAAAAGGCAAAAAACAGCAATTACAGGCTGGGCCTCCGGTTAATAGGTTAGTCCCAAAAGTAATATAAAAGTGGAAAATAAAGCCCATTATAGTCCAAAACAGTAGATAAAGTAGCATGGAGCAATAAAAAATTATATATACGTTGGAGACGTATCAGGCATCCCCAAGCTTAATTCCTGCTCGTCCTCGAGTAGGTAAATGATAAAAAGAGAATTTTTGATGCGGAGTGATACTTTGGCATATATTCAATGTAAATCTTCTTAATCATGGTATGAATATTCAGACCCGAAAGATTCAAGACAAAAGTTCATATTGACATAAAAATAATAATACTTCAAGCATACTAACTAAGCAATTATGTCTTCTCAAAATAACACGGCCAAAGAAAGTTATCCCTACAAAATCATATAGTCTAGCTATGCTCCATCTTCCCCACACAAAGTATTTAAATCATGCACAAACCCGATGACAAGCCAAGCAATTGTTTCATACTTTAACATTTTCAAAACTTTTTCAATCTTCACGCAATACATGAGAGTGAGCCATGGATATAGCACTATATGTGGAATAGAACGGTGGTTGTGGAGAAGACAAAAAGAGGGAAGATAGTCTCACATCAACTAGGCGTATCAACGGGCTATGGAGATGCCCATCAATAGATATCAATGTGAGTCAGTAGGGATTGCCATGCAACGGATGCACTAGAGCTATAAGTATATGAAAGCTCAACAAAAGAAACTAAGTGGGTGTGCATCCAACTCGCTTGCTCACGAAGACCTAGGGCATTTGAGGAAGCCCATCATTGAAATATACAAGCCAAGTTCTATAATGAAAAATTCCCACTAGTATATGAAAGTGACAAAATGAGAGACTCTCTATCATGAAGATCATAGTGCTACTTTGAAGCACAAGTGTGGTAAAAGGATAGTAACATTGTCCCTTCTCTCTTTTCCTCTCATTTTTTTATTTGGGCCTTTTCTCTTTTTTTGGCCTTTTTTTTTGTCGTCCGGAGTCTCATCCCGACTTATGGGGGAATCATAGTCTCCATCATCCTTTCCTCACTTGGGACAATGCTCTAATAATGATGATCATCACACTTTTATTTTTCTTACAACTCAACAATTACAACTCGATACTTAGAACAAAATATGACTCCATATGAATGCCTCGGCGTGTGTACAGGATATGCAATGAAACATGAGTGACATGTATGAAAGAATTATGAACGGTGGCTTTGCCACAAATACGATGTCAACTACATGATCATGCTAGCAATATGACTATGATGGAGCGTGTCATAATAAACGGAATGGTGGAAAGTTGCATGGCAATATATCTCGGAATGGCTATGGAAATACCATGATAGGTAGGTATGGTGGCTATTTTGAGGAAGGTATATGGTGGGTGTATGATACCGGCGAAAGGTGCGCGGTATTAGAGAGGCTAGCTATAACGCCCTCGATGCGCCTATATCTCCCACGTGTCGAAGCACGACTTAGAGGCATAACCGCATTGAAAGCAATGTCGCAAGTGAGGTAATCTTCACACAACCCATGTAATACATAAGGGAAAGAGATACATAGTTGGCTTACAATCGCCACTTCACACAATACATGAGTAAAGCATTACATCATACAGATACAAACAAGGTCCGACTACGGAACCAAAACAAAAGAAGACTACCCCAAATGCTACACAGATCCCCGATCGTCCCAACTGGGCTCCACTACTAATCAACTGAAACGAAACAACACAATGAACAAGATCTTCTTCGAGCTCCTCCTTGAGCTCGGGTGCGTCACCTGCTCAGTTTCATCGGCACCTGCAAACTGGTTTTGGAAGTAACTGTGAGTCACGGGGACTCAGCAATCTCACACCCGCGAGATCAAGACTATTTAAGCTTAAAGGTAGGGCAGGGTAGTGAGGTGGAGCTGCAGCAAGCGACTAGCATGTATGGTGGCTACATACGCAAATGAGAGCGAGAAGAGAAGGCAAAAGCACGGTCGAACAACTATGATCAAGAAGTGATCCTGAAACTACTTACGTCAAGCATAACTCCAACACCGTGTTCACTTCCGGACTCCCGAGAAGAGACCATCACGGTTACACACGCCGTTGGTGTATTTTAATTAAGATCAACTTCGGTTTTCTACAACCGACATTAACAAATTCCCATCTGCCTCATAACCATGGGCACGGCTTTGAAAGATAATACCCTGCGGGGTGTCCCAACTTAGCCCATTATAATCTCTCACGGTCAACGAAGGATATTCCTTCTACCGAAGACCCGATCAGTCTCGAATCCCGGACTACAAGACATTTCGACAAAGAATAAAACAGGACCAGCAAAGCCGCCCGAATGTGCCGACAAATCCGATAGGAGCTGCACATATCTCGCTCGTGGCACACCGGATGAACACTACGACGGCAACCGACGATACCCCAAGTTGCCTCGGGCGGCACCGCAAGTGGTTTAGTTTGGACCAGCACCGGAGGAGCACCGCCCGGGGTTAAAATAAAGATGACCCTTGAGTCTGCAGAACCCAAGGGAAAAAGGCTTAGGTGGCAAATGGTAAAACCAATGTTGGGCCTTCTTTGGAGGAGTCTTATTCAAAGCGAACTGTCAAGGGGTCCCATAAATCACCCAACCGTAAGGAACGCAAAATCCGGGAACATAACACCGTATGACGGAAACTAGGGCGGCAATAGTGGAACAAAACACTGCATAAGGCCGAGCCTTCCACCCTTTACCAAGTATATAGATGCATTAATTAAATAAGATATATTGTGATATCCCAACAAGTAAACATGTTCCAACAAGGAACAACATCTCCATGTCCCAACAAGGAACAAACTTCATCTTCACCTGCAACTAACAACGCTATAAGAGGGGCTGAGCAAAGCGGTAACATAGCCAATCAACGGTTTGCTAGGAAAGGATGGTTAGAGGCTTGACATGGCAACATGGGAGGCATGATAAGCAAGTGGTAGGCATCGTAGCATAGGCATAGCAAAAGAGCGAGCATCTAGCAAGCAAAGATAGAAGTGATTTCGAGGGTATGGTCATCTTGCCTGAAATCCCGCAAGGAAGAAGAACGAGTCCATGAAGAAGACAAACGGATGAAGTCGAACGAATCCTCACAACTCCGGAACGAAACCGAAGCTAACGAGAGAAGCAACCCGGAAAGAAACAAACAACATGGTAAACACACAAGCATAATCATGGCATGATGCACAAACAAATATGATGCATGTCCGGTTTAAATATGCATGGCATGGCAATATGCACAAACAACACTACAAGTTAAGTGGAGCTCAATATGCAACGAGTTGCGTATTGACGAAACACCACATCAATTATTTAGTTCTCTCTCGGTTAGGCTACCCAACAATATTAAATGTTATTAAACATGGCAAGGGGGTGAAGCATAAGTAAACTAACTATTTAGGCAAGTTTAAATGAGGCCGGTAACATCAAACAACAATTCCGGTGGAGAGGCAGGAGCTGGGCCTTGGAGGCCGCTGGCCCAGGTGCTGGAGAGGAAGGCCGGCAGGGGCCGCTGGGCTGGGCCTCGAGGAGGCCGGCGCGCTGGACCGGGGCGCTGGGGCCCACGTGCAAGGGACGAGGCAGCCCACGAGCGAGCGCTCGTCCCCGCTCCCGAGCGGGACGAGGACAAGGCGGCGGCGGTCGGCGGTCAACGGCGATGGGGAGGCGCGGGGAGGCCGGGACGGTGCCGCAGGTGGCCGGATCCGGCGGAGGTCGAGGTCGGGGACTCGTTCCTGGCGTCGGTGAGGCCAGGCGGCGATGGGCGGAACTCCAAGGCGGCGGGGACCTGCGGGGAAGGAGAGAAAGGAGCTGTGAGGGAGGAGAGGAGGGAAGAAAAGAGGAGAAGGAGGCGGGCGGCGCGATCTGGCCTGGCCGTTGAGGTCGCCGGCGGCGGTGGCACGCGGCCTCCGGCGAGGACGAGCATGGCGGGACGGCGAGGAGCTCCCGACGAGGCCGGATCGAGCGCGGGATCGAGCTAGCGGCTCGGGACGAAGGGCAGCGGCGGCGGGCATCCGCGGAAAACAAGGAAGGTGGTCGGGGAGGATTAGGATCGAGGAGAGTGGTTGGCTGGTGGATTTTTGGATCGGGAGCGATCCCAAGGAAGAGGGTGGCGGCGGCCGGCCCATTTGGGCGGGGAGGATTTGACGGATGGGACAGCATCTAGGGTTAGGACAAAATATATACATTAAGTGGATTAGGTTAGGGGCTACCCCATCCCTACGATCGTAATCGGACGGTCGCGAAAAAATAGTTAGGGAGCCCAATTAACAAAACGGAGATGTTTTGTAGACGTTAGGGGATGATCCGGACACAATGGTAGCGACAGTCCGGTTTGGGTCAAGGGGAGTTTTTGGACGCGCGAGAGGGGTCTAAGCACTGTGCAAAGAGGGGTCAAACGGTCGGGCAACAAAAGAATGGTTGGTCCAAGAAAGGTCAACGGACGCAACGGAGAGAAGCGAGAAGCGGCAACTACGAGCGGATGCAAGTTTTAAAAACAATGACAGCAACGAGTGCCGATGCAATGCAAATAAAGACATGATGAAAGCACAAACAAAACAAATCACACGACAAAACTCGGAAACCCTGGAAGGCAACTGAAGCTCCGGTCTTGGGGCGTCACAACACTCCACCACTACGAGAGGATCTCGTCCCGAGATCTAGGATGGCACCGAAGGGAAAACGGGGGAGGAATAGGTAAAACAAAGTTGCTTCTACGACAAAAGAGTGAAACCAATGAACCTTGAGAGGTTGACAAAATTGAAAGAATAATACAATGGAGATGAACGAGATTGCGAACAGTCCGTTAGAAAAGAGGAACACGGGACATTACGGGAACTTGAAGGTTGCAAAGACATGAATCAAGAGTTTAAGGGATAAGATAGAATTCGAAACCACTCCGGTTAAAACAAGATGAGAGAGGAAGAATAAGATCGATATAATTTGGGCAGCACTCCGACTGAAAATGGAAGGAATTGAATATGAACTTTAGAAGATGGGTTGATACTTGATGAAATCAACAACACACTGCCTCCGGAACTATTGAAAAATGGCACAAGGGGTAAGAAAGATTTCAGACAGCTCTCCGGTTGAGGAAGCAGGCAAACTTGATAAGATGAGAGAACTCGAATGAAAACATGACACTCCGGCTAAACGGTGAAGCACGGAGAAGAACATGATCTTGACAAAACAAGATGATGGGTCGAAGAGAGCAACATCACAATGCCTCCGGAAGAAAGAATAGAAGATAGATCATTGGAATAATAGAATGGAGAACAAAAATGCCAACTTCTACCACAATTGTGTTTGGAAAGCACCCTTGAAAGGAAGGATAGAACGGAGTTGTTGGAAAAACCAACAACGAAAAGAACAAGCTTGTAGTGGGCTTATGAAAACATCTCAAAATTATGAGGTGAGTTTCTGCCACCAACGGAAACAAATGATTGGATTTATATCAACAAGGAGACGAGAAACTTATTTCACCGAGAGGACAAATGAAGAACTTGGGTCCTTTATAAGCACCATAAATAGCAACAATCCTTAGGGAAAGCTTTAGGTGAAATATAGCCCAAGACAACTCCAACAAAGAGATTGATGGACTTAAATATCTCATGAACAAAGATAAAATGATGGATTTAAATATGTCACTCTTGAAAATCTGTGAATCATGAAACGCGAAGGAAAATTATCAACAATGACATAACACCATCTCAAAAGATAAGATAGAGAGAATTGCACTTTGGAATGCAAGATGAAGAATACTTGAGCTCCTCAAAACAAAACATGTGTTGAGCACCATGTTTATTTTTAAGTATGGCTTGGCGGATCTTAGCTTCGAGAGAAAATCTTGAAGAACAATTGAAGAACGAAAAGAATCCTTGACGAACCATCATGTAGAGCCTCCATGAAGAACTCCGGTAAGAAAAAGATGATAAAAGAAAGAGAAGTTGACAACACAAGGTGAAGCCTTGCAGTGATAAGAAGAAGCTTTCAAATGATATAACCGAGAAAAACTTTGAACTCCGGAAAGAAAGATGACTAAATGAAATAAAGAATTTTGATGAACCTCCAAAATAAGGAATTGAATTTACTAGATGAAACAAGAATAAGAATTACATTATGCTCATCCTTCACCAATTGAATTGATGACAAGCAATGGATTTGGCATACTACTTATTCTCATTGAAAAATGATTACAGATAGAGATATAGCGCAAACTTGGGAAGGTCTTCAACGAACCACCGGTAGGATTGAAACAACGAATGAATCTATATGATAACGAAGGAAGAGAACTCTTGAACAAACCACCGGTAGGATTGAAACAACGAATAAATTAATATGAGAACATAGGAAGAGGAATCTCGAACAAACCGCCGTAATAATTGAAAATGAAAGTAGCAAAGGCACAAATCACCGGGAAGAATTGGAAAATGAACGAAGATACTTGAGAGGATTTAGATACAAATGAACACAGAGATCCCGAGCTGATTAGATAATACTTGAATGATGCACCGGTAAGATTTGGAGAACGAGAGCTGAAAGCTAGAATGAATAATTCTGAGATGATGGGCTCCGAAGAATCAAACTGAAAAGACTCCTGAATTGCTCCGGATGGGTTAAAAGAATTCTCACAATCGAAAATAATTATGAGAGGATGGCACGAAGCTAGAACCATGAATCTTGAAGAGAATGGAGCAAGATTAAAGAGAAACTCTTCTTCAGTCTTCAAAATTCGAGAATGACGACGAGAAACATCACCATGAATTGTTGAGGCACTCCGGAATGAAAAATAGAAAGGTTGAATCAATGATGAAAAGAATTTGAAAGATCTTGGAGAAAGACATTTGACTGATGATAATTCATCCTTACATCAAACTTTGCAAAGAATTTGAGAATCGCTCTGGATAAATTAGAAGAGTCAGGTAAGATCCTGGAAAAAGACCTGTGGGTTAGGGCCCACTCAAAAGAACCACCGTTGAACGATTGCTTGAAATAAAGATTGCACCGGTTGAATTAAATGGCTCAAAAGGGATAACAACTACGAGAAATCTTGCACGGATTAGGAATGAAAACACGAATCTTCTGAGATAATCTTTAGCACTCCGGAAACAAATGAATAACAAGAAGTGAAAGACTATGAGGTGCACCGGTATGGGAAAACATTTGAAACGAGGAAGGGAATATGATCAACACCGAAAACTTGACTTAAATCCACCGGAGAAGAAAATTAGAATGGAACAATGATAAGGTTGAAACTTCCTTAGCGTCTTCATGAGAAATCACCGGATAAAACATTAAAGGAAAAGAATGAAGAAACTTCACTCAATAAAATGGATACTTGATTAAGAAATCTGAGTCCTTGAAGAAAAAGGGGTGGGAGGGCGGGAAAACAAAGGCAACTTGGGTCGGATGAAACGAACACCGTTGAGAAAACTTAGAATTGATCTTGCGAATGTTGGAATGATCGGATTTAATTGGAGAGAAGCACACGGTTGGAAAGGATTGAAAAGACAACGTTGATGAACAAGAAGGATTTGCATCCAGATAGAAATATGAGAACACCGTTTAGAATAAGGTATGGAATCAACACTTGACTTGAAGCAACTTGAATACCACAAAACGGAACAAAAACAAAGGATTTGGCTTGCAGAATAAGCCGGAACAAATACATATGATAGAGATTTACCCAGTCTCATATCATGCATCTGTTGAAAAGATATTCTAGGAGCTACTTGAATTCCCACCTATAAACTCCGAAACTTTACGGTTATGCAATCAGGTGTTGGGGATCAGGGACACAAAATATATCACCCAAACTAACAATACCTAGATCCATTGTATCCATCCTTCAACACATAACCAAGAAAACCTTCGAAATCATGTACCTCGACCTTCGAAAAGCATCCGTTATCTGAGTCATGGCAATACTCTCGAGCTCGCCTGATCATTGGGTTATCGAGGTTATCTCACCAACAACTGCACAAAAGAGATTTCGATGTCGGCAAAGCTCGGTATTCAGAAGCGCAACGATAAAATTGTGGCGACAACACCTCGGAGCTCAACTCCCGGACACCGCCACAACCCCTAAATGACAGGAGGCACCAAGAACAATGTTCTCGTCACAAAACCATCGGCACGATTCCAAGATACCAGCGTGATCCTAAAAACTTTTTAGTGAAATTTGAGGAGAGAAGAGTCAAAACTCTCGTCAAGATGCCTCACCGAGGCGGCGAAGGGACCGAGGAGTAAAAAGAATCCTACTCTCCGATATATATAATACTAAGACTCAAAACATTTTCCGTTCTAGACTCAACAACGCATGACAAACAATCAGCGGGGCTCCTAAGTCGGGAAGGCTCGATTACCAACTTATAGCGCCCTCGATGCGGCTATATCTCCCACGTGTCGAAGCACGACTTAGAGGCATAACCGCATTGAAAGCAATGTCGCAAGTGAGGTAATCTTCACACAACCCATGTAATACATAAGGAAAGAGATACATAGTTGGCTTACAATCGCCACTTCACACAATACATGAGTAAAGCATTACATCATACAGATACAAACAAGGTCCGACTACGGAACCAAAACAAAAGAAGACTACCCCAAATGCTACAGATCCCGATCGTCCCAACTGGCTCCACTCTTGATCAAGCTCAAACGAAACAACACAATGAACAAGATCTTCTTCGAGCTCCTCCTTGAGCTCGGGTGCGTCACCTGCTCGGTTTCATCGGCACCTGCAAACTGGTTTTGGAAGTAACTGTGAGTCACGGGGACTCAGCAATCTCACACCCGCGAGATCAAGACTATTTAAGCTTAAAGGTAGGGCAGGGTAGTGAGGTGGAGCTGCAGCAAGCGACTAGCATGTATGGTGGCTACATACGCAAATGAGAGCGAGAAGAGAAGGCAAAAGCACGGTCGAACAACTATGATCAAGAAGTGATCCTGAAACTACTTACGTCAAGCATAACTCCAACACCGTGTTCACTTCCCGGACTCCGCCGAGAAGAGACCATCACGGTTACACACGCGGTTGGTGTATTTTAATTAAGATCAACTTCGGGTTTTCTACAACCGGACATTAACAAATTCCCATCTGCCTCATAACCGCGGGCACGGCTTTCGAAAGATAATACCCTGCAGGGGTGTCCCAACTTAGCCCATTATAATCTCTCACGGTCAACGAAGGATATTCCTTCTCTGGGAAGACCCGATCGATCTCGGAATCCCGGACTACAAGACATTTCGACAGCAATAAAACAGGACCAGCAAAGCCGCCCGAATGTGCCGACAAATCGATAGGAGCTGCACATATCTCGTTCTCGTGGCACACCGGATGAACACTACGACGACAACAAGCGATACCCCAAGTTGCCTCGGGCGGCACCGCAAGTGGCTCTAGTTTGGACCAGCACCGGAGGAGCACCGCCCGGGGTTAAAATAAAGATGACCCTTGAGTCTGCAGAACCCAAGGGAAAAAGGCTTAGGTGGCAAATGGTAAAACCAATGTTGGGCCTTCTTTGGAGGAGTCTTATTCAAAGCGAACTGTCAAGGGGTCCCATAAATCACCCAACCGTAAAGAGCATAAAATCCGGGAACATAACACGGTATGGCGGAAACTAGAGGCGGCAATAGTGGAACAAAACACCGGGCATAAGGCCGAGCCTTCCACCCTTTACCAAGTATATAGATGCATTAATTAAATAAGATATATTGTGATATCCCAACAAGTAAACATGTTCCAACAAGGAACAACATCTCCATGTCCCAACAAGGAACAAACTTCATCTTCACCGCAACTAACAACGCTATAAGAGGGCTGAGCAAAGCGGTAACATAGCCAATCAACGGTTTGCTAGGAAAGGATGGTTAGAGGCTTGACATGGCAACATGGGAGGCATGATAAGCAAGTGGTAGGCATCGTAGCATAGGCATAGCAAAAGAGCGAGCATCTAGCAAGCAAAGATAGAAGTGATTTCGAGGTATGGTCATCTTGCCGAAATCCGCAAGGAAGAAGAACGAGTCCATGAAGAAGACAAACGGATGAAGTCGAACGAATCCTCACAACTCCGGAACGAAACCGAAGCTAACGAGAGAAGCAACCCGGAAAGAAACAAACAACATGGTAAACACACAAGAATAATCATGGCATGATGCACAAACAAATATGATGCATGTCCGGTTTAAATATGCATGGCATGGCAATATGCACAAACAACACTACAAGTTAAGTGGAGCTCAATATGCAACGAGTTGCGTATTGACGAAACACCACATCAATTATTTAGTTCTCTCTCGGTTAGGCTACCCAACAATATTAAATGTTATTAAACATGGCAAGGGGGTGAAGCATAAGTAAACTAACTATTTAGGCAAGTTTAAATGAGGCCGGTAACATCAAACAACAATTCCGGTAAAACCCCATATGCATATTTAGATTTGGAACTGATCTGCCCTGGACACAATTTTAGAGTTGTTAAACATGCAAATAAAGTATACCATGTTAAACTAGGCATTTTTCTACCCCATTTACATATATAATTTATTTAAATCCGAGCTACGGTTATTTAGTTATGAAATAAATCATTTTAGCATGGCAATTATGCAAAATAAACCCAAACAGCATGTTAAACATTTTAAACATGGATGAAAATGGCATATTATTAATCTACACAATTTTCTGAGCATTTTACATATAAAGTTTGTTTAAATCCGATGCACGGTTAATTAATTATTGATGCATGAACATGGAGGGTTTTTCTGCAAATCTGTAAATCCCCGGATAAATGGCGAAAATCGTCCAGAGGAAAAAAATATGCGCTGTGCCGAAACTGACTGGCCCAACAGAGCAGAGGGGCTGTTGGGGCTGCTCACCCATGGGCTGAGGCCCGACTGGTGGAGAGGCAGGAGCTGGGCTTTGGAGGCCGTGGCCCAGTCTTTGGAGAGGAAGGCCGGCGAGGGGCACTGGCTGGGCCTCGAGGAGGCGCTTGGGCTGGACCGGGCGCCTGGGGCCACGCGCAAGGGCGAGGCAGCCCTGAAGCGAAGGCTCGTCCCCCGCCCAGCGGGGCGAGGACAAGGCGGCGGCGGTCGGCGGTCAGCACGGCGATGGGGAGGCGCGGGAGGCCGGGACAGTGCCGCAGTGGCGGATCCGCGGAGGTCGAGGTCGGGGACTCGTTCTGGCGTCAGTGAGGCCAGCGGCGACAGGCGGAACTCAAAGCGGCGGGGACCTGCGGGGAAGGAGAGAAAGGAGCTGTGAGGGAGGAGAGGAGGAAGAAAAGAGGAGAAGGAGGCGGCGGCGCGATCGGCTGGCCGTTGAGGTCGCCGGGCGGCGGTGGCCTGTGACCTCCGGCGAGGACGAGCATGGCGGGACGGCGAGGAGCTCCAGCGAGGCGGATCGCGCTGGATCGAGCTAGCGGCTCGGGGACGAAGCAGCGGCGGCGGGCATCCGCGAAAACAAGGAAGGTGGTCGGGAGGATTAGGATCGAGGAGAGTGGTTGGTGGTGGATTTTTGGATCGGGAGCGATCCCAAGGAAGAGGGTGGCGGGGCCCATTGGGCGGGGGAGGATTTGTGGATGGGGACGGCATCTAGGGTTAGGACAAAATATATACATTAAGTGGATTAGGTTAGGGGCTACCCCATCCCTACGATCGTAATCGGACGGTCGCGAAAAAATAGTTAGGGAGCCCAATTAACAAAACGGAGATGTTTTGTAGGCGTTAGGGGATGATCCGGACACAATGGTAGCGACAGTCCGGTTTGGGTCAAGGGAGTTTTGGACGCTTGAGAGGGTCTAAGCACTGTGCAAAGAGGGTCAAACGGTCGGGCAACAAAAGAATGGTTGGTCCAAGAAAGGTCAGCAGACATAGCGGAGAGAAGCGAGAAGCGGCAACTACGAGCGGATGCAAGTTTTAAAAACAATGACAGCAACGAGTGCCGATGCAATGCAAATAAAGACATGATGAAAGCACAAACAAAACAAATCACACGACAAAACTCGGAAACCCTGGAAGGCAACTGAAGCTCCGGTCTTGGGGCGTCACACTAGCAATGGTGGAAGGATGGGAAAAAGTGCGTATAATCCATGGACTCAACATTAGTCATAAAGAACTCATATACTTATTGCAAAAATCTAGAAGTTATCAAAGCAAAGTATTACGCGCATGCTCCTAGGGGGATAGATTGGTAGGAAAAGACCATCGCTCATCCCCGACCGCCACCCATAAGGAAGACAATCAATAAATAAATCATGCTCCGAGTTCATCACATAACGGTTCACCATACGTGTATGCTACGGGAATCACAAACTTCAACACAAGTATTTCTCAAATTCACAACTACTCAACTAGCATGACTCTAATATCACCATCTTCATATCTCAAAACAATTATCAAGCATCAAACTTATCTTAGTATTCAACGCACTCAAAAGAAAGTTTCACATATCTTGAATACCAAGTATATTAACATTAAGCAAATTACCATGCTATTAAAAAATATCAAAATAATCTAAGTGAAGCATGAGAGATCAAGTTTCTTTAAAACAAATCCACCACCGTGCTCTAAAATATCTAAGTGAAGTTGTAGGACCTTGAAGTGTGTCTAGAGGGGGGGTGATTAGACTACTTGACCAATAAAATTGGGAAAGGTTAAGTTTTATTGGTCAAGTAGTCTAATCACCCCTCAGACATACTTCAAGTCTCCTCATAAAATGATAGCTTCATTGATTAATGTGATGCAATTAAGCTTAGTATCATACACCCACCATATACCTTCCTCAAAACAGCCACCATACCTACCTATCATGGCATTTCCATAGCCATTCCGAGATATATTGCCATGCAACTTTCCACCATTCCGTTTATTATGACACGCTCCATCATTGTCATATTGTTAGCATGATCATGTAGTTGACATCGTATTTGTGGCAAAGCCACCGTTCATAATTCTTTCATACATGTCACTCTTGATTCATTGCATATCCCGGTACACCGTCAGAGGCATTCATATAGAGTCATAGTTTGTTCTAAGAATCGAGTTGTAATTGTTGACTTGTAAGTAAATAAAAGTGTGATGATCATCATTATTAGAGCATTGTCCCAGGTGAGGAAAAGGATGATGGAGACTATGATTCCCCCACAAGTCAGGATGAGACTCCGGACGAAAAAAGAAAAAAAAAGAGGCAAAAAAAAGAGAAAAGGCCCAAATAAAAAAAATGAGAGAAAAGGAGAGAAGGGACAATGTTACTATCCTTTTACCACACTTGTGCTTCAAAGTAGCACCAAGGTCTTCATGATAGAGAGTCTCTCATTTTGTCACTTTCACATACTAGTGGGAATTTTTTATTATAGAACTTGGCTTGTATATTCCAATGATGGGCTTCCTCAAATGCCCTAGGTCTTCGTGAGCAAGAGAGTTGGATGAACACCCACTTAGTTTCTTTTTTTGAGCTTTCATATACTTATAGCTCTAGTGCATCCGTTGCATGGCAATCCCTACTCACTCACATTGATATCTATTGATGGGCATCTCCATAGCCCGTTGATACGCCTAGTTGATGTGAGACTATCTTCCCTCCTTTTGTCTTCTCCACAACCACCATTCTATTCCACATATAGTGCTATATCCATGGCTCACGCTCATGTATTGCGTGAAGATTGAAATTTTTCGAAAATGTTAAAGTATGAAACAATTGCTTGGCTTGTCATCGGGGTTGTGCATGATTTAAATACTTTGTGTGGGGAAGATGGAGCATAGCTAGACTATATGATTTTGTAGGGATAACTTTCTTTGGCCATGTTATTTTGAGAAGACATGATTGCTTAGTTAGTATGCTTGAAGTATTATTATTTTTATGTCAATATGAACTTTTGTCTTGAATCTTTCGGATCTGAATATGCATACCACAATTAAGAAGTTTTACATTGAAATTATGCCAAAGTATCACTCCGCATCAAAAATTCTCTTTTTATCATTTACCTACTCGAGGACGAGCAGGAATTAAGCTTGGGGATGCGATCGTCTCCAACATATCTATAATTTTTATTGCTCCATGCTACTTTATCTACTGTTTTGGACTATATTGGGCTTTATTTTCCACTTTTATATTATTTTGGGACTAACCTATTAACGGAGGCCCATCCCGAATTGTTGTTTTTTGCCTATTTCAGTGTTTGAAGAAGCGGAATATCAAACGGAGTCCAAAGCGGAATGAAACCTTTGGAAGCGTGATTTTCTCACGAGCGTGATCCAGAGACTTGGACCCTACTCCAAGAAATGTGAGGCGGTCATGAGGGTGGGGGGCGCCCCTGCCTCGTGGGCCCCCTGTTGCTCCACCGACGTACTCCTTTCTCCTATATATACCTACGTACCCACAAACAATCAGAACAGGAGCCAAAAACCTAATTCCACCGCCGCAACTTCCTGTATCCACGAGATCCCATCTTGGGGCCTATTAGGAGCTCACGGAAGGGCATCCACCATGGAGGGCTTCTACATCAACACCATAGCCCCTCCAATGAAGTGTGAGTAGTTTACTTCAGACCTTCGGGTTCATAGCTAGTAGCTAGATGGCTTCTTCTCTCTTTTTCGATCTCAATACAATGTTCTCCCCCTCTCTCGTGGAGATCTATTCGATGTAATATTCTTTTTGCGGTGTGTTTGTTGAGACCGATGAATTGTGGGTTTATGATCCAGCTTATTTATGGATAATATTTGAATCTTCTCTGAATTCTTTTATGTATGACTGAGTTATCTTTGCAAGTCTCTTCGAATTATCCGTTTGGTTTGGCCAACTAGATTGGTAGTTCTTGCAATGGGAGAAGTGCATAGCTTTGGGTTCAATCTTGCGGTGTCCTTACCAAAGTGTGTAAAGGGTTGCAAGGCACGTATTGTATTGTTGCCATCGAGGATAACAAGATGGGGTATTTATCATATTGCATGAATTTATTCCTCTACATCATGTCATCTTGCTTAAGGCGTTACTCTGCTTTTTAACTTAATACTCTAGATGCATCTTTGGATAGCGGTCGATGAGTGGAGTAATAGTAGTAGATGCAGAATCGTTTCGGTCTACTTGTCTCGGACGTGATGCCTATATACATGATCATACCTAGATATACTCATGGCTATGCTCAATTCTGTCAATTGCTCAACAGTAATTTGTTCACCCACCGTAGAATACTTATGCTCTTGAGAGAAGCCACTAGTGAAACTATGGCCCCCGGGTCTATTCTCATCATATCAATCTCCATCACTTTAATACTTTCTTTGTTTTTACTTTGCCTTTTACTTTTCACTTTGCATCTATATACCAAAAATACCAAAAATATTATCTATCATCTCTATCAGATCTCACTCTCGTAAGTGACCGTGAAGGGATTGACAACCCCTAATCGCGTTGGTTGCGAGTAGCTATCGTTTTGTGCAGGTACGAGGGACTTGTGCGTGGCCTCCTACTAGATTGATACCTTGGTTCTCAAAAACTGAGGGAAATACTTACGCTACTTTGCTGCATCACCCTTTCCTCTTCAAGGGAAAACCAACGCAGTGCTCAAGAGGTAGCAGCGGCCTGACCCGCTACCTCCCTCAAGGCGAGCGCGACGGCGCGAAGGCTGGTCGTGGCCACCGCTGGAGGAGCTGCCATCCGAAGGGGGGCTGCCGAGGCTTGGCGAGCGGCAAACGCCTCCGGCTGCGTGCCCGCCATCATCTTCATCCCGACCATCACCGAGGCTGGGCACCCGGCCTCCGTCATCGTCTTCGGGGCAGCACCCAACGCAGCGGCCGTCTTCTCCGAACACCCTCACGTAGAGGGTGGCGTCGCCATCGAACTTAAAATGCAGGGTGCACCGCCGGCTCAGGCCCCGCGCGCGGGCAAACGTTTGCCAACCGCGGGTCAGGGCCACATTCCCGGCGACGGAGACCTCCAGCAAAGCCCAGGAGGCCCTGCAGCAACAACCGTCCGCTTGAAGCCAGAGGCCGCCGGGAGCGCCGGCCAGAAGTTCACCTGCAAAGAAGCGGGGAAGCTGGAGCCAGCTGCCGGTTGAGTCCACTGATCACACGACGAACTCCGGTAGCACCTCCACCAAGTGGAAGCGCGGCCTGGGAGGCCGCACAGCCACGACGCGCCTTCCTTCACCCACCAGGCGCCCATCGACGTGTGGGAGACCGCAGCCGCGACCGCGGGGAGCCACTGCAGGAGACGCAGGATGCTTGCGGGGACGACCCCGACCGCGCTTTGGCGGGGGAGAGTCAGGCCCTTCCCGACGAGCCTTCCCCTTCTCCGCAGCCGAGAACCTCTTCGGTGGCGCCATAGGAGATGGCCAGTAGCTGGGATGGGGAGAAAGAAGGAAGCAAGGAGGAAGATGTACAGCGGAGGCTTGCACTCTCCCGCCTTTATAGCCAGAGGAAGCCAACCGTCGGCCTCCGCGATCGCAGGTAATCATGACCCGTTTTTGCATGCAGGACTTGTCAAGTCGGCGATTGCCGGCGGGGTGGGGAAGCGAGACGCCCACGCCCAATCAACCGCCACGCTGGCGCCCAAGGCCGCGAGCTGATGGAACTGCGGCGCCCGCACTTGCCCCTTCGCTTCTCCGCTAAGCCAAGTCCGAGCGCGCCTTGGGCCCGGGGGCTACTGTCGGCGTTCTGGGAACAGGGGTCCCCAGACTTGCCTGCCTGCGACCTGCGGCGTGGCTCAAGTGGTGGCCCAGTACGGCCCATCTTCATCAGCGCAAGACTCAAGACCCTCGCGAGGGGCCAAGCCTCGCGGGGCGGACGGCGCAAGACCTCCTCAGGAACGGCCTCGCCAGGCAAGCTCGCGAGGAAGCGGAGAGATCAAGGCGGGGTACCTCGCGAGGTGCTCGTGACGTAAGCCATGACGATCGAGACCACGCGGGCGCCGGCCTGTGCAGTGTTCTTGTTTCCTCTTTGGTGCAAAGGGGGCAAGCACAGGCGTGGAGTACCGAGGCATCAGGCAAAGGTTGCCATTTCAGTGCAACAAGACCAAGACCAGCAGAGCGGCAGGACGGAGGTCACCGTGGAGCCCAAGACGGCATCATCGCCAACACCTTTGGCAGCCGAAGACCAACTTTAGTCAGGATAACATGTACTAGATGTTCCCCTTCAAAATGGCCGTTGTTGGCGCCCTTCCCGCTCAATATTTGGGAAGAGGCTGAGGGCCTCTATAAATAGGACTAGCCACCACAGTAGAGAGAGGACGCCCGGTCGAGAGCTCATCAGATAGGGAGGTGATCGAACTCACCCAAGCAGTTCATCGCACCAGCTCAAGAACACCTCTCGCGAGGTTGTTCATCCCTTGTACTGTTCATCATCAGCCCCTGAGGCAATCCACCACACCACACACTGGAGTAGGGTATTACACCACAACGGTGGCCCGAACCAGTATAAATCTTGTGTCTCTCGTGTTGTTCATCATTTAGCTAGATTCTCGCGAGACGATCTGACGTAGATCGGTAGGGGAGAGATCTTCATGCAAACCCCAGAGTTCGAACCTTAAGGGTCTGCCGGAACCCAACATCCAACAGTTCACCCGTCTCCAGAATCATAGTTGGATGAAAACCGGACAGTCCAGGGCCTTCATTATTGGCCCCCGAGTCCTGAACAATTGGAGGTCCACCTTTGGGCACTGCCTCTTTCATCCCCTGCACAGCTTGTTGATCAAGAAAAACCCTTCGAGATGACACTTTGGAGTTGTCCGCCTTATTGGGCGAGGAGGTCGGGGGAGGCGTCTTGCTTTCCATCTTCTCTGGGAGGAGATCTCTCGAAGAAGAGGATGGCCCAGAAAAACTCTGTGCTGAACTGTAAAAATACAAAGGAACGTTATGTATCTCTTCGGAAACAGGAAAGGAGCGGGATGCTATCAAAGCACCTCGGATTCACTTACGGTTTGGTTGAGGGCTTGTCCTCATGACGGAGTTGTTCAACAGCGTCGCCCTCCAATCCCAAGCCGCTCGACGGTGGCATCTTGCCCCTCTTAGGAGACCGCCCCTCCCAACCTTCAGAGGCGGCCCTTTTCCTCCTGAATGGAGAAGGGATACTGGCTTCTCTTTCGCCTTTGTCCTCGATCAAGGAAATATCGATTTCTCCGGACTCAGTATCCAACTTACCTCCAAAACGAAGGTCCTCCTGGGTCTTCTCACTCTCCTCTTCGCCCTCCTTTGCCGGCGCCTGGTACGGTGCCGGCTCCAGGATCCTTGTTAACACGGAGTTAGCTGAGTCTTCAGGAAGAGGGGCCAGACACCTAATCCGTTCCACTTTCTTTATCCAGCCCTGAAAAAGGATGGTTTGATCAGTGCCTTGCCACTGGATACCTGATTATGAGGAGTTCGGTGGACAAATACTTACCGGGGTGTCCGGATGGTTGCAGTCTAGGCCGGTATCTTCGGTGGTGCCTGGCCATTGTTTTCGTTTCCCGAAGAATAAATTCGACATTCCTTCGTGCGTAGTGCTGAAGAAGTGCTGAAGAGTCCTTGGTCCTTCTGGGTTAAACTCCCACAAGTGGAGAGGCCATCGCTGACATGGCAGTGTTCGGCGGACTAGCATTACCTGAATAACATTGAAAATTTTGATATCCTTCTCAATGAGGCTTCAGATGCGACTTTGCAGAGTCCGCACCTCGTCAACTGATCCCCAGTCCAACCCCTTATTAATCCATGATGCAAGCTGAATTGGGGGGCTGGATCGAAACGCAGGCACAGCTGCCCACTTGGAACCGCGGGGCTCGGTGATATAAAACCACTCCTGCTGCCATTAGTCGGAAGATTCCTTGAAAGATCCTTTTAGCCAGATAGCGCTGGTAAGCTTGCTCACTGACGCACCACCGCACTCCGCCTGCTCCCTCTCTATCACTTGTGGTTTCACATTGAAGGTCTTAAGCCACAAGCCAAAGTGTGGAGGACTTCGGAGGAAGGCCTCGCACGCGACGATAAACGCCGAGATGAGAAGAACAGAGTTCGAGGCGAGATCGTGAAAGTCTAGTCCATAATAGAACATGATCCGCCGGACGAAGGGATAAAGGGTGAACCCTAATCCTCGGAGGAAGTGGGAAACGAACACGACCCTCACGCCAGATCTGGGGGTAGGGATAACCTGCCCCTCTGCAGAAAGCTGATGAAGGATTTCTGCGGTCAGTTATCTTGCCGCCCGAAGCTTCACGATATCCTTCTCTGTGGCAGAAGAAGCCACCCACCGGCCTTGACGGCTGGATCCGAACATGACTGAGGCTTATGGAGGGTGGAACCTGGGTGTTGGAACTCAAGGTAGTAAGAGTCGAGGAAGAAGCAAGCGTAGAGAGGAAAGGCGGGTCTGTACCCCTTTATAAAGGCCGAGAATATCGAACGCCTCCTCCCGGGCCTTAAAATTCGCCTATTCCCAAGAAGTTGTACCCTCGTGATGGTTGGGTTGCCCACGACTGTGTCGATAAAAGAATCCCTTGATAAGGGGACACGATCTCTACTTTGACAAGACATGCCAATGGCAACCGTGTCTCGAAACATGGAGCGGCAGACGAAAAACGATTCGAAATTATGACCGGACAGATGTGATGTCGTGTTACAAAAAAGTTGTCAGTGGATTGGACTCGTGCAAAATTATCTTCTCTCTACGGTTGTGTGTGGTGTGTGTGTGTGTGTTACAGGTCCCGACACGTCGATACGTCCGAAAGCAATCCTGGAGTTTGGAAAGGGGAACCCGCCTTGCAATGCCGAAGACAAATCTGCGCGACGGACTCCTCGTCATTGAAGCCAGGTTCAGGGGCTACTGAGGGAGTCCTGGACTAAGGGGTCCTCGGGCGTCCGGCCTGTTGGCCATGGGCCGGACTGATGGGCTGTGAAAATACGAAGACCAAAGACTGCACCCATGTCCGGATGGGACTCTCCTTGGCGTGGAAGGCAAGCTTGCCGACCGAATATGTAGATTCCTTTCTTTGTAACCGACCTTGTGTAACCCTAGATCCTCCTGGTGTCTATATAAATCGGAGGACTTAGTCCGCAAAAGGAGATACTCATTACCATAGTCATACAGGCTAGACTTCTAGGGTTTAGCCATTACGATCTCGTGGTAGATCAACTCTTGTAATTCTCATATCCATCAAGATCAATCAAGCAGGAAGTAGGGTATTACCTCCATAGAAAGGGTCTGAACCTGGGTAAACATCGTGTCCCTTGCCTCCTGTTACCATCGGCCTTAGACGCACAGTTTGGGGCCCCCTACCTGAGATCCGCCGGTTTTGACACCGACAATGGGTAATAGTGGAAGAGAGGAGGAGGCGGCCAAGTGGAGGGGCGCGCCCCCAAGCCCAATCCGAATTGGGGAGGGGGGTTGGCCCCCCTTTGAAGGAAATATGCCCTAGAGGCAATAATAAAGTTATTATTTATTTCCTTATATCATGATAAATGTTTATTATTCATGCTAGAATTGTATTAACCGGAAACATACATGTGTGAATATATAGACAAACAGTATGTCACTAGTATGCCTCTACTTGACTAGCTTGTTAATCAAAGATGGTTATGTTTCCTAACCATAAACAAGGAGTTGTTATTTGATTAACAAGGTCACATCATTAGTTGAATGATCTGATTGACATGACCCATTCCGTTAGCTTAACACTTGATCGTTTAGTATGTTAATGCTTTCTTCATGACCCATACATGTTCCTGTAACTATGAGATTATGCAACTCCGTTTACGGAGGAACACTTTGGTACTACCAAAGCGTCACAGCGAATCGGGTGATTATAAAGGAGTACTACAGGTGTCTCCAAAGGTACTTGTTGGGTTGGCGTATTTGAGATTAGGTTTTGTCACTCCGATCGTCGGAGAGGTATCTCTAGGCCTTCTCGGTAATACACATCACCTAAGCCTTGCAAGCATTACAACTAATGAGTTAGTTGTGAGATGATGTATTACGGAACGAGTAAAGAGACTTACCGATGAACGAGATTGAACTAGGTATTGGATACCGACGATCGAATCTCGGGTAAGTAACATACCGATGACAAAGGAACAACGTATGTCGTTATGCGGTTTGACCGATAAAGATCTTCGTAGAATATGTAGGAACCAATATGGGCATCCAGGTTCCGCTATTGGTTATTGACCGAGAATGGTTCTAGGTCATGTCTACATAGTTCTCGAACCCGTAGGGTCCCTTGCAACAAGGTTTCGATGATGGTTATATTATGAGTTTATGAGTTTTGATGTACCGAAGGAGTTCGGAGTCCCAGATGAGATCGGGGACATGACGAGGAGTCTCGAAATGGTCGAGACGTAAAGATCGATATATTGGACGACTATATTCGGAGTTCGGAAAGGTTCGAATGATTCGGTATTTTCGAGTACGGAGAGTTACGGGAATTCGCCGGGAGAAGTATTGGGCCTTATTGGGCCCTGGGGGAAAGAGAGGGCTGCCTAGGGCAGGCGCGCCCCAAGGCCTAGTCCGAATTGGACTAGGGAGGGGCCGCACCCCTTCTTCTCTTCCCTTCCTTCTCTCCTACTCCTACTAGGAAAGGAGGAGTCCTACTCGGTGGGAGTAGGACTCCCCCTGTGCGCCTCCTCCTTGGCCGCCACCTCCTCCTTGCTCCTTTATATCTCGGGGCAGGGGGGCACCCCATGACACACAAGTTGATCTACGGATCGTTCCTTAGCCGTGTCGGTGCCCCCTCCACCATATTCCACTTGGTCATATCGTCGCGGAGCTTAGGCGAAGCCTGCGCCGGAGAAGTCATATCGTCATGAGCTTAGGCGAAGCCCTGCGTCGGTGGAGCATCAACATCGTCCTGCGCCGTCGTCTTGTGGAACTCATCCCGACACTTTGCTGGATCGGAGTCCGGGATCGTCATCGAGCTGAGCGTGTGCAGAACTTCGGAGGTGCCGTCGTTCGGTGCTTGGATCGGTCGGATCGTGAAGGCGTCGACTACATCAACAGCGTTGTTATAACGCTTCGCTTTCGGTCTCACGAGTGCGTGGGCGGACGACTCTTCCTCTCGTTGCTATGCCATCACCATGGTCTTGCGTGATCGTAGGAAATTTTTGAAATTACTCGTTCCCCAACGATGGCATCCGAGCCTGGTTTTATGCGTTGATGTCATGTGCACGAGTAGAACACAAGTGAGTTGTGGACGATACAAGTCATACTGCCTACCAGCATGTCATACTTTGGTTCAGCGGTATTGTGAGATGAAGCGGCCGGACCGACATTACGCGACGCTTACGCGAGACTGGTTTCACCGCTCCGAGCACTCGTTGCTTAAAGGTGACCGCGGGTGTCTGTCTCTCTCACTTTAGTTGAATCGAGTGTGGCTACGCCGGTCCTTGAGAAGGTTAAAGCGGAGTCTATTTGACGAAATATCGTTGTGGTTTTGATGCGAGGTAAGAACGGTTCTTGCTCAGCCCGTAGCAGCCACGTAAAACTTGCAACAACAAAGTAGAGGACGTCTAACTTGTTTTTGCAGGGCATGTTGTGATGTGATATGGTCAAGGCGTGATGCTATATTTTATTGTATGAGATGATCATGTTTTGTAACCGAGTTATCGGCAATCTGGCAGGAGCCATATGGTTGTCGCTTTATTGTATGAAATGCAAGCGCCATGTAATTGCTTTACTTTATCACTAAGGAGTAGCGATAGTCGTAGAAGCAATAGTTGGCGAGACGACAACGATGCTACGATGGAGATCAAGGTGTCGCGCGGTGGCGATGGTGATCATGGCGTTGCTTGGCGATGGAGATCACAAGCACAAGATGATGATGACCATATCATATCACTTATATTGATTGCATGTGATGTTTATCCTTTATGCATCTTATCTTGCTTTGATTGACGGTAGCATTATAAGATGATCTCTCACTAAAATTATCAAGAAGTGTTCTCCCGAGTATGCACCGTTGCGAAAGTTCTTCGTCTTTGAGACACCACGTGATGATCGGGTGTGATAGGCTCTACGTTCAAATACAACGGGTGCAAAACAGTTGCGCACGCGAATACTCGGGTTAAGCTTGACGAGCCTAGCATATAACAGATATGGCCTCGGAACACGGAGACCGAAAGGTCGAGCGTGAATCATATAGTAGATATGATCAACATAGTGATGTTCACCATTGAAACTACTCCATCTCACGTGATGATCGGTTATGGTTTAGTTGATTTGGATCACGTGATCACTTAGATGACTAGAGAGATGTTTGTCTAAGTGGGAGGTTTCTAATATGATTAATTAAACTTTAATTTATCATGAACTTAGTCCTGGTAGTATTTTGCAAATTATGTTGTAGATCAATAGCTCGCGTTGTTGCTTTCATATGATTATTTTAATGTGTTCCTAGAGAAAATTGTATTGAAAAATGTTAGTAGCAATGTTGCGGATTGGATCCGTGATCGAGGTTTATCCTCATTGCTGCCTGTAAGAATTATGTCCTTGATGCACCGCTAGGTGACAGACCTATTGCAAGAGCAAGATCGGGGCGTTATGAGCGTTTGGCTAGCTCAATATGATGACTACTTGGTAGTTTAGTGCACCATGCTTAAGCGGCTTAGAATCGGGACTTCAAAGGCGTTTTGAGCGTCATGGACCATATGAGATGTTCCAGGAGTTGAAGTTAAGATTTCAAGCAAATACCGAGTTGAGAGATATGAAGTCTCCAACAAGTTCTATAGCTAAAAGATGGAGGAGAATCGCTCAACTAGTGAGCATGTGCTCAGATTATGCGAGTACTTCAATCGCTTGAATCAAGTGGGAGTTAATCTTCGAGATAAGATAGTGATTGACAGAATTCTCTAGTCACCATCACTAAAGTTACTAGAACTTCGTGATGAACTATAATATGCAAGGGATGACGAAAACAATTCCCAAGCTCTTCGCGATGCTAAAATCGCGAAGGTAGAAATCAAGAAAAACATCAAGTGTTGATGGTTGACAAGACCACTAGTCTCAAGGAAAAGGGCAAAGGGAAGAAGGGAACTTCAAGAAGAGCGGCAAGCAAGTTGCTGCTCGAGTGAAGAAGCCCAAGTCTGGATCTAAGCACGAGACTAAGTGCTTTTGCTACAATGGAACTGGTCCTTTGAAGCGGAACTAACCCAAGTATTTGGCGGATAAGAAGGATGGCAAAGTGAACAAAGGTATATTTTATATACAAATTATTGATGTGTATTTTACTAGTGTTCGTAGCAACCCTCGGTATTTGATCTTGGTTCAGTTGCTAAGAGTAGTAACTCAAACAGGAGTTGCGAATAAGCAGAGACTAGTTGAAGGGAAGTGACGATGAGTGTTGGAAGTAGTTCCAAGATTGATATGATCATCATCGCACACTCCCTATACTTTCGGGATTAGTGTGGAACCTAAATAAGTGTTATTTGGTGTTGAGCATAAATATGATTTGATCATGTTTATTGCAATACTGTTATTCATTTAAGTAAGAGAATAAATTGTTGTTACATTTACATGAATAAAACCTTATATGGTTACACACCCAATGAAAATGGTTCATTGGATCTCGATCATAGTGATACACATATTCATAATATTGAAACCAAAAGATGCAAAGTTAATAATGATAGTGCAACTTATTTGTGGCACTTGCCGTTTAGGTCATATTGGTGTAAAGCGCATGAAGAAAACTCCATCTTGATGGACTTTTGGAATCACTTGATTATGAATCATTTGATGCTTGCGAACCGTGCCTTTTGGGCAAGATGACTAAAACTCCGTTCTCGGAACAATGGAACAAGCTACTTGACTTATTGGAAATAATACATACCGATGTATGCGATCCAATGAATGTTGATGCTCGTGGCAAGTATCGTTATTTTTCGACCTTCACAAGATGATTTGAGTAGATATGGGTATATCTACTTGATGAAACATAAGTCTGAAGTAGTTGAAAGGTTCAAAGAATTTCAGAGTGAAGTGGAAAATCATCGCAACAAGAAAATAAAGTTTCTGCGATCTGATCGTGGAGATGAATATTTGAGTTCTGAGTTTGGTCTTCAATGAAAACAATGTGGAATAGTTTCACAGCTCACGCCACCGGAACACCACAACATTATGGTGTGTCGAGCGTCGTAACCGTACTTTATTTTGATATGGTGCGATCTATGATGTATCTTACCGATTTACCACTATCGTTTTGGGGTTATGCATTAAAGACAGCTGCATTCACGTTTAATAGGGCACCATCTAAATCCGTTGAGATGACACCGTATGAACTATGGTTTAGCGATAAACCTAAGTATCGTTTCTTAAAGTTTGGAGTTGTGATGCTTATGTGAAAAAGTTTTCACCGATAAGCTCGAACCCAAATCGAATCGTCTTCATAGAATACCCAAAGGTAACTATTGGGTACACCTTCTATCACAGATCCGAAAGCAAGATATTTGTTGCTAAGATGGATCCTTTCTAGAGAAGAAGTTTCTCTCGAAAGAAGTGAGTGGGAGGAAAGTAGAACTTGATGAGGTAATTGTACCTTCTCCCTTATTGGAAAGTAGTTCATCACAGGAATCAGTTCGATGATTCCTACACCAATTAGTGAGGAAGTTAATGATGATGATCATGAAACTTCAGATCAAGTTGCTACCAAACCTCGTAGGTCTTCGAGTAAGATCCGCACGAGTGGTACGGTAATCCTATTCTAGAAGTCATGTTACTAGACCATGATGAACCTCACGAACTATGAGGAAGCGATGATGAGCCCAGATTCGCGAAATGGCTTGAGGCCATAAAATCTGAGATAGGATCCATGTATGAGAACAAAGTATGGACTTTGATTGACTTGCTCGATGATCAGCAAGCCATGTAGATAAATGGATCTTCAAGAGGAAGACGGACACTGATAGTGGTGTTACTATCTACAAAGCTCGACTTGTCACAAAAGGTTTTCGACAAGTTCAAAGTGTTGACTACAATGAGATTTTCTCAAGCTGTAGCGATGCTTAAGTCTGTCGAATCATGTTAGCAATTGCCACATTTTATGAAATCTGGCAAATGGATGTCAAAACTACATTCTTTAATGAATTTATTAAAGAAGAGTTGTATAGGATGCAACCAGAAGGTTTTGTCAATCCTAAAGGAGCTAACAAAATGTGCAAGCTTCAGCGATCCATCTATGGACTGGTGCAAGCATCTTGGAGTTGGAATAAGCGCTTTGATAGTGTGATCAAAGCATATGGTTTTATCTGAGACTTTTGGAGAAGCCTGTATTTACAAGAAAGTGAGTGGGAGCACTACAGCATTTCGATAAATATATGTGAATGACATATTGTTGATCGGAAATAATATAGAATTATTCTGCAAAGCATAAAGGAGTATTAGAAAGGAGTTTTTCAAAGGAAGACCTCGGTGAAGCTGCTTACATATTGAGCATCAAGATCTATAGAGATAGATCAAGGCGGCTTGATAAGTTTTTCAATGAATACATACCTTGACAAGATTTTGAAGTAGTTCAAAATGGAACAGTCAAAGAAAGAGTTCTTGCCTGTGTTACAAGGTGTGAGATTGAGTAAGACTCAAAACCCGACCACGGCAGAAGATAGAAAGAGAATGAAAGTCATTCCCTATGCATCAGCCATAGGTTCTATAAAGTATGTCATCTTTGTGTACGGATCTATTGCATACCCTACCACTAAGATTGGCAAGGGAGTGCAATAGAGATCTAGGAGTAGATCAATGGACAGCGGTCAAAATTATCCTTAGTAGAATAAGGATATGTTTCTCGATTATGGAAGTGAAAAAAGGTTCGTCGTAAAAGGTTACGTCGATGCAAGTTTTAACACTAATCTAGATGACTCTGAGTCTCAATCTGGATACATATAGAAAGTGGGAGCAACTAGCTAGAGTAGCTCCGTGCAGAGCATTGTAGACATAGAAATTTGCAAAATACTTACGGCTCTGAATGTGACAGACCCGTTGACTAAAATTATCTCACAAGCAAAACATGATCACACCTTAGTACTCTTTGGGTGTTAATCACATAGCGATGTGAACTAGATTACTGACTCTAGTAAACCCTTTGGGTGTTGGTCACATGTCGATGTGAACTATGGGTGTTAACCACATATAGATGTGAACTATTGATGTTAAATCACATGGCGATGTGAACTAGATTATTGACTCTAGTGCAAGTGGGAGACTGAAGGAAATATGCCCTAGAGGCAATAATAAAGTTATTATTTATTTCCTTATATCATGATAAATGTTTATTATTCATGCTAGAATTGTATTAACCGGAAACATAATACATGTGTGAATATATAGACAAACAATATGTCACTAGTATGCCTCTACTTGACTAGCTTGTTAATCAAAGATGGTTATGTTTCCTAACCATAAACAAGGAGTTGTTATTTGATTAACAAGGTCACATCATTAGTTGAATGATCTGATTGACATGACCCATTCCGTTAGCTTAACACTTGATCGTTTAGTATGTTAATGCTTTCTTCATGACCCATACATGTTCCTGTAACTATGAGATTATGCAACTCCCGTTTACCGGAGGAACACTTTGGTACTACCAAGCGCCACAACGTAATGGGTGATTATAAAGGAGTACTACAGGTGTCTCCAAAGGTACTTGTTGGGTTGGCGTATTTGAGATTAGGTTTTGTCACTCCGATCGTCGGAGAGGTATCTCTAGGCCTTCTCGGTAATACACATCACCTAAGCCTTGCAAGCATTACAACTAATGAGTTAGTTGTGAGATGATGTATTCGGAACGAGTAAAGAGACTTACCGTGCGAGATTGAACTAGGTATTGGATACCGACGATCGAATCTCGGGTAAGTAACATACCGATGACAAAGGGAACAACATTATGTCGTTATGCGGTTTGACCGATAAAGATCTTCGTAGAATATGTAGGAACCAATATGGGCATCCAGGTTCCGCTATTGGTTATTGACCGAGAATGGTTCTAGGTCATGTCTACATAGTTCTCGAACCCGTAGGGTCCGCACGCTTAAGGTTTCGATGGCGATGTTATATTATGAGTTTATGAGTTTTGATGTACCGAAGGAGTTGAGTCCCGGATGAGATCGGGGACATGACGAGGAGTCTCGAAATGGTCGAGGCGTAAAGATCGATATATTGGACGACTATATTCGGAGTTCGGAAAGGTTCGAATGATTCGGTATTTTTCGAGTACCGGAGAGTTACGGGAATTCGCCGGGAGAAGTATTGGGCCTTATTGGGCCTGCGGAAAGAGAGAGGGCTGCCTAGGGCAGGCGCGCCCAAGGCCTAGTCCGAATTGGACTAGGGAGGGGCCGCACCCTTCTTCTCTTCCCTTCCTTCTCTCCTACTCCTACTAGGAAAGGAGGAGTCCTACTCCGGTGGGAGTAGGACTCCCCCTAATCGCCTCCTCCTTGGCCGCCACCTCCTCCTTGCTCCTTTATATACGGAGGCAGGGGGCACCCCATGACACACAAGTTGATCTACGGATCGTTCCTTAGCCGTGTCGGTGCCCCCTCCACCATATTCCACTTGGTCATGTCGTCATGAGCTTAGGCGAAGCCTGCGCCGGAGAAGTCATATCGTCGCGGAGCTTAAGCGAAGCCCTGCGTCGGTGGAGCATCAACATCGTCACCACGCCGTCGTCTTGTGGAACTCATCCCGACACTTTGCTGGATCGAGTCCGGGATCGTCATCGAGCTGAGCGTGTGCAGAACTTCGGAGGTGCCGACGTTCGGTGCTTGGATCGGTCGGATCGTGAAGGCGCACGACTACATCAACAGCGTTGTTATAACGCTTCGCTTTCGGTCTACGAGGGTACGTGGACGGACACTCTTCCCTCTCGTTGCTATGCCATCACCATGGTCTTGCGTGATCGTAGGAAAATTTTTGAAATTACTACGTTCCCCAACACCCTTTCCTTCTCTCCCTCTTCCCCTTCCTTCCCCTCCTAGTTGGACTAGGAAAGGGGGAACTTACTCCTAGTAGGAGTAGGATTCCCCACTTGGGGCGCGCCCAATGAGGCCGGCCGGCCCCCTCCTCCACTCCTTTATATACAGGGGAGGGGGCACCCCATAGAGACACAAGTTGATTTCTTAGTCGTATGCGGTGCCCCCCTCCACAGGTTTCCACCTTGGTCATATTATCGTAGTGCTTAGGCGAAGCCCTGCGTCGGTAACTTCATCATCACCCTCAACACGGCGGCGTGCTGACAAAACTCTCCCTCGACCTCAGCTGGATCTAGAGTTTGTGGGGCGTCACCGAGCTGAACGTGTGCAGATCGCGGAGGTGTCATGCGTTCGGTACTTGATCGGTTGGATCGTGAAGACGTTCGACTACATCAACCACGTTACTAAACGCTTCCACTTTTGGTGTACGAGGGAACGTGAACACACTCTCCCCGCTCATTGCTATGCTTCTTCTAGATAGATCTTGCGTGATCGTAGGAATTTTTTTGAAATACTATGTTCCCCAACTGTGGCATCCGAGCCAGGTCTATGCGTAGATGTTATATGCACGAGTAGAACACAAAGAGTTGTGGGCGATAATAGTCATACTGCTTACCAGCATGTCATACTTTGATTCGGCGGTATTGTTGGATAAAGTGGCCCAGACCGCGTTCATGAGATTGGTTCTACCGACGTGCTTCGCACACAGGTGGCTAGTGGGTGTCTGTTTCTCTAACTTTAGTTGAATCGAGTGTGACTACGCCTGGTCCTTGTTGAAGGTTAAAACAACACACTTGATAAAAAATCGTTGTGGTTTTTGATGCGTAGGTAAGAACGGTTCTTGCTAAGCCCATAGCAGCCACATAAAATTTGCAACAACAAGTAGAGGCAATCTAACTTGTTTTTGCAGGGCATATTGTGATGTGATATGGTCAAGACATGATGATATATATAAATTATTGTATGTGATGATCATGTTTTGTAACAGTTATCGGCAACTGGCAGGAGCCTTATGGTTATCGCTTTATTGCATGAAATGCAATCGCCATGTAATTGCTTTACTTTATCACTAAGCAGTAGCGATAGTCATGATAGAAATAGTTGGCGAGGCGACAACGATGCTTCAATGGAGATCAAGGTGTCAAGCCGGTGACGATGGTGATCATGATGGTGATTTGGAGATGGAGATCAAAGGCACAAGATGATGATGGCCATATTATATCACTTATATTGATTGCATGTGATGTTTATCCTTTATGCATCTTATTTTGCTTAGTTCGGCGGTAGCATTATAAGATAATCTCTCACTAAATTTCAAGGTATAAGTGTTTTCCCTGAGTATGCATCGTTGCGACAGTTCATCGTTCCGAGACACCACGTGATGATCGGGTGTGATAAGCTGATCTACGTTCACATACAACGGGTGCAAGCCAGTTTTGCACACGCAGAATACTCGGGTTAAACTTGACGAGCCTAAAATATGTAGATATGGCCTCGGAACACTGAGACCGAAAGGTCGAGCGTGAATCATATAGTAGATATGATCAACATAGTGATGTTCACCATTGAAAACTACTCCATCTCACGTGATGATCGAACATGGTTTAGTTGATTTGGATCACGTGATCACATAGATGATTAGAAGGATGTCTATCTAAGTGGGAGTTCTTAAGTAATATGATTAATTGAACTTTAATTTATCATGAACTTAGTACCTGATAGTATTTTCCATGTCTATGTTGTTGTAGATCAATGGCCCGTGCTACTGTTTCTTTGAATTTTAATGTGTTCCTAGAGAAAGCTAAGTTGAAAGATGATGGTAGCAACTACACGGACTGGGACCGTAACTTGAGATTATCCTCATTGCTGCACAGAAGAATTACGTCCTGGAAGCACCGCTAGGTGCAAGACCCGTTGCAGGAGCAACACCAGACGTTGTGAACGCCTGGCAGAGCAAAGCTGATGACTACTTGATAGTTCAGTGTGCCATGCTTTACGGCTTAGAACCAGGACTTCAACGACGTTTTGAACGTCATGGGGCATATGAGATGTTCCAGGAGTTAAAGTTAATATTCCAAGCAAATGTCTGGATTGAGAGATATGAAGTCTCCAATAAGTTCTACAGCTGCAAAATGGAGGAGAATAGTTCTGTCAGTGGACATATACTCAAAATGTCTGGGTATCATAATCACTTGACTCAACTGGGAGTTAATCTTCCGGTGGATAGTGTCATTGACAGAGTTCTTCAATCACTACCACCAAGCTACAAAAGCTTCGTGATGAACTATAATATGCAAGGGATGGATAAGACAATTCCCAAGCTCTTCGCAATCCTAAAGGCTGCGGAGGTAGAAATCAAGAAGGAGCATCAAGTGTTGATGGTCAACAAGACCACTAGTTTCAAGAAAAAGGGTAAAGGGAAGAAGTGGAACTTCAAGAAGAACGGCAAGCAAGTTGCTGCTCAAGTGAAAAAGCCCAAGTCTGGACCTAAGTCTGAGACTGAGTGCTTCTACTGCAAAGGGACTGGTCACTGGAAGTGGAACTGCCCCAAGTATTTGGCGGATAAGAAGGATGTCAAAGTGAAAGGTATATTTGATATACATGTTATTGATGTGTACCTTACTAATTCTCGCAGTAGTGCCTGGATATTTGATACTGGTTCCATTGCTCATATTTGCAACTCGAAATAGGGACTACGGATTAAGTGAAGATTGGCTAAGGACGAGGTGACGATGCGCATGGGAAATGGTTCCAAAGTCGATGTGATCGTCGTCGGCACGCTACCTCTACATCTACCTTCGGGATTAGTTTTAGACCTGAATAATTGTTATTTGGTGTCAGCGTTAAGCATGAACATTATATATGGATCTTGTTTGAGGCGAGGCGGTTATTCATTTAAATCAGAGAACAATGGTTGTTCTATTTATGTGAGTAATATCTTTTATGGTCATGCACCCTTGATGAGTGGTCTAATTTTACAAAATCTCAATAGTAGTGACACACATATTCGTAGTATTGAAGCCAAAAGATATAAGTTTAATAATGATAGTGCAACTTTTTTGTGGCACTGCGGTTTAGCTCATATTGGTGTAAAGCGCATGAAGAAACTCCATCCTGATGGGATTTTGGAATCACTTGATTATGAATCACTTGATGCTTGTGAACCATGCCTCATGGGCAAGATGACTAAAAACTCCGTTCTCCGGAACAATGGAGTGAGCAATAGACTTGTTGGAAATAATACATACTGATGTATGTGGTCCGATGAGTGTTGAGGCTCACGGCGGGTATCGTTATTTTCTTACCTTCACAGATGATTTAAGCAGATATGGGTATATCTACTTGATAAAACATAAGTTTGGAACATTTGAAAAGTTCAAAGAATTTCAGAGTGAAGTGGAAAATCATCGTAACAAGAAAATAAAGTTTCTATGATCTGATCATGGAGGAGAATATTTGAGTTACGAGTTTGGTCTTCATTTGAAACAATGCGGAATAGTTTTGCAACTCACGCCACCTGGAACACCACAACGTAATGGTGTGTCCAAACGTCGTAACCGCACTTTATTAGATATGGTGCGATCTATGATGTTTCTTACTGATTTACCGCTATCGTTTTGGGGTTATGCTTTAGAGACGGTTGCATTCACGTTAAATAGGGCACCATCTAAATCCGTTGAGACAACACCGTATGAACTGTGGTTTGGCAAGAGACCCAAGTTGTCGTTTCTTAAAGTTTGGGGCTGCGATGCTTATGTGAAAAAGCTTCAACCTGATAAGCTCGAACCCAAATCGGAGAAATGTGTCTTCATAGGATACCCAAAGGAGACTGTTGGGTACACCTTCTATCACATATCCGAAGGCAAGATATTCGTTGCTAAGAATGGATACTTTCTAGAGAAGGAGTTTCTCTCGAAAGAAGTGAGTGGGAAGAAAGTAGAACTTGATGAGGTAACTCTACCTACTCCCTTATAGGAAAGTAGTTCATCACAAAAATCAGTTCCTGTGATTCCTACACCAATTAGTGAGGAAACTAATGAAAATGATCATGAAACTTCTGATCAAGTTACTACCGAACCTCGTAGGTAAACCAGAGTAAGATCCGCACCAGAGTGGTATGGTAATCCTGTTCTGGAGGTCATGTTACTTGACCATGACGAACCTACGAACTATGACGAAGAGATGATGAGCCCAGATTCCGCGAAATGGCTTGAGGCCATGAAATTTGAGATGGTATCCATGTATGAGAACAAAGTGTGGACTTTGGTTGACTTGCCCGATGATCGGCAAGCCATAGAGAGTAAATGGATCTTCGAGAAGAAGACTGACGCTGACGGTAATGTTACTGTCTACAAAGATCGACTTGTTGCAAAAGGTTTTCGACAAGTTCAAGGAGTTGACTACGATGAGACCTTCTCACCTGATGCTTAAGTCCGTCCGAATCATGTTAGCAATTGCCGCATTTTATGATTATGAAATTTGGCAAATGGATGTCAAAACTGCATTCCTGAATGGATTTCTGGAAGAAGAGTTTTATATGATGCAACCAAAAGGTTTTATCAATCCAAAGGATGCTAACAAAGTGTGCAAACTCCAGCGATCCATTTATGGACTGGTGCAAGCATCTCGGAGTTGGAATAAACGTTTTGATAGTGTGATCAAAGCATATGGTTTTATACAGACATTTGGAGAAACCTGTATTTACAATAAAGTGAGTGGGAGCTCTGTAGCATTTCTAATATTACATGTGGATGACATATTATTGATTGGAAATGATATAGAATTTCTGGATAGCATAAAAGGATACTTGAATAAGAGTTTTTCAATGAAAGACCTCGGTGAAGCTGCTTATATATTGGACATCAAGATCTATAGAGATAGATCAAGACGCTTAATTGGACTTTCACAAAGCACATACCTTGATAAAGTTTTGAAGAAGTTCAAAATGGATCAAGCAAAGAAAGGGTTCTTGCCTGTGTTACAAGGTGTGACGTTGAGTCAGACTCAATGCCCGACCACTACAGAAGATAGAGAGAAAATGAAAGTAGTTTACCTGTGTGAGTAGTTTACCTCATACCTTCGGGTCCATAGTTATTAGCTAGATGGCTTCTTCTCTCTCTTTGGATCTCAATACAAAGTGTTCTCCTCGATTCTCTTGGAGATCTATTCGATGTAATCTTCTTTTGCGGTGTGTTTGCCAAGATCCGATGAATTGTGGGTTTATGATCCAGATTATCTATGAACAATATTTGAATCTTCTCTAAATTCTTTTATGTATGATTGGTTATCTTTGCAAGTCTTTTCGAATTATCAGTTTGGTTTGGCCTACTAGATTGATCTTTCTTGCAATGGGAGAAGTGCTTAGCTTTGGGTTCAATCTTGCGGTGCTCGATCCCGTGTGAGGGGAAGCGACACGTATTGTATTGTTGCCATCGAGGATAAAAAGATGGGGTTTATATCATATTGCATGAGTTTATCCCTCTACATTATGTCATCTTGCTTAAAGTGTTACTCCGTTCTTATGAACTTAATACTCTAGATGCATGCTGGATAGCGGTCGATGTGTGGAGTAATAGTAGTAGATGCAGGAAGGAGTTGGTCTACTTGTCACGGACGTGATGCCTATATACATGATCATACCTAGATATTCTCGTAACTATGCTCAATTCTATCAATTGCTCGACAGTAATTTGTTTACCCACCGTAATACTTATGCTATCTTGAGAGAAGCCACTAGTGAAACCTATGGCCCCTGGGTATATTTTCCATCATATTAACTTCCGTCAACAAGATATTTCTATCTTTGTTTATTTTGCAATCTTTACTTTTTTCTTTATCATAAAAATACCCTAGAAAGTTGGCAAATAAAAATAGCTGAGGCGGACCCTGGAAAGTACCCGCCACTAGTAATTGGGCGATCCCGCATGGTCGAATTGATCCGTTCTGATTGGTCCATCCCACCCTCCAACGGATCGCCAACGATCCTGCCCCCTTTTCTTCTCGTCTCGTCTCCTCCTTCTCCACCAACGCCGGTGTCGCCTTCGTCTTCTCTTTCTCCTTCCTTGCTACTTTTGCATGTCACCGGGGAGCAGGCGCCGTGGGGGCGTGTCGCGTCATGGGGAGGGGCCACTGCTGGTTAGAGGAGCTCCCATGCAGGTAGCGACGAGGGGAGGGAACGAGGCCGTGGGCGTACGAGTAGGGATGAAAACAGAGCGAAAACAGACGGAATCGCTTTTACCACATTATATATATATTTTTTTAGCGAAAGCATAAATGAATCAGAAAACTTGGAAATGAATAATGAAAAATATACTACTGGAAACGAACACATAGCGAATACGAAGCAGGCACGACAACAAAAGCGGGCCTTGATCGAAACTTAAAAACCCTCTAACCATAAAGAGAAACACAAACAAATCAGCAAACTTTTTTGCTGGGTAACAAATCAGTAAACTTAATCAATGGTTAACATGGCTATGTGATTAGGTTACTGACTTAGTATAGTACTCCCTCCGTTTCATAATGTAAGACGTTTTTTGACACTAGTGTCAAAAAACGTCTTACATTATGAGACGGAGGGAGTATTATAGTAGTATTGGACAATTACTTTATGGACAGGTTGAGTATGTGCATGATAGTACAAGTTGGGCCTTACATGGACCATTCTGGTCATTATGCCATTGTGTGTTGTTTGGTGACTGGGCCATAAAGCAACCATTGTCCTATACTAAAAAATATTTCCACATTCACATAATGGAAAGTCTTGTTTTCACGTGTGTTTCATCATAAAACACCGTTTTATTTTTCTTTCTGTTTTTGAGTAAAATTTTCTTGTTTCCGTATTTCCTCTTTTGTTTGCATTTCCATCCCTAGCGTGCAGGGCGACCAAGAGTTGCCAGTCGTGCCCTCGACTGCGTGTACGTGTGGCTAAGGATGGCAATTTTTCCCATGGATACGGGTACCCGCGGTATTATACCCGCATGGGCAGGGTATGGGCACGTTTTTATACCCATGGGTTGTACCTATACCCTACCCTTTAAGTCATGGGTAGGGTACGGATATAGCCTTATACCCGTGGGTATACCCATACCCTACTCGCTTGTGAACTAATGTTGAGTTGTTGTCAATTAATCATTAATTTTTCATGTGACTCAGCTACTCCTATTAAATTATTAGTATTTTGTGATTTCCGTATTTTGATAGTAGTCACGTACTCATCTACCTGTTATTCAGCTAAGATAATTGCTTTTTTGTGTCAAATGTGCTATCAATGAGTGTAAAATTGTGAACAACTTGTATACTATTTGTTCTACCCGGCCCGCTGGGTACCCAATGGGTACGGGTACCCGTCGGGTATAGGTATGGGTAAATTTTCATACCCATGGGTATGGGTATGGGCAGAATTTTATACCCATTGGCTATACGGGTGTGGGTTTGATATTGCTCTACCCTGTCCATACCCTACCCATTGCCATTTTTACGTGTGGCGGCCGTTCCGAGCCTCGTCTGCTCGCCAACACCGGTCATGTTCGTGTAGCCACTTCTCGAGTGCCTCGGAGCTCATCGAGCGGGGATCCGACAGTGAGGTGCTCGTCCGACGCCATCGGCCTCCTCTGCTTGCCACCGACGGGCGTGTGCGTGTGGCCACCCGCTTCGGCGCCTCCTCTGCTCGCCATAATCATGGTGACACGACATGGATATACACCGATCTAATGCACATGTCCCAGACCACCGCTCATATTTTAGTTCTTAAATAGTAATAAAAATGTTATTAATAGCAAGGAGAGAAAAACAATTGTCGCTGTTATTATTTTATATTAGTGGTGGGTTTGCACACGTGCATACCATTGCTAAGAACTTACCAGTGGTGGGCTCAATTATATGCACGCCACTGGTAACAAATTACCAGTGACAGGCACCCTGCCTACCCATCCATTGGTAGGCACTTTATGCCCACCATTGGTAACCATATCTGCAGTAGCGAATCAATCCAACCTAGCCCATATAAGGTAGAAACTAGGGCACCTCCTCTCATGGTCATTGTCTTGCTTTGTAAAAATCACAATCACACTTTGTGTCCATACGCCGCAACACTTCATAGCTGAAGCAAAAGAGAGTAATGCACGTCAACAAGTGTTCGTCGGGTTCCAGCTTCATCAATCGAATCATCTTTGCCTCTACTCTAGCGCTAACAGCAAGGTGATAGATCTAATCCGTTTTGGATTCGTCGCCTAGCCTCCTTCTCTCTACCCGGCTCTTCGTTGGCTAGTGGCGGCAAGGGATATCTTAGTACCTTGGCTCCGGCGAGTACTTTAGACTAGATCACCGTCTAAGTGATCACTCGCATGTTGATGCTTGGGTGAGTGCGTTGGTGCGGTGATCTAGTCTGTGTTGTTAGATCCCCTAAGTGTGTGTTGCCGTTTGTGAAAATGAGGGCCTCCCCCCCCTTATGGTGATTTGGCAATAAAAATACAGGTGGAGGGGAAAAAAAGGGCACTGAAGGCCTCACAGAAAATGACTGCATCGGCCCTGTCCAAACAGATGGATTTGGGCCGTCTCGTTGTCTTGCCACCCGACCCAATTCTCGGTAGACCTTGCATATTCAGTCGAGTGCCTGCCGGCCGAGATCCTGTCTGAATCCGATTATTTCTCCACGCTGCATGTGGCACTCCGCCGGATTTTGTTCGCAACCCAAACGGCCGGCCGTCCCTCCTAGCTCCGCTCAATGGCTCGTGCAACCTCGAGTCGAACGTCCCTGAAGGCCCGCTTCACCCACACGTATCCTCTACATATATAGCCTGCATTTGCCTCTCAGACCACTCGCCAGGTCCCTCCAAGTTCCAACACCCGAGCGGCTGAGCCGAGCCTTGCTGCGTCCGGTCGAGCATGAGCTACTTCAACCAGCAGCAGCAGGCTCCGGTCACCGGTAACTCCACAGGACTCCAAAATGGCTCCTGCGAGCGTGCTCGCTGCTTAGTACCTTTGCGTGAACTGATGGTTTGGCCTGTTTTTTTCTTCTTCTTCTTGCTGGCGTGGCGGCGAGCAGCGTACCCACCGCCGCAGGCCAACTACGTGGTGGCGGCGCCTCCGGCGGCGTACTACGCGCCGACTGCGCCACCGCCGCCGCCGGGCTACCCGACCAACTACGACGCGGGCATGGGTGCCCCGCAGCCAGCGCAGACACAGAGCCGCGGTGACAAGGCCTTCTTGGAAGGATGGTAAAGCTTTCACGTCTCACCTCACCTTTTTCTCGCTATCACCCGCCTCACCTCACCTGATTATATATGCCAAGCAGTTGTGCAGTTCTGAGATAAAATCACGGGTGCTCATATGCTATATGACATGCACACCTGCAAATGTTTGTGCAAAAATAGCGGTGTATGTGCCCGAAGAAAAAGAGCAAATTGCTAACTTTATACTGTACTCCCTCCGTCCCATAATATAAGAGCGTTTCTAACAGTAGTGTATAATCCCTGTCTATGTGGAGGCACATTGTCAGGAGTTGATCAATCAATGGAATTCTCGCCCTGTTAGCTGTGGCGCCGAATCGCCGATCCTTTTAGAAGTTGGAGAAGAGATAGCCTCATCGTTTTCCTCTTTCGCAGTTCAACATGTTTACAGTCAACCAATTAACCGGCCTATCTTTGCGCGAAACAAGCTTGTGCGCTGATGGTAATCGGAAGTTGGTCGAACTCGAAACCCCCCTTCCTTGTTGAATAAAGATCTCTGAATTCCTTAAAAAAAACCTTTATACATAGCATTCAACTCACTACTCAAGCTGTGGCCTGTTTTTTTTTCTACAAGCCATTTATTCATGTGCATTATAGTAATCTCTGAAACCTGCAAAAACACTAGGGATATTAAATGATACACTGAGATATTCATCATCTGTGATTCTGTGTTGTTTTTCAGCTGTGCAGCCATCTGCTGCTGTTGCCTCCTCGACATGTGCTTCTAAGGACACAGAGACCAGAAGTGTTTGCTTATACATCCATGTGTTTTAGTCTGGAGTTGTAAGGGAGAGCCCTCTTGTGCCTAGAGAACTGTGTGATGATCAATACCAGCTACAGCTTATATTCTTGCTTATGCACCTTGTATGCGCCTAATAAAGAATTATCATGCCTTGCTTAGGAAAAGCACCGATTTCGGGACAAACAAATAAACTTGACAGCTACCATAATAATAATACTAATAATTACTGATGACATCTCCGAGAAGTATACAGGATAACCGAGCTTGAAATATTTAGACTCGCATCTAAAACACGGGGCCAACTCTCTACGAGTCAGGATCGGTGAAGTAAACAGGGTTTTCTAGGTCATCATTGTTTGCAGAAGCAAATGAATCTTCAGACCCTATACTCGACAGACATGAAATGCTATCTGAATCTTCTGATATTCCGTCATCATGCGGAGCGATAGGCGCTTCAAGGTCGGACTCAGATCCAGAAGTCCCTAGCATGAGCTTGTTGATTGCAGTCTTGGCAGTCTCAAGAAACCATTCATCCTCCGGAAGAGCGCTGAAAATTTCAGAGGAGGGAACATAATAATGTTCAGCCATAGACAAACACGCAACGGATAGACTGAAGCAACGGAAAAGATTTTGATTACAGACCTTTGTGGGTCAACCTCCCTTGCCGAGAAAGCTGCAATTGCTCTAGTAATAATTACTGACACAAGCTGCTGAACTGGTCTGTGCGGGTACCGTCCGCATACGGCAATCTCAACCAAGAAGTGCATATCAAGAATAAGCTGAAAGGAGCAAAAGATTGGCACCTTTAACATGTACATCAAAGTAACAGGAAATTTGGTATGAAAATGGGAGCAGGATGCTCCATTCGTCAAAAAACACACACAAAATTTGATATGGGGTACCTGCTGAAGTCCAGAAGGCTGGAGCTGGATGGACTCGTCCTCAAAGACATCCCAGAATTCTTGTTCATTGGAGAGCCACATGACAACCGTTTCAGTTAGCCTTGAAAGCAAAACCTTCTGTATCTTCTCTTTGCCTAGTAGAACATCACCAGCAACACTAGCTAGCTGCTGCAACCTTCCAAACAACGCCTGAAAGAAAATGCTCAGGTGAGACAGGTATTTTTTGTGCAGGGTCTGATTAGAATGAGCGCAATATTTATTTACACATTGCCTTTACCACCTAGAACTATGTCCCTTGGACCACACAAAATTTACTGAAACAAAGAAGATTGTGGAAAGAAAGATCACTGTCCCAAACTAGCTCTCCGGTGCACAAGTCTCGATAATATGGCCATCAATAAAGGTGATAAACACAAAACATGGAACTTTCCAAAGCAACTACATTTCATTGGTGGCCCCAAGTTATATTATGTGTATTTTTGTACTATGGACATATGATACTAGAGTGAGCAACACGGTAAAATTTACATTTCAAGACGAGATTGTGAATCACATCATTAAAACAGAATCACCTGGAAAGGTAGTGAAGGTAAGGGATCGGAATCCCAAAAAAGATCATCACCCCCCTCCAAGTACATTCTAGCATCCAATCGTGACTTCCCTTCCAAGTAAATAAATGATAAGACATATTGTCGGCAGAAGTGATCCCTCAGTTTGTCCAATGAATGTTGTAGATGACGTTTCCACTCTTTGTATTCTGTGGAGTATATGGACCCAGGACCAAGGCCTTCACTCGTTCCACTAGTTTCTTTCTTCTTGGTTTGCATATAAAAAAACTTAGATACAGCTGCTGGCAATAATTCATCTGCTATGGTATATGCAGTTCCAATTAGTGCAAGCTGCTGCGCATCACTTTCAGCTTTTAATTCTACAGGCTCTTGTGACTCCACTACATTATCATCTTCAGAAGGCCCAGGCAACACTTTGATAAGTGTTTCGACATATCTATCAAATAGCTGGAGAAAATTGCTCAAAATTGTTCCACCAAAGTGAACTATGGTCATTGGGGTAACATGATCCAAAAGATCCTGTAGGAAGCACATCCAGATGTCAGCTGCTTTAATTGATCAGATATCCAGTCAAGTACATAAAATAGTAGCAAAGAAAATAACTTCAAAATATTGCACTTCCAGCAAAATATTCAATTCAAAATTTCAAAAATAGGTGCTTAGCCAGTAAAATGACCTAGCAGTCTTAATATGAAACGAGAGTAGAAGGCTACTCATTGACTCCCCTCTTCAAGGCATACAAAAATAGTACTATTCCTGAGCTAGCTTAAGCATATTTCGAGAGAGTGATTTTCCCTCTATCAGGTTCTAAGCGGTCAAATAAGGTCCTTCCTCTCAAGCCAATGGCTATACTAATAGAGAGGGTCTAAACAAAGGATTGAAAGGAGGTTACCGGTTAAGGGCAAGTTCAATCTCCAAGCCAGATGGAAAAAAAAGGTGATCAAAGTTTGGTGTCCTTGCTCTTGAGCCAAGGCCAATACCAATAGAGATTGAAAGGAGTTAAACAGTTAAGGGCAAATGCAATCTCCAAGCCAGCTGGAGAAAAAAAATGTAATCGAGGTTGTAAGACTCAAGAGGATAATTTGCCACACAATATTTCCATTGATTGGTGGTGTATATATGGCATGTACAGAGGCGTGCGGAGCTAACAACCTGAGCTACAAAACCTGCTAGATCTGTACGACTAGGCCTACGCGAGGAGATGTACAGGGAGACTTGATAACGGCTGTGGGCAGGGCTTAGTCACTAACACCCCGCTGCAGACTCAGGGTCGTTGTCAGAGACGATGCAGAGGCTGGCCCAAAACCGTCGAAAAGAAGACAAGGTAGGCCTTTTGTCATAACATCTGCTAGCTGATCAGTGGGTGCACATGCAGCACCTCGATGTCACTGAGAGCCATCGCTGTTGTTACGGCTCTGCTCAGAGTTGGAGGAGCCGCCCTGGGAAGCTACCTGGGTGCCCGATGCGCGATGCCTCCAGGGCCACCGTGTGCTAGATGCGCCGCTCCTCCTGCTTGAGGAAGGAGGGCAGGCTGTGGAGCAACATGCTGGTCACCGACTAGCTGTCGTCGGACTTGAGGACGCGAAACGCGTTGAGGACGAGCCCCTCATTGGTGATCGGGGAGCCGACGTCACAAAGCATCTCGGCGAGCTGCTTGAGGCAGCTGCAATACGCGGTGATGGAGAGGTCACCTTGATACAAGTTGTAGAACTCGTGGAGGGCGTAGAAGGCGCCGCGAGCCAGACCGAGTGCGTCGTCTCGTCAAGATTCACGATGAGCATGAGTATCTCCGCCGAGATGGTCGTGTAGACCCAGTTCACGATGCACGAGTCGATGGCGGTCCAATCTGCGCCGTCGAGGCGGAGGCCGGCGTCGATGTGGTCAGCGAGGTTGTACGCACGAAAGACGGTCATGAACAGGGGGCACCATATGGTGTAGTTTGACTCCTGAAGGTCGAGGATGGCCGGGACGTGCTGCCGGATAGGAACAGCGTGGATGGAGGAAGCAGTGGGAGAGGTGGCGGCGAAAGGATTGGTGTTGTGGCCAAAGGAGACGGAGGAGTTGTCGTCAGCCATGGCACTGGGGTTGCGGAAGCGAGGATCAGAGGAGTTTTAGAAAGCGGTAACTGATAGTGCCATGTAAGACTCAAGAGAGTAATTTGCCACACAATATTTCCATTGGTTGGTGGTGTATATAGGGCATGTACAGACTACAGAGGCGTGCGGGGCTGAGAACCTGAGCTACAAAACCTGCTAGATCCGAATGACTAGGCCTATGTGAGGAGATGTACAGGGAGACATGCTAATGGTCGTGAGCAGGACTTAGTCGCTAATAGATGTTTGTTATCTAAACTAACTCACCCTTCTGCACTAAGTCGTGCAAGTACATTGCGCTTAACAATTCTACATAGGTGTACTCAGGGAGTTATTACAGTTGTGCTTGGCTGCTCATGTCAATTTAACTAGCATCTGTTGAGAATGTGCTGACTGCCATCATGAAATAGGTGTGACCACCAGTGAGGTCAGCCACATGAGGCAAGGTTAAACAAGTATTTCAGGGGAAGTTCGAAACTTAGTGAATTACAGAAGTACCTGGAGGTATGGTGCAAGTTGTTCACCACATATGGAATAAATTGGATGTAATACATGTCAAAATTACAGACAGGGCTGCTCAAATACTCAAAACCAAATTGTGTGATCCAACATTACATGGAACTCAACTCATATATACAGTAACACACGATGAGAATATGGTATATCCAGAATGAAAATATCAACAAAACCATAACCAATAAAGCGAGAACTCACATTGATAACTGCCATAAACTTCTTTCCACTGCTTGTAAGCATCATCTTAGGTGCAACTGAATCAGATGGCGGTGAACCTTCTTGAGGAGCGAGAAGCAGAATATCGTCAGTCCTTGCTGAATCAATAATCTTTCTTCTCACCCTTCCAAAATTCAGTTCAAGCACTTCTTCAATATGAGGTCGCAATAGTAACATAAGTAACTTTGAGAATTTCAACCCATGTGATTCTAGACAAGAGCAGTGAGCGAGAGTAGTTTGTATGCATATGCAGGCAGAACGAAGTGCAGAAACACTCTCAGGCAAAGGAGATTTTTCTTTAACCAAACGTGCAAAAGCTTCTATTTCATATTCGGACCATTGGATAATCCGGTTCATATTCGTGGGGTTATCTCCAAATAGTGTGCTAGATTCTTTCAACACCTTTGAGATAGCTGAGAAAACAAGTTGCGACAAGGTCGCAGAGTAAGTTTCTGTGTAGACTGAACAGGTGGGAAGAAATGCCTCAACATCTCTGTGAAGACGTGAACCGTAGGCTTTTAGAAGTACTTGATGGGCTACAGGACCTTTACCAATCCTAATTAAACCAGACAAAGATTTTCTTAGTTCAGTAATAGATAAAGATGGCTGTTCTGAATACCTAACAAGCTGATCCTCAAGAATTGATTTCCTTTTAAGCAGTGCTGTCTTATAGGCAGAAATCTCTGCATCTGATTCTTTGCCTGAATCGTCTGTAACCATATATTTCTTCTCTTCAGTTTCTAGGGCAAGCAGTGCCTTTTCTAGTTTGTGCTCTGCAAGCAAAATGTCTATCTCGTCCAGAAAAATAACCTTGGGGTCTTGATTATCAACAGACAAAATTTCATTAAGTTCACTTTGAAAATCCTTTTCCACCGCATGTTCTTCCTTACTATACTTTTGCCACATTTCAAGTTCCCGGCACACACCACTCATCAGATCTTGTACAAGCATCCCCTGGGCAGACACATGCTTCTGCAGTTCAATTAACTCTTGCTCTGCCTCCACAACCTCCTCAGATATTCTGCATAAATAAATAAATAATGTTTGGCAATAAATGCAAGAAATTGTGCAGAATAGAAACACGAGACAGTATATAGTTCATAGTCAAATTTCTACTGACTGAGTGAAGTTGAATGATGTATCAGGTATAGTATTGATGCACTTAGACAAAAGTTAGGTTATCATCCATTCACAGTCAAGTTGTTTCAAGTTACCCAACATTCAACAAAATCTGCACTGGAAAGAATATATCATGGTTATGTACTCGTAGTGGCTGCTCTTTTATAAATATCAAAGTCACCGCAACAGCACACACACGCAGATACTTTTCTTGTTCTAAGGAATACATATTTTCTTAACAGCTATGCATGACCTCAGTGGAAGTGTCAAGTGTGTGAGGACCAGCTGCAAGAGTTTGGCCTTTTGTCAATGAGGTGACCAAACAGGCTTAGTTGCGAGTCCTAATCTAGGCAGGTACAACTACTAGACCATCAAACAGTGTAGAGCCAATGGCCAACAAGATAAGCCTCAGAACAGAAGAAACTAAACAACAATATAGAGGGCATCAGTCAGCCACAGAGACATTTTTCTAATCCAGAACGGAATGAAACTCGCAGTGTTACCTGAGGAAAGCATGGTACTTCGACTGCATATTCCCGCACAGGTTTTCAATGGCATCCTTCAGCTCCAGTAGCTCAGAGCAAGTTTTCCTGATACCCTGTTGAACACAACAGCGTTACTCACTGAGTGCAGTCACCACACCTGATGTGATGGTTCGGGCAACCACCAGAGACCAGAGTCCCCACCGGCCTCAACAGACAGATGCAGGCAGATCAACCGTCTCATTCAATTCCATTGCAATAAGGTCAAGCTAGCTTACGTTGTACTCCTACTTGTAATTGTGCTGTGATGGGGCCACAGAACAGCACATATTGAATAATCAAGATTCGAAGATCAGATTTTTAGTTACCAATCCCCCAAAGCCAAAGGGCCCGGTAACTGAATGCTGCATAGGTAATTTTCCCTAAGCTACTGCCCCCTGAAACGCGCCGCCACGAGCATGACCGCTCTAGATCCAAAATCGCAATCTAGCTTAAAAGCGCGAGCAGCCAGGACCAGGTAGCGGCGGCGGCAGAAGCAAGAGGTAGCCAAGAAAAGAAGCCAGCAATGCGTGGACGGAGGAGTGTTAGGGGAAGAGGGCGGCGACACGGGAAGAAATCTAGGAAGGGGGGTTCAGGAGGGGAGGAGAGGGAGGCCACCTTCTCGGTCTGGGACTGGTAGGCGGCGCGGATGGAGGACTGCGGGGTGATCCACTCGTGGCCGGGGAAGTCGTCCTCCAGCTCCTCCTCGCTGCTGCTCTCCATCGCCGGCCTCCCCATGGCCGCCGAGCCTCCTCGGGCGCTCGCTCGAAATCGAAGGCCTCTTGGAGTTTGCGGGCGGGCGGGATGTGAGCGAGCGACTGGGCGGCGCGGCAGGGGAGACGAGAGAAAGAGAGAAGAGGGGTGGAGGCGTGGAGCCGTGGAGTGGAGCGGAGTGCCGTTGTGGGGGCAGTCAGTCACCCACCGGCAGCGACCGGACCGGAGGGCTACCGTGCGCGTCTCGGGGCTTTCTCCGTTTCTTTTCTGCCCATTTTTTTTTTTTTTGAGGGGTATAACAAAACTTTATTGCTCATAGTCCACAACTTGTGGAATACAAAATGGATCGTGTGGTACTACCATCCAGACATGTCTTCCCTGATCCAAGGAATGCGAGTATTTGGCTAATCTGTCAGCATCATGATTTGCTGCTCTACCCTCGAAGATAAAATTACAATTAAAATTTCGTGCTCTAGCCTTGATTTCGTAGATGATGGCCCCATAACTCCCTTTGCTTGCCTTCTCAATATCAGTGACTACCTGTTTTGAATCACAAGCGATGACAAAATCTCGGAGCAAGAGATCTTACGCCAAAGCTAAACCCTCTCACGCTAGAACTTCCGTGGTCGCCACATCCGTTATTCCCTTGAGAACCGTGGCTGAGCTTCCCGAAAATTTCTGTTTCGTCTCGACAAACTGCAGCTGCTGCTCCCTTGCATGAACTTTGGAGACTGCAGCATCCACATGGATCTTTGCATGCCCTACAGGAGGTGCTTTGGGTCTAAGCTGCGGTGGTTTCGGACCTACCGCGTGCTTCTTCCCCGATGTTGGTAGGAGCTCCACTCACGAATGAAACGTGTGATGAACGATGAGTTGCGGACGGACTTTGGAAAATTTGATCATGTATTGCCTTTCTTCTCGCCCACCACAATGCCCAGAGTGTGACTGTGAGTCGGATAAACGCGTCGTGTGACAATGTGTCGATCATAGTGAATAGCCATTGCTTTGCATTTGGCTCCGTCGTTGCACATAGATGCTCCGCCAGCTCTCCATCAACTAGAGCCCAAACGCATCGAGACATCGAGCATTCCAACATGGAATGACGCCAGGAGTCCTGAGCGCCACACAAACCACATGCACTGGACGAGGCCATCCCCCTGTGTGTGCGGACATCTCTAATTACATCTCTAATTGATATCCTTACTTTCACGTCCACCTTGTCTTTCTTATGTTATTTCTTTGGTGGCTCCGTGAAAGCTTTTGCCTTGAGTGCGTGTCCTCAATCGTTGCATCTTGATGCACTCTTGTGTGGTGAAGATTATTTTCCTCTTGCTCATCTTTACGAGGCTTTTGCCATCTTAATTGGTACCCCTCGTCTTGATGAGCCTCTCATCATCTATCTTCACCACGGGTTGTCACAAGCATAGGTTCTCTATTTTCTTATTAGTAAGCTTGTGAACCCATTTGCTAGTTGTGTGTGAGAATGAAAGGCTTTGCACCGTGTACCTCATTCTTTCAAGACTATGTTGATGCTTAATGCTCATCCTATTTTTAGTCTTCTCAAGTGCTTCGCCATGACTCACACACATCATTTTGGTTGAGCCTATTCTTAAGTTGCCTCTTTTACATGTTGCTCAACCATGTGCTTGTTGCAAGCGCTAGGCTTTGTTTCCTATATGCTCACCCTTTGGATGTGAGTTTCTATTGATTTTGGGGGAGCTATGATCCTATTTGTGCACTTTGTATTCAAATACAAAAAATTCTTGTTGTGCACGAATCATGGGGAGCTTCTCTAGTTTCTTTAGAACAATCCTCTGCTCATATCATAATATATTTTTCATGTGGCTCGTAGGATCCTTGGTCTAGTTGGTTCAGTTGATATCTTTTGATAGCTTGCTTCATTTGGTATCTTTTGATTGCTTGATTGCTTGTTTCTCTCTTTGTTATGTCTTTGTGGCATATCATTCTTTTGCAATCTTGGGCATCAATATAGTTGGTCTTCCTCCAAGTATTACGTTTGGATATGTGTATGGCATTCCACTCTCTTGTTGAGAAATACACAACTTTTGGAGGAACACCTTTTATATTGGTCTTCTTAGCTTTTCGCCCATTTTGGCAATCGATGCCAATGGGGGAGAAGTTTCAGAGAGTTTTATGGAGAAATCTTCGGAGTTTTCTCCTTGCTTTGGTTTTGTTCCTAAGCATTTGCATCTCATACGCATGCATTATTGGTTGTTGCATTGCATGGTGATGCATAATTCCTTATATAAACTCTCTTGAAAGTGATTGCCATCAATTACCAAAATGGGGGAGATTGAAAGGACATGCGGTGCCCCCATGTGTGGTTTTGGTAATTGATGACAATCTCTATGGACTAATGGTTGCCTTGAGTTATATTTGAAGGGTTTGTCCATAGGCCTTTCTTGGAGTCCATTTGTTGGTTTCAAGGAGAGTTTGTGATGACCAAGTTGCTATTAAGAAATTATCCAGAGATTGGTCTTATGAGTGTTGAGCTTATTGCAAGCATGTCTTGAAGAATAAGATTGTGTGATCATTCATGTCCACTTTCAAGACATCATCCAAACGAAGAGAGTTGGAAAGATTCAAGGTTGATCAAGACTAAGTCAAGAGTGAATCAAGTTGATCAACTCACAAAGCGTAGAAGATGTACCGAGAGGGATCAAGTGATCCCATGGTATGGTAAGCATTGTCCATTACGCTTTGTGTGCTAACCCATGTCTTCGTGAGAGTTCTTTGTGGGGTTAGGTTGCGGTGTGCAAGCTCAAGTTGAATCATCACGAAGAGATCATATGCTTGAAGCTTGCCGTCCATTTGGTGACAATGGACTTGTGAAGATGTGCGGAAGAGTGGCTCACCCATAGTGGAGTATGGGGGAGCAATCAACTAGTCTTCTTCGAGCCAACGCAATCAAGAAAGGTGGTCCAACTTGAGGGAGTCAAGATCGTCATCATCTAGCTCAAGTGGACCATGTGCAAGGCAAAGGTTTGCCCTTGATAGGTTTTCTACGTGATTATCTGAAGATGTCGTACACATATATTCGTATGAAAAGGCACTGCCTTTGGCTCAGTTAATCCATTTATAGCCATATATTAAAACAGGAGGGTACATATAAATTTTGCCCCTTGTATGATTTTTTTTTACGGAGCCTTGTATGATTTTCAAACGATGTATATGCTAAACAATAGCTTTGAATACATAATTCAATTCCAAAAAATAATCAGCATACAGACGTTACATACAGAGGCATTGTGGTCTTGAAGTTGCAACATACATAATGAAATGTAATGCATGACATGCTTGATCTAAAAAGGTTATGATAGTAATGAAAAAATGTACGATAGCAAGGGAAACATTACGTTGTATCAGTGCTGTTATATATTTGAAATCTCAGTGCACATATATATATATTTTCTAGCAATACCAAGCTTTGATCTCAAACAGAACATATCCACATTACCCTCAGGATAACTGAACAATAATACCTGACAGTGGGTCACCCGGTTCAATCCATCCATCTTGGCACCAAAATCGAAAGTTCTGGGTAGCTCCAGCTTGCCAAATAAAAACTGAATGATTATGATTTATGCACCTAGGTATTATCCCTGTGCAGATCATGATGGTTATACTGTACCTATTGCCAACTTTGCTAGCTGCATCACAGAAATTAACACCTAAAGGGTTGAAGCACAAAATATTCAGTACTTACTATGAGTAAAGGAAAATCATAAAAATTATATCTATGGACTTGCAAAGACAATCAAGAGCAACGGCTGATGTGAAAGCTTTCATTGGCTGTATATATGACTCGTCTTTTCCATCAAATTGTCACTGATAGCACAAACATTTGTGATTTGGAACCAATTGGACAGAAAAATAGGATGCAAATTTATGTCCTCTCGCATGAAACATGTCAGCTGCAAAAATCATGTCATGTAATAGAAGCTACCATTAATCATGTAGTGCAAGAGGCCACAAACACGCTCCATTTGGATCACCCTGGTAGCAGCCAAGCCCTCTACTGTTCCGCCAGCAGTGAAGCCCCAGTGGTCCAGCCTGAGTTTTTGCATGGTTCATCTTCTCTGCACTGAACACTTTGGAGATGAGATTCTTTGTCTTCTCTGCTTTTGGAAAAAGAAAAAACATAAAAAGGCCTAGTTCTGATCCGTCGGTTACTTTAATTTGCCTCTAGTTCTGATCAATCATGCATACCCGTAGTACCAGGGCATTTTCTGATCATCGTTGTTACTATTTTATTTCACATTTAAATTCTGTGCGTAACTTGAACTCTGCATGTCCTCCTCGTCCTCAGACGTTTTGATCCCAGCCATACATTCCCTGAATGTTATGTTATTTGTAGTAGTATGATGCCTTCATGCCTGAGAGGGACCCTGCTTTCTTTCCGGCCGGTTTTAGCTGTCCTGTACTCACACCATGGGAGTTGGTTGGATCCTAAGTGGAGGCCTTTAGTGCGTCTAGCCTGCCTTCAACACTGGAGCTACAAGAAGATTGAATCAAACCTATATATAGTCAGTTCTTGTCAAGATCGATCGAGCCTCTTCTCGAGCTCCCGGGTCCTGATGTGTCCTGTGTACCTCAACCTCAATGCACCGTTCCTCTCCCCTTGCAGCCTCCTCTCTGCTGCATAAATCATATACTGCATTTGCAGCAATATAAATGCCGGTCTCAGTACTCCACACCTTACAGTAGTAAAATATCTAGCTGATTCTCTACGGTTCTACATGCACATTGAATACTGGAGAGTACCTAAAACCAAAAGAAGAGAAGGAGCAAGGATGTACACGCCTGCTGGAAAGTACATACAACTGAAAGAAGAAAAGGAGCAAGGATGTACGCACATGTTCCCTAAGCAGCCTCTCCACCTTACCATGCTGGCTAAGAAGAATCCCTGATCCTCCCAGTCTCTCACTTGACGTTCTGCTCCCTCTTCCCCAAGCTCGCACCTGCACCTTCTTCTCCCTACCTCTCCTCCTCCCTGAATCCTCCTCTTTCTCTCTTTTCCACCAGGGAAAACTGAAGAGCCGGCATGGCTTGGAGCTATCTACCTGCAAGGAATTCGTGCTGCCACGCCGGATCCCTCCGTCTCACGCGCCCGTCTGCCGTCGCCTAGCTCCGGCGAGCTCCTGCCTAGGTCGCCGGATCCCTCACTCCGGCTTTCCTCGTCGCCACCGGCGACCCCCGCCTCGCCGCCCGCTTTCGGATCAGCCTCCCCAACCCCTGCCATGCACGGATCCGCCCCTGCAAGCTCCAGCCACCGCCGTCTGTTCTGCATCGAGCTGCTGTGCCACCCCCAACCGCTCGAGCCGCCGCATTGAACCGAGCCAGAAGGTGCGCTCGAGCATCATCTGCGTGTAGCCGGTCGGGGAGGGGTAGGCGCGCCGGCGTGGTGGCCGGTGGTGGCGCACGGCGGCGCGCGGTGAGGGGCGTGGCAGGGGTTGGAGATGGGATTGGGAGGCAGGGCGTGCGGGGAGAGGGGGGCTGATTTTCTTTCCTTTTCTCTGGCGTACCGGTTCGTGTTAACTTATTGTGAGGACTGCGCGTACAATACCGAAGTCAACAGGGGTTTCTTTACAAAAGTGCACGACGGTGAATCCGGAGACCCAATCCGTGCTTTATTATTAGGGAGAGACTAGCAAAAAAAAAAGCCCGTGCGTTGCAACGGGAGACAAAAATCATAACTAAGTAGAGTGTGTTTTTTCACATAACTTCATTTCAAAAATAATAAATAGCTCACAGGTAATTCATAGTGCATACCATCAAATTTTACAACCTTTAATATCATGTAACTTTTTTGTCTGGCTAACAAAATCACTTTGATATTATTTTTAAAACTACATCTTTTTGGTCTACGGATGTATACAATTTAAAACCTTAAGAACTTATGGACATTTTTAAAATAAAGAATTAATGTTTGCATGATTTAAAAATTATATTTATATAATACATAATTAAATTAATGTTTTATTACTCATACCATTATTTCTCTAAAACATAAATTTAAGTTGTTAAATTTTGATCCACTGACAATTTTTAGATTTAGATTCTTTTACTAATCAAACTTCAGTCATGTTAACTTTTTTTGAGAAGAAATACCATGTGCATACTCTAGAAATCCAACCACAAAATTTGAATACACTTGATGTGTTACCGGCCAACTACTTGGGCCTGACTAACCCCTCGCAGGAAAGCCCACCTAACTCCTAAGGCCCAGCCACCCCGATACTCTAGTCTCTATAAACCTAGTCCGATCCCCTCCAGCCTCTCGATCCCTCATCTCCACCCCAGCGCCGTCACACACACGCACAGAGGGCGGGCACCGGGCAGTGCCTAGTGCCCCTCCGACGTCCACTCTCCTCTGACTGCCGCCTCCTTCCATGCTCCTCCTCTCATTCTCTTCCCGACCACGCAGCTCCTGTTGCCTCTGCCCATGGTGTCTCTCCGACTCCCTCTTCTCATGGCGCCCTTGCTCCTCCTCTGTTGCTCGACCGCCGTGGTTCCAGCTAGGAGGTAGCTTCCATTGCTCTATGTATATTGATGTGCTTGCAGGGTGACATGGTGAAAGGACATGCGGTGCCCCCATGTGTGGTTTTGGTAATTGATGACAATCTCTATGGATTAATGGTTGCCTTGAGTTATATTTGAAGGGTTTGTCCATAGGCCTTTCTTGGAGTCCATTTGTTGGTTTCAAGGAGAGTTTGTGATGACCAAGTTGCTATTAAGGAATTATCCAGAGATTGGTCTTATGAGTGTTGAGCTTATTGCAAGCATGTCTTGAAGAATAAGATTGTGTGATCATTCATGTCCACCTTCAAGACATCATCCAAATGAAGAGAGTTGGAAATATTCAACACACAAAGCGTACAAGATGTACAGAGGGATCAAGTGATCCCATGGTATGGTAAGCATTGTCCATTACGCTTTGTGTGCTAACCCATGTCTTCGTGAGAGTTCTTTGTGGGGTTAGGTTGCGGTGTGCAAGTTCAAGTGATGCATCACGAAGAGATCAAGTGCTTGAAGCTTGCCGTCCATTGTGGTGACAATGGACTTGTGAAGATAATGGAAGAGAGGCTCACCCACAGTAGAGTATGGGGAGCAATCAACTAGTCTTCTTGAGCCAACGCAATCAAGAAAGGTGGTCCAACTTGAGGAGTCAAGATCATCATCGTCTAGCTCAAGTGGACCATGTGCAAAACAAAGGTTTGCCCTTGATAGGTTTTCTAGTTTACCGGTCTCATGATGGTAGTTGGGAGACCGGGTTATAGGATCGATTGCCGTACTATCAAGGGGGCTCTCGATGAGTAGCTTGATCGTATCATTCGTAGAGAGCTCAAACCATTGCATCCTTGCATCATCTTTTGGATTCTTGTTTGGTTCTTCTCCTTGTGAGATTTGGAGCTTATGGTCATTTTATGACAAGCTCGAGTTCATCAGCGGAGTTCTCATGCATCTTCTATGATGTTTTCGATGTTGGAGGGTATGCCGGTTCTTCTCGGTTGGAGGTTTCACTCCTTTGTTTGCTAAGCATACCTCCCTGCCTCTTCTTACTATAACGATCGCTGTTTTGATGCTACTCGTTGTCTTGTTTCAAACAAGCTTGAGTTTGCTCAATTCGAGCTCATATGAAGAAGTTATGGCGATTCTGGTTTTCCTAGAGTATTCTTTGTCTTCGTGGTTGTGGCTTAAGATTGGTGCCAGCGGTAGTACCGTGACCCTCAGCGGTAGTACCGCTGAAGCTCCTCAGTGGTAGTACCGCTCTCGGAATGATAATGCCGCTCAAGCGGTAATACCGCTCTCCGAACAGTAGTACCGCTTGGGAGTTTCGGTACCGTAGTACCATTGTGTGTGCAGGCTACTTCGCCTCGATTCTCAAGCGAAGTTTTTCAGTGTCGGGTTTTTTGGCACTAGCGGCGGCGATGAGAAGCGGTAGTACCGCTCTACTCCATGATGTAGTACCGCTCTGGGGCCGATGTCTGTCTTTCTCTTCAGTAGCAGTAGTACTCATTTGGATAGGAAGCGGTAGTACCGCCCTCAGTGATAGTACCGCCCTTCCTAGCGGTAGTACTGCTCTGTCTTGGGCTGTTCGATGGGGTAACGGTTGGATTTTCCCCTCCTATAAAAGGGTCTTCTTCCCCATTGAACCTTATCCTTTGAGCTCGTGTTCTTCCCCATTGTTGACCTTCTCCGAGCTTGCTATCTCTCAATCCCTCCATGGATTCTTGCTAGTTTTTGGGGAAAAGAGAGAGATCTAGATCCACATTTCCACCAATCACTTTCTCCTCTTTGTGAGGGAACCCCTTGGATCTAGTTCTTGGAGTTCTTGGTGTTCTCCTTCTTGTTCTTCCTCTCATTTTCCTCCCTAGCATTAGTTGCTTTGGTGGGATTTGAGAGAGAAGGACTTGGGCACTCCGTGTGCCCTTGCCATTACATTTGGTGCATCGGTTTGAGTTCTCCACGGTGATACGTGGAAGTTACAAGTTGAGAAGCTTATTACTCTTGGGTGCTTGGTGCCCTTGAGCTTGTTCCTCTTGGGTGCTTGGGCGCCCTAGGCAGTTAGTAGTGTTAGAGCTCAATCATTGTGGTGTAAAGCTCGGCAAGCGTCGGGTCTCCAATTAGGTTGTGGAGATCGCCCGAGCAATTTGATGAGTTCCGTGACCGCCTCAAGGGTTGCCAAAGTGTCTGGGTTGGTGACCGCCCCAAGGGTTGCCATTTGTGCAGGTTCGGTGACCGCCTCAAGGGTCCCTTAGTGGAATCACGGCATCTTGCATTCTGCGAGGCGTGAGGAGATTCTGGTGGCCCTAGTGGCTTCTTGGGAGCATTGTGCCTCCACACCGCTCCAAGCGGAGATTAGCATCCGCAAGGGTGTGAACCGGGATACATCGTCGTCTCCGCGTGCCTCGGTTATCTCTTACCCGAGCCCCTTTACTTATGCACTTTACTTTGTGATAGCCATATTGTTCTTTGTCATATATCTTGCTATCACATAGTTGCTTATCTTGCTTAGCATAAGTTGTTGGTGCACATAGGTGAGCCTAGTTGTTGTAGGTTTTGTGCTTGACAAATTAACCGTTAGGTTTATTCCGCATTTGTTCAAGCCTAAACCGTAATTATTTTAAAGCGCCTATTCACCCCCCCCCCTCTAGGCGACATCCTCGATCTTTCAGCGATCTTCTGAGTTAAATCCCAGCCTCCCTAACCAGACGTACAGTTGTCACAATAACTGGAACTGGTCTACCAAATCCTTGTCTTCACCAAGCAACTCGTTCTATCCCTCCCTTCCCTTTACTTACAGTATGTCTTCGTGAAGTCATTTCCTGCTTGCATGATCTGAGTGTCTTCACAGCTTGAAGACTGTTTACTGTTTGGCTTCGTACTATCTTTCATTTTGATCCATACTACCTAGCTGTTGATAGTCTTCGTGCTTTCACTTCATTGCTTACTTGACTATGGCTTGTCTAGTGTAGTCTACCTTCCGTTGCATATCAATAGGTTCATTTCTACTGGTTGTCTTCAAAGCCCCCGTGTTTTGAAGACTTTCATAAAAATCACCTATTCACCCCCCCCCCCTCTCTAGTCGATAACTAGCACTTTCACACCCAATCCCCTCAAAACCCCTTGAAACCCCAAAATTCTTCCATCCACGATCCTCTTTGTATATAAGTGTTGTTTGGTAGAGAGGTTTGCATATATCGATATAAAATGGTGCAGAACATCCAAAAACCCAATCTTTACAAACAAAACAGCATCATAGCAGAAAAAATTGCTACAGGTAGAATCCACACACAAAACTAAACATCTTGCTATAGAACTGTAGAAGCCCTGTGGTGATCGTCAAGCTCGTGCTAGGTGACGTCGCTCTGGCAGCCATAGTGGGAGCACTTTATCATTGCCGACGAGACAATATCATACACTGCAAGTCAACAGACAAAGCCTCCGCTGTGCTTGCGAGTTAGGCACTATCCGTCGGGGAACTCGGCAAGGCATGTGCCACAAGCTAAATGTCCACCATTGCACTGCACAAATTCAAGATCATAGCAAGAGGTTAGTATTAATGCAGTCTTTCTCAGCTAAGTGGAAAAATAGAAACAAAATGTGTAAGATCTTATCCGTGAACTGATTAAGATTCAGGCAAGGGAAAACTCAGAACAGGCATGTAAGATGAAACATAATCATTCGAACTAGAAACAAACATCTGTCTGCCTGACCAATCGACTGACCGATTACGACTTTTACAATACAAGTTATAAAGAATGTTTATAAGCACAATTTCATCCAGCCAAACATGTGCAACTGAACGAGCATCTGACCCTATGTATAAACAAAAACGAATACAAATAAAAATGAATATACACAAAGCCTGGGATAATATATTTTTTCTAAGCTTGGTAGAATATTGCCAATATAATTGTTTAGAATTGAGATCGAGAGAGAACCAATAATCGATGTAAAATAACCAGTGTATCCTTTATTAGATGAAATCTGCTATTTATACAAAGGGAAGAGACACCACTAGGAAGGTGTCTGTTCAGGGAGGTGTCTATTCAGCACGGAACCAACGCGTCACATGCAACTGCCCGTGGTTAACAAAAGCAGGGATTATCCCTTAATTAACATTTATTAATTAATCCTAACAACAATATCTACATATTTGGAGACTGCTGCTACTGCCTAGGGTCGGCTAACTCTCGATACTTCTGTGTTCGCATACTTAGCTAACCTATCTATCATCCCATACAATCAATTTGCTTGCTTTATAATTCCATTTTTTTTAAATACTATGTTCACCTCCCCCAAAAAAAAAATTTACCAGGTTTCAATTGCCAACAAACCATTGGTGCCAAAAGCAAATAGTAAGTACTATAAGATGGAGCATCTAAACTAGCACCTTTGGGAGAACATCATAGGTTCTCATTTAGAAAATAATCATACTCTTGAGATCACAATTCAAGAGCATAACCATACATGTCATTCTAACATTTTCAAGAAGCTATATGCAGACTGATAAAAGATAGAAATTAACAAAATACTCAAATTAGGAGATGCCACGGTGGAGATAGTACTAGTAGACTAGCTAGATGACACATATAATATGAGAGTGAATAACCAATGTTGCCATAAATAAGAACCAATCTACGTGATGCCGCCAAGAAACTACAGCCAGAGGACTATTTGCTTCACAAGAAGTGCACAACAGTCAGACTTGTAACTTGTAGGCAATAAACAGGGAGGCGAGCAAGTAGTCCATATCTCTACTACTGTTTAGGAAACAACTGGTGATTAAAAATGAACAACAACTCTAGAACTTAAATCAAGAGCTAGACTAGAGTTAAATCAAGACCTACGTCAACGGTATTCAACGAAATCTTCAAAGGTTAACACAACTTATGTCTTTAGAACTGAAACTTCCTAGAATACAGATGGACTTTTCAGGGTGTTGATTGGTTCAGAGTTCATAGTCCAACAGAGAAACATCTCTGCCGGTTCAGAGTCGTTGTCTGCAGAGATTTACAGAGAAACACGAGCTTGCGCAATAGATCATAGCAAGAATAGAAAGCGCTATTACTATTTCTCCAGATCATGAAATGTGATCCCACACTACCAGCACAAGTTACAAGATGATAGAGTCTGAAACAGCTAACTACAAAGCACCATCAATCCATCCACAAAGAAAGGGACGACCTAATTAGACGGAGGTGAACTTGGCGACGGCCTTGGTGCCCTCGGAGACGGCGTGCTTGGCGAGTTTGCCGGGGAGGACGAGGCGACGGCCATGGTCGGGCGGATGGAAAAACCTAGATGACAAGGGGAAAGGGGGAAGGCGAGGCGAGGGGAGACGAGGACTTACCGCCGGGGGTATGCTCGAGGAGGTATGCCGGCGTCGAGGCGTCGGGTAGTGGCGTCTTGAGGTGGAGTCGGGCGGCGGCCGCGTCGTTTCCTCCAAATCCCCGAGTCACCCCTCGAGGGAGGGCTGAAAACCGCGTGGAAAGGAGGGTATCGCAGGGGGCTCGAAGGGGTTGGGCCGCGGAAACCCCGTGTACCAAAATGCCCTCAGGGTTTTGCGAGGCTTCTGGGCCATGGGAGGAAAATCCGCTAAATCTCTCTAAATCCACTTCTGGCAAACGAGGCCTAAGGCTGGTCATAGTGCAAAGTAACATAATAGTAGTGTTATAGAGGACTTCATTTATTAGCTTGTAGACTCATCTTGTCTTGGAAAGCGCTATGTTACAGTAACTATATTACCATTTCTCATTAACTACAATGCTACGTAAGCAAAATTTTCTTAAAATGTGCTATGTTACTAACTAAGTTACTCCCATCATGGCTAGACTAAAAGAAATTCTCTCCATCCATTGCCGCCGCCCTCGCCGACTCAAAACCACGCAGGGTGGGCGTAACAAAACCATGGGAGCAGGTCAGGGTTGAGGAGCAGGCAAGCCTCGCCCCCCTAAAAAAAAACCCGCAAAAGAAAATCTCCAGCCATGGCCGCCTCCCTGCCCGACTGGATGATGCCCGAGCGCTTCGTGTTCTGCAGGGAGTCCTTCCCGAACAGTGAGGGCGCGCCCTTCATCAAGGCCGACGGCACCAGCTCTCAAGGCGGCAGCTTCTCCGTCGCCTTCCTCATCCTCCAGCCCCCGGGCATCTCCCGCCTATACCTGCAGTGGCCGGGCGGCCCAAAGGAAGGCTCTCAGTGCGTTCTCGTAGCGGCACACCGCAATCTCGTCCTGTTCAGGCTCACCCCAGAACCTCTAATCACCCGCGAGGCCCCCTTCGTGGATTTCCGACAGGACCACTTCATCTGCGGAGCCCAATCCTCGCCGTCCCAGCAGTCGCTGCTGCTCCAAAAGATCCCCAAGTGCGACATACCTGGGCTCTTGGATTGGAGGGATGGGAAGAAGGTGACCACGCCGCGCTCGTTTGATCTTAACCCCGTTAGCATCTTGTGCCGCGGAGAAGAAGAATTCGCCTTGGCGCAGTTGAACTTCCGTAGATCCAACGGCGAGTGGGGCAAGATTGAGGCTGAGCTGTGTGTCCTCCGCTCCAAAGTAAGCAATCGTCGTCACCAATGGAAGAGTGAGAAGTGGCTGCCGGTCCAGTGCGAAGGGCATGAAAGATCTGATTTGGAAAATTGGAGAACCGATAGAGTGGTTCCGTTCAACAAGTATTTGGGTTGGGTTAATTACGGCGGGGGAGGTATCATATTCTGTGAGGTGTTCAAACAAAAGCCTGACATTTTTTACCTCCGACTACCTATACTCGAGCATTGCTTACATCAACCTCCATTGAGATTCCAGGAGGCCAGCCGCGTTGTGGGTGTAACCAAAGGCAGCATGGGTTGTGATGAGCTGAGGTTTGTTGATGTAGTCTGTCAGGATAGTAACATTACTGATCCACTAGGCTCTGGTGACAAGGAGGGTTTCACTCTCGCCTACTATGCTTTGAGGATAACACAGAGTGGTGGCATGGAGTGGGATATGCTTTTCTTCATCACATGCTATGAATTGTGGAGTATCAACCCTGAACTCCCGCATGAACTTCTGAAGCATCCTGTTGTAAGTATGGAGGACCCAAATGTGGTATATTTTCTGATGTCGGAGCGTCTGGAACATGTTGACAAGGTTTCCGTAGTTACTCTTGATATGAGTACCAAAAAGCTGCTTTCAGTTCATCCATATATTAATGGAAAGGAAGACCTCTTGGGCAAAGACGCTGACATGGTTCGGCGAAACGCCACTTTTCTCCAAACCTTTCTTCCCTCAGAACTTCCTAAGTTCTTAAAATCCCACCAGGTATTTGCATCCCAAATTTATATTTGTGCCCTGTGTACAAGCTGTTGCTTTGTTTGTCATTTATGCGAGTGGTATTTGTTCAGCTTAGTAGTGGTGATAATGGCGTTCTAATAGATTAGAAGAGTACAAGAAATTGCTTGACTGTTTTTGTGATGTCATAATTTGAATTAAAATGATATCTACCACATTTGTATAATAAAAAATAAAAATGACACATCTGTGCAGTTGATTTTGTGTCCACCTTGCATGCAAATCGCCAAGCTCTGCATTTAAATTTAAGTAGAGTCTCACCGCTGATGATAGAAAGAGATCACCGCTGTTCAGTAACTGTCGGTGCCAATAGCATAATCAAACTTTGTCACAACGAAATACGTACTCATTTTATCACCTGTGTTCCTGCTGTGAGCAATTGTTGCTTACTTATGGCACAACGAAGAGAATTAGAAATTGAAAACTACGACCAAAACCCTATAGCAAGTACAGTTTTGGGAGGCTGTCACTTGAGGTCTAGCCCTTCTTTGTCTTTTCTTCTTATTTTCATGGACCATTTTCTCTGTTTGGTTCAGTTAGAGTTCGTGGTGCTCTGCCTGAATCCTTCAGGGTTCACCGGCACTATTCTATACTGTACTTTGGAGCTTTTAGTCCCTTTCCCTCCCCTTATATGAATTGACAGTGCTCCTGCCATTGCCCGTAAAAAAAGTACAGTTTTTTTTCTGAGTGGATGTTGACATCAGTTTGCTTACCACGCTCGCCGCGCGATGTATAACAAGTACAGTTTTTAGTTGAAAGTGGTCACAACTGTATTCATTGATACAAGTATCTATCATTCATGTGTTCAAAAATACTGAAATATGTATTAATTAGCAAGGCTGTGGGGAAAGTAGCAACTATTTTGTGTTCTTTTATTTGCTACAATGATTTCGTTACATGTCATTATTTATGAGCTTTTTGTTTTAGATTTCATAGCTCAAGTAAAGGTGCGAAGAAGATGAAATCAGGCGACCAAGTCCCTATGCTAAGACTAAGGACTGAAGCAAACCAGTTATACGATATTGGAACTTATTAGTAGTTTGATCAGTATCTGTAATGGACTTGTAATGTCCTGTGATTATGACCTCTATGTATTTTGGGTACTGATATGTAGCAATTGCCGAGACCTCTATGGGCACACGATTCTGTGGCATCTCGACACGGCTGAGACCTAATGCTGATATGTAGGACTTCAGTAGTGTTGTATTACCGATTTATGACCTGATGCTTTCTTAATGATCATGTTCATGGTACTTGTGATTTTACCAGACCCAGCCGTGCAAATATTTGTTCTGTTCTGAAGTTTTTATTCAGTAGTATAGCTACTTCAATCTGTATATAGTCATGAATTGACCAGATCTTCAGTACACGCGTCAAGGTTTTCATGTTTGGTATTAACACTCATGGTTGACAAAGCTCATATCTTTTGTTCAGAAGAATGTCTTGTTGGGCTTGTAAGTTACTACACTGGTTTGGGCAGCAAAACCGAACTGCAAATGGGCCCTTAATTTCTTAGTGATCAGCAAGTTGGTGTGCCTGGGTGATCCAGTGAGAAATTTGATCAATGAAGCCTGCATATCAAAAATAGATGAGCAGTATCAACTTGCCTGACCACTATGCACTATGAATTCAAGTTGAAGTGTCAATGTTATGCTATTAGTTTCAAAAGATCTTATTTGTTTACACTCTTCATGCCAGGTCACTATGTGCTCCATCATCTTCTGCTTGCACGACTTGATACTACGACCATAAATGAGATGCATATTCAGCATGGTGATGCATGCCTAACAAAAATCAAATGGCCATGTGTTAAATTTTTGGTTATAATCCAATCAAGGTGAGCAGCAGCCAGCAGGGCAGCGTTCCTAGTTGATGATTATTCATGTGTATCAACTCGCTGCTGCTGCTTTTTATAGCTGGTAGTTCAGCAGGGTAGGGGGAGGTTTGGTGTTGTGGCTCTCCTGGACAGTGAGGAGATGGTTTTCTGTGTTAAGGCTCTGAGATTTACATGCTAAAGATTAGTTTGAGTATGCTTGTTGCTCCTGATGCTTGTTTTTTTTCTATAGCTTTCAGTATGCAGCAGCTTTATGGCCCTTCTGACTTAGGCCATTGTTGAGCTAAAGCTGGTCAGGGTTACAACTTCTTCATGAAGGTTGTCAGGGTTAAAACTCGTATATAATTATAGTCTTTTTTTATGGAGGCGGACTGTAGTTGATCTTCAGGTATGACTTGGGGATCAGCAGCCATTTATTCAGATTACGGCTTTGCCAAGTGCTAATGATAGTAGTAATAGCAGCAGCAGCGGTAGCTTGATGCATGCATACATGTTTGGTAGTATAGTATTCTTACTCCCTCCTATTCAAATTAATTGAAGCAGCCTCTATACAATGTCCTCTATAGATTGTATAGAGGCTGCGTCAATTAATTTGAATAGGAAGGAGTAGTTTTATTGCTCTGTTTTGCTATCTTGATCATTCCAACTTGTCAGTTTTATAGTATTGTTAGTTTTGTTAAAGTTGATACTTGTCGTACTCTAGTCTGGTTTTGATTAGGTGCCTATCCCCCATTATTACTGTTGAAGATTTAAGTAACGTCTGCAGGTGTTGGGAAAGCATCAAACACACTAACATTTGTCAAAGTAACCTGAGTAAGATCTTGAGCCCTTCAAGGTTTATGCTTCAAAATCAATTCACCATTCAAAATCAAAACTGACAAGCCCTACAAGAGTAAATTAGTTTTCGAGAAGGTGACATACTCACATCCATAGACCACATTAGCACAATGCCAGCAAATAAGACGAGCATTTTTTTTTTGGTAGCACTGCTTGGCGACCCGTAAATAGGCTATGTCAGGAATATTTTTTGTATTCTGTGGAGTAATGAGCAAATGTACACTATTAAGACCTTGGGGCTCACTTGAAGTGACAGGATCGAACTCAGATTTTGACTATGATTAGCCCAAAAGTGGTAGAACCTGGTGAACTGTATAAAGTCCCTTATAGTACGAGAAAAATACAAAGGGTCCACGACTAAGTAAATATAAATCAAATACCCCCTCAAACTCATAATGTATCAACAACACTGAGTTTAAAGAGATAGAAGCCATGATGTGCTTAGTCTGGGCCATCATAAAAAGAACATCAACGGTACCTCTGAAGGCACATACTAAAGAGAAATAATCTGATCATGCACACCCAACACTTACAAAAGAAGTATCAACACCAATATGCTTGGTGAGTTCTGTCGGATTTCGGGTTCCGGCAAACCCTTGTGAGGTTCGAACTCTGGGGTGCGCATGAAGAACACTCTCTTCCTAGCTCGCTCGCTCAACGATCTCACGGCCTAGCTCGACGGACCCGAAGAACAAGAGACACAGGAGTTTATACTGGTTCTGGCCACCTTGCGGTGTAATACCCTACTCCAGTGTGTGATGGATTGCCTCGAGGGGCCGAGGATGAGCTAGTACAGTGGATAAACAGCCTCAGGAGGTGAGGTGTTCTTGGGCTCGATGAGCTGGTGAGATGGTCCGGGTGGAAACGATCCGTCCGGTCTATGGTGGTGGCTAAGTCCTATTTATAGTGGCCTTGGTCCTCTTCCCAAATGTTAGGCAGGAAGGGATCTCACAACGGCCAAGTTTGAAGGGGGACAACTAGTACAAGCTATCCCGACAAAAGGTGGTCTTCGCCTGCCAAAGGCTCTGGTGGTGATGCTGTTGTGGGCTCCGTGATGACCTCTGTCCTGCTGGTCCTGGTCTTGTTGCACCGATATGGAAATCTTTGCCCGATGCCTCGGGACCCCGCGCCTGCGCTTGCCTCCTTAGCACCAAAGAGGAAACTGGTACACTGCGCCCGTTGGCGCCCGCCTGGCCTTGGTCGTCATGGCTCACGTCACGCGAACCTCGCGAGGTGTCCCTTGCATAGATATCTCCGCTCCTCGGGAGACAGCCTAGTGAGGCCACTCCTAGGGAGGTCTTGGTGTCGTCTGCCTCGCGAGGCTTGGCCCCTCGTGAGGGTCTTGTGTTGTCGCTGCTGAAGCTGGGCCGTTCCAGGCCGTTGGTGGAGCCATGCCTCGGGCCGCAGGCAGGCAAGTCCGGGCACCCCCGGGCCCAGAACACCGACGGTAGCCCCCGGGCCCAAGGCGCGTTTGGACTTGGCTTCGAGGCGAAGCCAAAGGGCAAGTGCGGAGCGCGGAGGGACCCAACCGCCTGCGGCCCCGGTCGACGCGTGGCGATTGGTGGTACGTGGGCGCCTCCACTCCCCCACGCGGCCTTGATATCCGCTAGGCTAGGAGGCCGCCGTTGCCAACACAGCTCCGCCTCCATTGCTGGCAACGCGCTCCCACAGCTCCTCCGTCTCTCAAAAACAGCAGTTTCCTCCCGTGGCCTGACCCGGCACCAATCCTCTCTGCTGCCATGGCCCCGAGCTAGAAGAAGAAGATGGGGAAAGAAGAAGGCCCATACCTAAGCCCAGACGCTGCCGGTCCTCGAGCCCGCCATCGAGCGGTCAGTGGTGCTCAACCAGGAAGCGATGGGCAAGGTTCGCCCCGCGCTCGCCGCAGGTTCCAATGAATGGAAGGCGATGGTGGCCTGGCCTGCTTCGCGCGCCGCGATTGATAGGACGGCTACCGAGATCCCCATTCCTCTTCACGCCCTCTGGGCTGGCTTAATTCCCCCCTTCTCCGATTTCTTCAATGTTGTGCTCTCGCATTACCAAGTCAATGCGCTGCACCTGGATCCACAGTCCATCATCCTCCTCGCCGTCTTCGCCTTCGTTTGCAAGGCCATGGTGGGCATTGCCCCTTCCGTGGCTTTGCTTTGCCATTTCTTCTTGCTGCATCTGACCGACGCCTGCTAGCGCTCGTGGTGCGTGACCCTCCAAGCCGTTGCGGCAACGGCTAGCTCGAGGATTAACTTTGAGCTCTCACCAGTCGTGGACAGATTTCAGAAGCGGTGGGTATTCGTGGATGCTGGCGTGCTCAGCCCCCTGCTCCTGCTCCCGCGAGCATCGGCTGTCCCTAGCTCCGGCTGGGGGCATGCGAAGCTCGTCGACCGCCGGCTTGCCCACGTCTGGCGTCGACTAGCCAGGTTGAAGAACCTTGGGGTGACGGTGCCTATGGTTGTGAAGGAGTTCATCCGGTGCCGCATTGCTCCACTCTAGCGTCACTCCCGACAGATGTGGACCTTCTCCGGCAGCAGGAACCCCATAAGGCTTCACGCGTCCGCGCTTCCTCCCAAGGCGCTGCAGACGGTACTCGAGCTCTTGACAGGTGACCCAGCGCCAGCTAACCTGCCGGAGGAGGGCTGCCTCTTGTACTGCTGCTCGAACAAGGTAGAGTTCGTGAGGCAGATGCCCCCCCCCCCTTCGACGAATGGGGACTGCACCCGGTCGGCCTTGAAGGGTCTCACGAGAGCCCGAATCTTGTGGTTCCCTTGCCTGCCATCACCTGGCGCTCACCCCGGAAGTGGGTGCAGGGGGGCGAGCACCGTCGAATGCCAACGAAGTGGCCACCAAGGAGGCAACGCTGGTCGCGGCTCCTGAGGTGGCAGCTCCTGAAGCTCGGGCGAGCTGCCTCAAGGCGGCGGTTGATACGTCTCCAACGTATCTATAATTTTTGATTGCTCCATGCTATATTATTTACTAATTTGGACAATATTGGGCTTTATTATCCACTTTTATATTATTTTTGAGACTAACCTTATAACCGGAGGCCCAGCCCAGAATTGCTGTTTTTTGCCTATTTCAGAGTTCCGCAGAAAAAGAATATCAAACGGAGTCCAAACGGAATGAAACCTTCGGGAGCGTGATTTTGGAGCGAACATGATCCAGAGACTTGGACCCACGAAGAGAAGCTTCCAGGAGGCCACGAGGTAGGGGGCGCGCCTACCCCCCAGGGCGCGCCCTCCACCCTCGTGGGCCCCACGTTGCTCCACCGACGTACTTCTTCCTCCTATATATACCTACGTACCCCCAAACGATTAGAGATGGAGCCAAAAACCTAATTCCACCGCCGCAACCTTCTGTACCCACGAGATCCCATCTTGGGGCCTGTTCCAGAGCTCCGACGGAGGGGCATCCATCACGGAGGGCTTCTACATCAACACCATAGCCTCTCTGATGAAGTGTGAGTAGTTTACCTCAGACCTTCGGGTCCATAGTTAGTAGCTAGATGGCTTATTCTCTCTTTTTGGATCTCAATACAATGTTCTCCCCCTCTCTCGTGGAGATCTATTCGATGTAATCTTCTTTTTGCGGTGTTTTTGTTGAGATCGATGAATTGTGGGTTTATGATCAAGATTATCTATGAACAATATTTGAATCTTCTCTAAATTCTTTTATGTATGATTGGTTATCTTTGCAAGTCTCTTCGAATTATCAGTTTGGTTTGGCCTACTAGATTGATCTTTCTTGCAATGGGAGAAGTGCTTAGCTTTGGGTTCAATCTTGCGTTGTCCTTTCCCAATGTGATGAGGGCAGCAAGGCACGATTGTATTGTTGCCATCGAGGATAACAAGATGGGGTTTTTATCATATTGCATGAATTTACCCTCTACATCATGTCATCTTGCTTAAGGCGTTACTCTGTTTTCATGAACTTAATACTCTAGATGCATGTTGGATAGCGGTCGATGAGTGGAGTAATAGTAGTAGATGCAGGCAGGAGTCGGTCTACTTGTTTCAGACGTGATGCCTATATACATGATCATACCTAGATATTCTCATAACTATGCTCAATTCTGTCAATTGCTCAATAGTAATTCGTTCACCCACCGTAAAATACTTATGCTCTTGAGAGAAGCCACTAGTGAAACCTATGGCCCCCGGGTCTATCTTCATCATATTAATCTTCCAACACTTAGTTATTTCCTTTGCTTTTATTTTGCTTTGCATCTTTATCACAAAAATACCAAAAATATTAATCCTATCATATCTATCAGATCTCACTCTCGTAAGTGACCGTGAAGGGATTGACAACCCCTTATCGCGTTGGTTGCGGGGAGTTATTTGCTTTGTGTAGGTACGAGGGACTCGCGTAGCCTCCTATTGGATTGATACCTTGGTTCTCAAAAACTGAGGGAAATACTTACGCTACTTTGCTGCATCACCCTTTCCTCTTAAAGGGAAAACCAACACAGTGCTCAAGAGGTAGCAGCGGTAGGAGGGCCGACGCGGTCCGAGGCTCCCGAGGTGGAAGCCCCCGAGGCTCAAGCGGGCCGTCATGGGCGGAGGCTGAGGAGTCGATGCAGCTTGACGCCCCCGAGGTCGCCCGCTCAGGAGCCCTGCCAACTCCCCCAGGCGACGGCGGTCGTGCCCAGGGCTTTGGCCAGCTTCGCGTGAACTTCGGAGCACTCCGCAAGAGAAAAGTGTTGGAAATATGCCCTAGAGGCAATAATAAAAGCATTATTATTATATTTCCTTGTTCATGATAATTGTCTTTTATTCATGCTATAACTGTATTATCGGAAATCGTAATACGTGTGAATACATAGACTACAATCGTCCTAGTAAGCCTCTAGTTGACTAGCTCGTTGGTCAACAGATAGTCATGGTTTCGACTATGGACATCGGATGTCATTGACAGCGGGATCACGTCATTAGGAGAATGGCGTGATGGACAAGACAATCCTAAGCATAGCACAAGATCGTGTAGTTCGTTTTGCTAGAGCTTTTCCAATGTCAAGTATCTCTTCCTTAGACCATGAGATCGTGCAATTCCGGATACCGTAGGAGTGCTTTGGGTGTATCAAGCGTCACTGGCGTGGCTGGGTGACTATAAAGGTGCACTACGGTATCTCCGAAAGTGACCATTGGGTTGACACGGATCGAGGCGGGATTTGTCACTCCGTATGACGGAGAGGTATCACTGGGCCCACTTTCGGTAATGCATCATCATAATGAGCTCAAAGTGACCAAGTGTCGGTCACGGGATCATGCATTCTGATCTGAGTAAAGTGACTTGCGATGCGAGACTAAGCGAGGTATTGGGATACCGACGATCAAGTCTCGGGCAAGTAACATACCGTCGACAAAGGGAATAGAATACGAGGTTGCTTGAACCCTTGACATCGTGGTTCATCCGATGACAACATCGAGGAGCATGTAGGAGCCAACATGGGTATCCAGATCCGCTGTTGGTTATTGACTTGAGGTAGTCTCGGTCATGTATCGCATGTCTCCCGAACCGTAGGGTCTACACATAAGGTTCGGTGGCGCTAGGGTTAATAGGAAGACAAGTATGTGATTACGAATGTTGTTGAGTCCGGATGAGATCCCGGACGTCACGAGGAGTTCGGAATGGTCGGAGGTAAAGATTTATATATGGAAAGTGGTTAAGCGGACTCGGAAAGTTTGGGGTATCTGGTAAAATGCAGGGGCCACCGGGAGGTTCGGAGGTCCACGGGAGGGCCACCCCTCGGGGGCCACATGGGCTAAGTGGGAGAGGCCAGCCCCTGGTGGGCTGGGCGCCTCCCACCTAGGCCCATCTTGGCTAGGGTTTGGGAGGGTAAACCCTAAAGGGGCCCCCTAGCTTGGGGGCAAGCCACCCTCCCTCCTCCCTTGGCCGCCGCCCCATCTAGGGTTTACCCTAGATGGCGGCCCCCTGACCCTCTCCTCCTATAAATAGAGGGGTGGGGGAGGCTGCAAACACCATTAAAGGCGCAGCCCTCCCTCCCAACACCTCTCTTTCTCCACGCAAGCTTGGCGAAGCCTCTGGGAGAACTACCGTACCAGCTGCACCACGCCGTCGTGCTGCCATTGGAATTGTCTTCTTCAACCTCTCCTTCACTCTTGCTGGATCAAGATGGAGGAGGCGCCATCGTCCGTCGTGTGTTGAACACGGAGGTGCTGTCCTTTCAGCACTTAGGTCATCGGTGATCGGAATCACGTTGGGAGCGTCTTCATCATCACCACTCCCTCGAGCGCTTCCGTACTCGATCTACAAGTGGTATGTAGATGCAAACTCTCTCGTTACTCGTTGCTTAGTGGAACTCATAGATGGATCTTGGTGAAACCGTAGGAAAATTTTAATTTTCTGCAGCGTTCCCCAACAGTGGCATCATGAGCTAGGTCTATCGTAGTTCTCTTTGCACGAGTAGAACACAATTTTGTTGTGGGCGTGGATCTTGTCAACTTACTTGCCGTTACTAGTTGTTTCTTGCTTCCGCGGTATTGTGGGATGAAGCGGCCGGACCAACCTTACGTGCTCTTACGTGAGACCGGTTCCACCGACTAACATGCACTAGTTGCATAAGGTGGCTGGCGGGTGTCTGTCTCTCCTACTTTAGTGGGGGCGGATTCGATGAACAGGGTCCTTATGAAGGGTAAATAGAAGTTGACAAGATCACGTTGTGGTTATTCGTAGGTAAGAAAGCGTTCTTGCTAGAACCCAATTGCAGCCACGTAAAAGATGCAACAACAATTAGAGGGCGTCTAACTTGTTTTTGCAGCAATTGTCATGTGACGTGATATGGCCAAGTTGTGATGAATGATGATATATTGTGATGTATGAGATCATGTTCTTGTAATAGGAATCACGACTTGCATGTCGATGAGTATGACAACGGCAGGAGCCATAGGAGTTGTCTTTATTTTTGTATGACCTGCGTGTCATTGAAGAGCGCCATGTAATTTACTTTACTTTATTGCTAAACGCGTTAGCCATAGAAGTAGAAGTAGTCGTTGGCGTGACAACTTCATGGAGACACGATGATGGAGATCATGATGATGGAGATCATGGTGTCATGCGGTGACAGGATGATCATGGAGCCGAAGATGAAGATCAAAGGAGCTATATGATATTGGCCATATCATGTCACTACTTTATAATTGCATGTGATGTTTATTATGATTATGCATCTTGTTTACTTAGAACGACGGTAGTAAATAAGATGATCCTTAGAACAATTTCAAGAAGTGTTCTCCCTAAGCGTGCACCGTTGCTACAGTTAGTCGCTTCTAAGCACCACGTGTTAATCGGGTGTGATGGATTCTTACGTTCACATACAGCGGGTGTAAGCAAGATTTACACACGCAGAAACACTTAGGGTTAACTTGGCGAGCCTAAGCATGTGAAGACATGGCCTCGGAACACGGAGACCGAAAGGTCGAACACGAGTCGTATGGAAGATACGATCAACATGAGAATGTTCACCGGCGAGACTAGTCCGTCTCACGTGTTGATCGGACACGGCCTAGTCGACTCGGATCGTGTAACACTTAGATGACTAGAGGATGTCTAATCTAAGTGGGAGTTCATTAATAATTTGATTAGATGAACTTAATTATCATGAACTTAGTCTAAAACTTTTGAATTATATGTCTTGTAGATCAAATGGCCAGCGCTCATGTCAACTTGAACTTCAACGCGTTCCTAGAAAACCAAGCTGAAAGATGGCGGCAGCAACTATATGGACTGGGTCCGGAACACGAGATCATCCTCATAGCTGCGAGAAACAATCGTCCTAGAAGGACCGCTAGGTGAAGCTCCGTCGAGAGAACCAAGACATTATGAATGCTTGGCAGTCTCGTCTTGATGATTACTCCCTCGTTCGGTGCGGCATGCTTTGACTTAGAACCGGGGCTCCAAAAGCGTTTTGAGCATCACGGAGCATATGAGATGTTCAAGAGCTGAAACTTGTTTTCCAAGCTCACGCCCGGTCGAGAGATATGACATCTCCGACAAGTTCTATAGTTGTAAGATGGAGGAAAACAGTTACGTCGGTGAGCACATTACGAAGATATGCAGGGTTGCACAACCGTATGACCCGGCTGAATATTAACCTCCACGATGAGGCGGTCATTGACAGAATCCTCGATCGCTCCCACCAAGCTACAAGAGCTTTGTGATGAACTACAACATGCAGGGGATGGTAAAGACCATTCTGAAGTGTTCTCTATCTTTGAAGTCAGCCGAGGTTGAAATCAAGAAAGAACATCAAGTGTTGATGGTCAATAAGACCACTAAGTTTAAGAAGGGCAAGGGCAAGAAGAACTTCAAGAAGGGCGGCAAGGAGGTTGCGCCCGGTAAACAAGTTGCGGGAAGAAGTCAAAGAATGGACCCAAGCACGAGGCGAGTGCTTTTATTGCAAGGGAAGGGTCCTTTGAAGCGGAACTGCCCCAAATACTTAGCGGATAAGAAGGCCGGCAACACCAAAGGTATATTTGATATACATGTAATTGATGTGTACCTTACCGATGTCGTAGTAACTCCTGGGTATTTGATACGGTGCCGTTGCTCATATTTGTAACTCACAGCGGGAGCTGCGGAATAAGCGGAGGCTGGCGAAGGGCGAGGTGACGATCTTGGCGTCGGGAATGGTTCAGTCGATGTGATCGCCGTCGACACGCTACCTCTTCATTTACCCACGGGATTAGTTATGAACCTTAATAATTGTTATTTGGTGCCAAGTTTGAGCATGAATATTGTATCTGGATCTCGTTTAATGCGAGATGGCTACTCATTTAAATCCGAGAATAATGGTTGTTCTATTTATATGAGAGATATGTTTTATGGTCATGCTCCGATGGTCAATGGTTTATTCTTAATGAATCTCGGCGTAGTATTACACATGTTCATAGCGTGAATACCAAAAGATGTAAAGTTGATAACGATAGTCCCACATACTTGTGGCACTTGCCGCCTTGGTCACATTGGTGTCAAGCGCATGAAGAAGCTCCATCTTGATGGACTTTTGGAGTCTCTTGATTATGAATCATTTGACACATGCGAACCATGCCTCATGGGCAAGATGACCAAGACTCCATTCTCGGAACAATGGGCGAGCAACCAACTTGTTGGAAATCATACATACCGATGTGTGCGGTCCAATGGCGTTGAGGCTCATGGAGGATATCGTTATGTTCTCACTCTCACAGATGACTTGAGTAGATATGGGTATGTCTACTTGATGAAACACAAGTCTGAGACCTTTGAAAAGTTCAAGGAATTTCAGAATGAAGTAGAGAATCAACGTGACGAAAGATAAAATTCTTACGATCGGATCGTGGAGGAGAATATTTAAGTCACGAATTTGGTACACACTTAAGAAAATGTGGAATCGTTTCACAACTAACGCCGCTGGAACACCTCGCGTAATGGTGTGTCGAGCGTCGTGTCGCACTCTATTGGATATGGTGCGGTCTATGATGTCTCTTACCGATTTACGCTATCATTTTGGGGATCGCTCTAGAGACAGCTACATTCACTTTAAATAGGGCACCGTCTAAATCCGTTGAGGCGACACCGTATGAATTATGGTTTGGGAAGAAACCTAAGCTATCGTTTCTAAAAGTTTGGGGATGCGATGCTTATGTCAAGAAACTTCAACCTGAAAAGCTCGAACCCAAGTCGGAAAAATCGTCTTCATAGGATACCCTAAGGAAACCTTTGGGTATACCTTCTACCTTAGATCCGAAGGCAAGATCTTTGTTGCCGAGAGCGGAATCTTTACGGAAAAGAGTTTCTCTCGAAAGAAGTAAGTGGGAGGAAAGTAGAACTTCGATGAAGTACTACCTCTTGAGCAGGAAAGTAGTGCAGCTCGGGAAAATGTTCTGTGATGCCTACACCAATGAAGAGGAAATTCATGATGATGATCAAGGTACTTGGATCAAGTTGCTCTTGAACCGTGAGGTCCACTAGGACACGTTCCGCACCAGTGAATGCGGCAACCCTGTCACGGAAATCATGTTGTTAGACAACAATGAACCTTGAACTATGAAGAAGCGATGGCGGGCCCAGATTCCAACAAATGGCTAGAAGCCATGAAGTCGAGATAGAATCCATGTATGAAAACAAAGTGTGGACTTTGGTGACTTGCCCGATGATCGGTGAGCAATAGAAAACAAATGGATCTTTAAGAAGAAGGCGGACGCGGATGGTAATGTCACCATCTATAAAGCTCGACTTGTCGCTAAGGGTTATCGGCAAGTTCAAGGGATTGACTACGATGAGACTTTCTCTCCGTGGCGAAGCTTAAGTCCGTCCGAATCATGTTAGCAATTGCCGCATACTATGATTATGAGATATGGCAGATGGGCGTCAAAACAGCGTTCCTTAACGGTTATCTTAAGGAAGAGCTGTATATGATACAGCGGAAGGTTTTGTCGATCCTAAGAATCTTGACAAAGTATGCAAGCTCCAGCGATCCATTTATGGGCTGGTGCAAGCATCTCGGAGTTGGAACATTCGCTTTGATGAGATGATCAAAGCGTTTGGGTTTATCTTGAGACTTATGGAGAAGCCTGCGTTTACAAGAAAGTGAGTGGGAGCTCTGTAGCATTTCTCATATTATATGTAGATGACATACTTTTGATGGGAAATGATATAGAATTCTTGGACAACATTAAGGCCTACTTGAATAAGTGTTTTTCAATGAAGGACCTTGGAGAAGCTGCTTATATATTAGGCATCAAGATCTATAGAGATAGATCGAGGCGCCTCATAGGTCTTTCACAAAGCACATACCTTGATAAGATTTTGAAGAAGTTCAAAATGGATCAGTCAAGAAAGGGTTCTTGCTGTATTGCAAGGTGTGAGATTGAGCTCAGCTCAATGCCCGACCATGACAAAAGATAAAGAAGAGATGAGTGTCATCCCTATGCCTCAGCCATAGGATCTATTATGTATGCCATCTTTGTGTACGGACCTGATGTAAACCTTGCCGTAAGTTTGGTAGGAAGGTACCAAAGTAATCCCGGCAAGGAACCTTTGGACAGCGGTCAAGAATATCCTGAAGTACTGAAAAGGACAAAGGACATGTTTCTCGTTTATGGAGGTGACGAAGAGCTCGTCGTAACAGAGTTACGTCGGCGCTAGCTTCGACACAGATCTGGATGACTCTAAGTCACAAACCGGATCGTGTATATGTTGAATGGTGGAGCGATGGCTGGTGCGGCTGCAAGCGAAGCGTCGTGGCGGGATCTACATGTGAAGCGGAGTACATGGCAGCCTCGGAGGCAGCGCATGAAGCAATTTGGGTGAAGGAGTTCATCACCGACCTAGGAGTCATACCCAATGCGTCGGGGCCGATCAAACTCTTCTGTGACAACACTGGAGCTATTGCACTTGCCAAGGAGCCCAGGTTTCACAAGAAGACCAGGCACATCAAGCGTCGCTTCAACTCCATCCGTGAAAATGTTCAGAATGGAGACATAGAAATTTGTAAAGTGCATACGGATCTGAATGTCATGAGATCCGTTGACTAAACCTCTTCATGGGCAAAACATGATCAACACAGAACTCTATGGGTGTTCGATTCATCACAATGTAAACTAGATTATTGACTCTAGTGCAAGTGGGAGACTGTTGGAAATATGCCCTAGAGGCAATAATAAAAGCATTATTATTATATTTCCTTGTTCATGATAATTGTCTTTTATTCATGCTATAAGCTGTATTATCCGGAAATCGTAATACGTGTGAATACATAGACTACAATCGTCCTAGTAAGCCTCTAGTTGACTAGCTCGTTGGTCAACAGATAGTCATGGTTTCGACTATGGACATCGGATGTCATTGACAAGCGGGATCACGTCATTAGGAGAATGGCGTGATGGACAAGACAATCCTAAGCATAGCACAAGATCGTGTAGTTCGTTTTGCTAGAGCTTTTCCAATGTCAAGTATCTCTTCCTTAGACCATGAGATCGTGCAATTCCGGATACCGTAGGAGTGCTTTGGGTGTATCAAGCGTCTGGCGTGGCTGGGTGACTATAAAGGTGCACTACGGTATCTCGAAAGTGACCATTGGGTTGACACGGATCGAGGCGGGATTTGTCACTCCGTATACGGAGAGGTATCACTGGGCCCTTTCGGTAATGCATCATCATAATGAGCTCAAAGTGATCAAGTGTGCGGTCACGGGATCATGCATTCTGATGCGAGTAAAGTGACTTGCGATGCGAGACTAAGCGAGGTATTGGGATACCGAGCGATCGAGTCTCGGGCAAGTAACATACCGTCGACAAAGGGAATAGAATCTGGGTTGCTTGAACCCTTGACATCGTGGTTCATCCGATGACAACATCGAGGAGCATGTAGGAGCCAACATGGGTATCCAGATCCGCTGTTGGTTATTGACTTGAGGTAGTCTCGGTCATATCGCATGTCTCCCGAACCGTAGGGTCTACACATAAGGTTCGGTGGCGCTAGGGTTAATAGGAAGACAAGTATGTGATTACGAATGTTGTTGAGTCCGGATGAGATCCCGGACGTCACGAGGAGTTCGGAATGGTCGGAGGTAAAGATTTATATATGGAAAGTGGTTAAGCGGACTCAGGAAAGTTTGGGGTATCGGTAAAATCAGGGGCCACGGGAGGGTTCGGAGGTCCACGGGAGGGCCACCCCTCGGGGGCCACATGGGCTAAGTGGGAGGGAGCCAGCCCCTGGTGGGCTGGGCGCCTCCCACCTAGGCCCATCTTGGCTAGGGTTTGGGGAGGAAACCCTAAAGGCGCCCCCTGGCTTGGGGGCAAGCCACCTCCCTCCTCCCTTGGCCGCCGCCCCATCTAGGGTTTACCCTAGATGGCGGCCCCCTGACCCTCTCCTCCTATAAATAGAGGGGTGGGGGAGGGCTGCCAACACAGTTGAAGGCGCAGCCCTCCCTCCCAACACCTCTCTTTCTCCCGCAAGCTTGGCGAAGCCTGCTGGGAGAACTACCGTACCAGCTGCACCACGCCGTCGTGCTGCCATTGGAATTGTCTTCTTCAACCTCTCCTTCACTCTTGCTGGATCAAGGCGGAGGAGGCGCCATCGTCCCGTCGTGTGTTGAACACGGAGGTGCTGTCCTTTCAGCACTTTGGTCATCGGTGATCGGAATCACGTTGGGAGCGTCTTCATCATCACCACTCCCTCGAGCGCTTCCGTACTCGATCTACAAGTGGTATGTAGATGCAAACTCTCTCGTTACTCGTTGCTTAGTAGAACTCATAGATGGATCTTGGTGAAACCGTAGGAAAATTTTAATTTTCTGCAGCGTTCCCCAACAGTGGCATCATGAGCTAGGTCTATCGTAGTTCTCTTTGCGAGTAGAACACAATTTTGTTGTGGGCGTGGATCTTGTCAACTTACTTGCCGTTACTAGTTGTTTCTTGCTTCCGCGGTATTGTGGGATGAAGCGGCCGGACCAACCTTACGTGCTCTTCGTGAGACCGGTTCCACCGACTAACATGCACTAGTTGCATAAGGTGGCTGGCGGGTGTCTGTCTCTCCTACTTTAGTTGGGGCGGATTCGATGAACAGGGTCCTTATGAAGGGTAAATAGAAGTTGACAAGATCACGTTGTGGTTATTCGTAGGTAAGAAAAGCGTTCTTGCTAGAACCCAATTGCAGCCACGTAAAGATGCAACAACAATTAGAGGGCGTCTAACTTGTTTTTGCAGCAATTGTCATGTGACGTGATATGGCCAAGTTGTGATGAATGATGATATATTGTGATGTATGAGATCATGTTCTTGTAATAGGAATCACGACTTGCATGTCGATGAGTATGACAACGGCAGAACCATAGGAGTTGTCTTTATTTTTGTATGACCTGCGTGTCATTGAAGAGCGCCATGTAATTTACTTTACTTTATTGCTAAGCGCGTTAGCCATAGAAGTAGAAGTAGTCGTTGGCGTGACAACTTCATGGAGACACGATGATGGAGATCATGATGATGGAGATCATGGTGTCATGCGGTGACAGGATGATCATGGAGCCCGAAGATGAAGATCAAAGGAGCTATATGATATTGGCCATATCATGTCACTACTTTATAATTGCATGTGATGTTTATTATGATTATGCATCTTGTTTACTTAGAGCGACGGTAGTAAATAAGATGATCCTTAGAACAATTTCAAGAAGTGTTCTCCCTAAGCGTGCACCGTTGCTACAGTTAAGTAAGCTTCTAAGCACCACGTGTTAATCGGGTGTGATGGATTCTTACGTTCACATACAGCGGGTGTAAGCAAGATTTACACTTGAAACACTTAGGGTTAACTTGCGAGCCTAGCATGTGAAGACATGGCCTCGGAACACGGAGACCGAAAGGTCGAACACGAGTCGTATGGAAGATCGATCAACATGAGAATGTTCACCGGCGAGACTAGTCCGTCTCACGTGTTGATCGGACACGGCCTAGTCGACTCGGATCGTGTAACACTTAGATGACTAGAGGATGTCTAATCTAAGTGGGAGTTCATTAATAATTTGATTAGATGAACTTAATTATCATGAACTTAGTCTAAAACTTTTGAATTATATGTCTTGTAGATCAAATGGCCAGCGCTCATGTCAACTTGAACTTCAACGCGTTCCTAGAAAACCAAGCTGAAAGATGGCGGCAGCAACTATATGGACTGGGTCCGGAACACGAGATCATCCTCATAGCTGCCGAGAAACAATCGTCCTAGAAGGACCGCTAGGTGAAGCTCCGTCGAGAACCAAGACATTATGAATGCTTGGCAGTCTCGTCTTGATGATTACTCCCTCGTTCGGTGCGGCATGCTTTACTGACTTAGAACCGGGGCTCCAAAAGCGTTTTGAGCATCACGGAGCATATGAGATGTTGAAGAGCTGAAACTTGTTTTCCAAGCTCACGCCCGGTCGAGAGATATGACATCTCCGACAAGTTCTATAGTTGTAAGATGGAGGAAAACAGTTACATCGGTGAGCACATTACGAAGATATGCAGGTTGCACAACCGTATGACCCACTGAATATTAACCTCCACGATGAGGCGGTCATTGACAGAATCCTCGATCGCTCCCACCAAGCTACAAGAGCTTTGTGATGAACTACAACATGCAGGGGATGGTAAAGACCATTCTGAAGTGTTCTCTATCTGAAGTCAGCCGAGGTTGAAATCAAGAAAGAACATCAAGTGTTGATGGTCAATAAGACCACTAAGTTTAAGAAGGGCAAGGGCAAGAAGAACTTCAAGAAGGGCGGCAAGGAGGTTGCAGCGCCCGGTAAGCAAGTTGCGGGAAGAAGTCAAAGAATGGACCCAAGCACGAGGTGAGTGCTTTTATTGCAAGGGAAGGGTCCTTTGGAGCGGAACTGCCCCAAATACTTAGCGGATAAGAAGGCCGGCAACACCAAAGGTATATTTGATATACATGTAATTGATGTGTACCTTACCGATGTCGTAGTAACTCCTGGGTATTTGATACGGTGCCGTTGCTCATATTTGTAACTCACGGCGGGGAGCTGCGGAATAAGCGGAGGCTGGCGAAGGGCGAGGTGACGATCTTGGCGTCGGGAATGGTTCAGTCGATGTGATCGCCGTCGACACGCTACCTCTTCATTTACCCACAGGATTAGTTATGAACCTTAATAATTGTTATTTGGTGCCAAGTTTGAGCATGAATATTGTATCTGGATCTCGTTTAATGCGAGATGGCTACTCATTTAAATCCGAGAATAATGGTTGTTCTATTTATATGAGAGATATGTTTTATGGTCATGCTCCGATGGTCAATGGTTTATTCTTAATGAATCTCGGCGTAGTATTACACATGTTCATAGCGTGAATACCAAAAGATGTAAAGTTGATAACGATAGTCCCACATACTTGTGTACTTGCCGCCTTGGTCACATTGGTGTCAAGCGCATGAAGAAGCTCCATCTTGATGGACTTTTGGAGTCTCTTGATTATGAATCATTTGACACATGCGAACCATGCCTCATGGGCAAGATGACCAAGACTCCATTCTCGGAACAATGGGCGAGCAACCAACTTGTTGGAAATCATACATACCGATGTGTGCGGTCCAATGGCGTTGAGGCTCGCGGAGGATATCGTTATGTTCTCACTCTCACAGATGACTTGAGTAGATATGGGTATGTCTACTTGATGAAACACAAGTCTGAGACCTTTGAAAAGTTCAAGGAATTTCAGAATGAAGTAGAGAATCAACGTGACGAAAGATAAAATTCTTACGATCGGATCGTGGAGGAGAATATTTAAGTCACGAATTTGGTACACACTTAAGAAAATGTGGAATCGTTTCACAACTAACGCCGCTGGAACACCTCGCGTAATGGTGTGTCGAGCGTCGTGTCGCACTCTATTGGATATGGTGCGGTCTATGATGTCTCTTACCGATTTACGCTATCATTTTGGGGATCGCTCTAGAGACAGCTACATTCACTTTAAATAGGGCACCGTCTAAATCCGTTGAGGCGACACCGTATGAATTATGGTTTGGGAAGAAACCTAAGCTATCGTTTCTAAAAGTTTGGGGATCGATGCTTATGTCAAGAAACTTCAACTGAAAAGCTCGAACCCAAGTCGGAAAAATCGTCTTCATAGGATACCCTAAGGAAACCTTTGGGTATACCTTCTATAGATCCGAAGGCAAGATCTTTGTTGCCGAGAGCGGAATCTTTACGGAAAAGAGTTTCTCTCGAAAGAAGTAAGTGGGAGGAAAGTAGAACTTCGATGAAGTACTACCTCTTGAGCAGGAAAGTAGTGCAGCTCGGGAAAATGTTCTGTGATGCCTACACCAAGCGAAGAGGAAATTCATGATGATGATCAAGGTACTTGGATCAAGTTGCTCTTGAACCGTGGGTCCACTAGGACACGTTCCGCACCAGTGAATGCGGCAACCCTGTCACGGAAATCATGTTGTTAGACAACAATGAACCTTGAACTATGAAGAAGCGATGGCGGGCCCAGATTCCAACAAATGGCTAGAAGCCATGAAGTCGAGATAGAATCCATGTATGAAAACAAAGTGTGGACTTTGGTGACTTGCCCGATGATCGGCGAGCGATAGAAAACAAATGGATCTTTAAGAAGAAGGCGGACGCGGATGGTAATGTCACCATCTATAAAGCTCGACTTGTCGCTAAGGGTTATCGGCAAGTTCAAGGGATTGACTACGATGAGACTTTCTCTCCGTGGCGAAGCTTAAGTCCGTCCGAATCATGTTAGCAATTGCCGCATACTATGATTATGAGATATGGCAGATGGGCGTCAAAACAGCGTTCATAACGGTTATCTTAAGGAAGAGCTGTATATGATACAACCGGAAGGTTTTGTCGATCCTAAGAATCTTGACAAAGTATGCAAGCTCAGCGATCCATTTATGGGCTGGTGCAAGCATCTCGGAGTTGGAACATTCGCTTTGATGAGATGATCAAAGCGTTTGGGTTTATCTTGAGACTTATGGAGAAGCCTGCGTTTACAAGAAAGTGAGTGGGAGCTCTGTAGCATTTCTCATATTATATGTAGATGACATACTTTTGATGGGAAATGATATAGAATTCTTGGACAACATTAAGGCCTACTTGAATAAGTGTTTTTCAATGAAGGACCTTGGAGAAGCTGCTTATATATTAGGCATCAAGATCTATAGAGATAGATCGAGGCGCCTCATAGGTCTTTCACAAAGCACATACCTTGATAAGATTTTGAAGAAGTTCAAAATGGATCAGTCAAAAAGGGTTCTTGCTGTATTGCAAGGTGTGAGATTGAGCTCAGCTCAATGCCCGACCACGACAAAAGATAAAGAAGAGATGAGTGTCATCCCTATGCCTCAGCCATAGGATCTATTATGTATGCCATCTTGTGTACGGACCTGATGTAAACCTTGCCGTAAGTTTGGTAGGAAGGTACCAAAGTAATCCGGCAAGGAACCTTTGGACAGCGGTCAAGAATATCTGAAGTACGAAAAGGACAAAGGACATGTTTCTCGTTTATGGAGGTGACGAAGAGCTCGTCGTAACAGGTTACGTCGGCGCTAAGCTTCGACAGATCTGGATGACTCTAAGTCACAAACCGGATCGTGTATATGTTGAATGGTGGAGCGATGGCTGGTGCAGCTGCAAGCGAGCGTCGTGGCGGGATCTACATGTGAAGCGGAGTACATGGCAGCCTCGGAGGCAGCGCATGAAGCAATTTGGGTGAAGGAGTTCATCACCGACCTAGGAGTCATACCCAATGCGTCGGGGCCGATCAAACTCTTCGTGACAACCTTTGGAGCTATTGCCCTTGCCAAGGAGCCAGGTTTCACAAGAAGACCAGGCACATCAAGCGTCGCTTCAACTCCATCCGTGAAAATGTTCAGAATGGAGACATAGAAATTTGTAAAGTGCATACGGATCTGAAATCGCAGATCCGTTGACTAAACCTCTCTTCATGGGCAAAACATGATCAACACGAGAACTCTATGGGTGTTCGATTCATCACAATGTAAACTAGATTATTGACTCTAGTGCAAGTGGGAGACTGTTGGAAATATGCCCTAGAGGCAATAATAAAAGCATTATTATTATATTTCCTTGTTCATGATAATTGTCTTTTATTCATGCTATAAGCTGTATTATCCGGAAATCGTAATACTGCGTGTGAATACATAGACTACAATCGTCCTAGTAAGCCTCTAGTTGACTAGCTCGTTGGTTGACAGATAGTCATGGTTTCGACTATGGACATCGGATGTCATTGACAGCGGGATCACGTCATTAGGAGAATGGCGTGATGGACAAGACAATCCTAAGCATAGCACAAGATCGTGTAGTTCGTTTTGCTAGAGCTTTTCCAATGTCAAGTATCTCTTCCTTAGACCATGAGATCGTGCAATTCCGGATACCGTAGGAGTGCTTTGGGTGTATCAAGCGTCTGGCGTAAGCTGGGTGACTATAAAGGTGCACTACGGTATCTCGAAAGTGACCATTGGGTTGACACGGATCGAGGCTGGGATTTGTCACTCCGTATGACGGAGAGGTATCACTAGGCCCACTCGGTAATGCATCATCATAATGAGCTCAAAGTGATCAAGTGTGCGGTCACGGGATCATGCATTCTGATGCGAGTAAAGTGACTTGCGATGCTTGAGACTAAGCGAGGTATTGGGATACCGGCGATCGAGTCTCGGGCAAGTAACATACCGTCGACAAAGGGAATAGAATCGAGGTTGCTTGAACCCTTGACATCGTGGTTCATCCGATGACAACATCGAGGAGCATGTAGGAGCCAACATGGGTATCAGATCCGCTGTTGGTTATTGACTTGAGGTAGTCTCGGTCATATCGCATGTCTCCCGAACCGTAGGGTCTACACATAAGGTTCGGTGGCGCTAGGGTTAATAGGAAGACAAGTATGTGATTACGAATGTTGTTGAGTCCGGATGAGATCCCGGACGTCACGAGGAGTTCGGAATGGTCGGAGGTAAAGATTTATATATGGAAAGTGGTTAAGCGGACTCGGAAAGTTTGGGGTATCGGTAAAATCTGGGGCCACGGGAGGTTCGGAGGTCCACGGGAGGCCACCCCTCGGGGGCCACATGGGCTAAGTGGAGAGGAGCCAGCCTGGTGGGCTGGGCGCCTCCCACCTAGGCCCATCTTGGCTAGGGTTTGGGAGGGAAACCCTAAAGGCGCCCCCTGGCTTGGGGGCAAGCCACCCTCCCTCCTCCCTTGGCCGCCGCCCCATCTAGGGTTTACCCTAGATGGCCGCCCCCTGACCCTCTCCTCCTATAAATAGAGGGGTGGGGGAGGGCTGCAAACACCATTGAAGCGCAGCCCTCCCTCCCAACACCTCTCTTTCTCCCATAAGCTTGGCGAAGCCTGCTGGGAGAACTACCGTACCAGCTGCACTGCACGCCGTCGTGCTGCCATTGAATTGTCTTCTTCAACCTCTCCTTCACTCTTGCTGGATCAAGGCGGAGGAGGCGCCATCGTCCCGTCGTGTGTTGAACACGGAGGTGCTGTCCTTTCAGCACTTTGGTCATCGGTGATCGGAATCACGTTGGGAGCGTCTTCATCATCACCACTCCCTCGAGCAAACTTCTCGTACTCGATCTACAAGTGGTATGTAGATGCAAACTCTCTCTGTAGTGGTTACTCGTTGCTTAGTAGAACTCATAGATGGATCTTGGTGAAACCGTAGGGGAAAATTTTAATTTTCTGCAGCGTTCCCCAAGCGGAGCTTGAGCGGCTGGAGACGAGGGCGCCATGTGGCTATGGCGAAGATGTCGTCATCGCTGAAAGAACATCGGTGCCCCCATGTTTGGTTTTGGTAATTGATGACAATATCTATGGACTAATGGTTGCCTTGAGTTTATTTGAAGGTTTTGTCCATAGGCTTTTCTTGGAGTACATGTGTTGGTTTCAAGGAGAGTTTGTGTCGACCAAGGTGCTATTCAAGGAATTATCCAAAGATTGGTCATTTGAGAGTTGAGCTTATTGTAAGCATGTCTTGAAGAAGAAGATTGTTTGATCATTCATGTTTACCTTCAAGACATCATCCAAATGAAGAGAGTTGGAAAGAATCAAGGTTGATCAAGACTAAGTCAAGAGTGAATCAAGTTGATCAACACACAAAGCGTACAAGATGTCTGAGAGGATCAAGTGATCCCATGGTATGGTAAGCATTGTCCATTACGCTTTGTGTACTAACCCATGGTCTTCGTGAGAGTTCTTTGTGGGGTTAGGTTGCGGTGTGCAAATTCAAGTGAAGCATCACGAAGAGATCAAATGCTTGAAGCTTGCCGTCCATTGTGGTGACAATGGACTTGTGAAGATGTGCGGAAGAGTGGCTCACCCATAGTGGAGTATGGGGGAGCAATCAACTAGTCTTCATCGAGCCAACGTAATCAAGAAAGGTGGTCCAACTTGAGGGAGTCAAGATCGTCATCATCTAGCTCAAGTGGACCATGTGCAAGGCAAAGGTTTGCCCTTGATAGGTTTTCTATTTTACGGGTCTCATGATGGTAGTTGGGAGACCAGGTTATAGGATCGATTGCCGTACTATCAAGGGGGGCTCTCGATGAGTAGCTTGATCGTATCATTCGTAGAGAGCTCAAACCATTGCATCCTTGCATCATCTTTTTGGTTCTTGTTTGGTTCTTTTCCTTGTGAGATTTGGAGCTTATGGTCATTTTTATGACAAGCTCGAGCTCATCGAAAACGGAGTTCACATGCATCTTCTATGATGTTTTCGATGTGGAGGATATGCCGTTTCTTCTCTGTCGCTGTTTCGATGCTACTCGTTGTCTTGTTTCCAACAAGCTTGAGTTTGCTCAATTCGGAGCTCATTTGTAGAAGTTATGGCAGTTCTGGTTTTATTGTTTCCCTCTGTTGTCTTCTCTGCAAAATGAAGGACTCCTAGTGTTGCTAATCTGGGGCATGCGGTAGTACTGCTCTCCGGGCGGTAGTACCGCAGGCCCTCTTGGTAGTACCGCAGTCCACCATGATAGTCTTGCCGGTGCTCACGGTAGTACCGCTCTGTGGGAGCGGTAGTACCGTGGCCTCGTGCCGAACCTGCTACTCGGCGGTAGTAAGGCGGATGTAATTTTTACATCATGCCCTCTGTAGTACCGCAAATGCCGCAGCGCCGTAGTACCATGGGCTCTGGCCAGCTTAGCGACATGGCGGAAGTAAGGCGGATGTAATTTTACATCCGCGCCTCTGTGCTGTAGTACCGCTCTTCGTGTGCGGTAGTACCGTGCGGATTTTTGCGCAGGTCCTCCTCGGCGAAGTAGGTGCGAAGTAATTTTTACTTCCGTGCTTTCTCGCTGACTAGTGTTGCCTGCCTTACGGTAGTACCAGAAGGCGTAGCGGTAGTACCGCTCCGGCGGTTCTACCGTTCGTTGCCTCGCGCAACAGCCTTCATCTCGGCGAGTGCTGCACTTGCGGTAATCTTGCAACCTGCAGCGGTAGTACCACGGCCGATCATGCGGTAGTACCGCAGCTCCGTCGGTAGTACCGCGTCGTCTGGCTGAGTGAGGGATAACGGTTGGTTTTTCTCCCCACCTATAAAGGGGTCTTCTTCCCCTTGAGACCAATCCTTTGAGCTCGTGTTCTTCCCCATTGTTGACCTTCTTGAGCTTGCTAACTCTCAATCCCTCCATGGATTCTTGCTAGTTTTGAGGGAAAAGAGAGGAGATCTAGATCCACATTTCCACCAATCACTTTCTCCTCTATGTGAGGGGAACCCCTTGGATCTAGATCTTGGAGTTCTTGGTGTTCTCCTTCTTGTTCTTCCTCTCATTTTCTTCCCTAGCATTAGTTGTTTCGGTGGTATTTGAGAGAGAAGGACTTGGGCACTCCGTGTGCCCTTGCCATTGCATTTGGTGCATCGGTTTGAGTTCTCCACGGTGATACGTGGAAGTTACAAGTTGAGAAGCTTATTACTCTTGGGTGCTTGGTGCCCTTGAGCTTGTTCCTCTTGGGTGCTTGGGCGCCCTAGGCGGTTGGTGGTGTTGGAGCTCAATCATTGTGGTGTATAGCTCCGAGGCAAGCGTCGGGTCTCCAATTAGGTTGTGGAGATCGCTTGAGCAATTTGACGGTACCGTGACCGCCCCAAGGGTTGCCAAAGTGTACGGGTTCGGTGACCGCCCCAAGGGTTGCCATTTGTGCGGGTTGGTGACCGCCTCAAGGGTCCCTTAGTGGAATCACGGCATCTTGCATTGTCGAGGGCGTGAGGAGATTACGGTGGCCCTAGTGGCTTCTTGGGGAGCATTGTGCCTCCACACCGCTCCAAGCGGAGATTAGCATCCATAAGGGTGTGAACTTCAGGATACATCGTCATCTCCGCGTGCCTCGGTTATCTCTTACCCGAGCCCTTTACTTATGCACTTTACTTTGTGATAGCCATATTGTTTCTTGTCATATATCTTGCTATCACCTAAGTAGTTTTTCTTGCTTAGCATAAGTTGTTGGTGCACATAGGTGAGCCTAGTGGTTGTAGGTTTTGTGCTTGACAAATTAACCGCTAGGTTTATTCCGCATTTGTTCAAGCCTCAACCGTAATTATTTTAAAGCGCCTATTCACCCCCCCCCCCTCTAGGCGACATCCACAATCTTTCAACCGCACTGTTGGGGAACGTAGTATTTCAAAAAAAATCCTACGACCACGCAAGATCTATCTAGGAGAAGCATAACAACGAGCGGGGAGAGTGTGTCCACGTACCCTCGTCGACCGAAAGCGGAAGCGTTTAAGTAACGCGGTTGATGTAGTCGAACATCTTCGTGATCCAATCGATCAAGTACTGAACGCATGACGCCTCCGCGATCTGCACACGTTTAGCTCGGTGACGTCCGTCAAACTTCTAGATCCAGCTAAGGTCGAGGGAGAGTTTCGTCAGCACGACGACGTGTTGACGATGATGATGAAGTTACTGACGCAGGGCTTCGCCTAAGCACTACGACAATATGACCAAGGTGGAAACATGTGGAGGGGGGCACCTCACATGGCTAACAATCAACTTGTGTGTCTACGGGGTGCCCCCTCCCCCGTATATAAAGGAGTGGAGGAGGGGGAGGGCCGGCCTCCTATGGCGCGCCCCAAGGGAGGATTCCTACTCCAATAGGAGTAGGTTTCCCCCCTTTCCTAGTCCAATTAGGAGGGGGGAGGAAGGGTAAGAGGGAGAGAAGGAAAGGGGGGCATGCCCCCCCTCCACAATTCGGATTGGGCTTGGGGGGGCGTGCCCCACCACTTGGCCGCCTCCTCCTTGAGGGAGTCCTGGATTAGGGGGTCCTCGGACAGCCGGACTATATACTTTGGCCAGACTGTTGGACTATGAAGATACAAGATTGAAGACTTCGTCTCGTGTCCGGGTGGGACTCTCCTTTGCGTGGAAGGCAAGCTTGGCAATTCGTATATGTAGATCTCCTCCCTTGTAACCGACTCTGTGTAACCCTAGCCTCCTCCGGTGTCTATATAAACCGGAGGGTTTAGTCCGTAGGACAACAACAATCATAATCATAGGCTAGCTTCTAGGGTTTAGCCTCTACGATCTCGTGGTAGATCAACTCTTGTAATACTCATATCATCAAGATCAATCAAGCAGGAAGTAGGGTATTACCTCCATCGAGAGGGCCCAAACCTGGGTAAACATTGTGTCCCCCGCCTCTTGTTACCATCCGCCTCAGACGCACAGTTCGGGACCCCCTACCCGAGATCCACCGGTTTTGACACCGACGTTGGTGCTTTCATTGAGAGTTCCACTGTGTCGTCACCATAAGGCTTGATGGCTCCTTCGATCATCGGCAACGATGCGATCCAGGGTGAGGTTTTTCTCCCCAGACAGATCTTCGTATTCGGCGGCTTCACACTGCGGGCCAACTTGCTTGGCCATCTGGAGCAGATCGAGAGCTACGCCCCTGGCCGTCAGGTTAGTTTTGGAAGCTTAAACTATACTGCCGACGTCCGCGGAGACTTGATCTTCGACGGATTCGAGCCCATGTCGGTCTTGGCAGCACGATCCACGGCGAAACACGACTTGGCCCTGCTGTCGGACGGTGTTCGGGAGATCACACCTGTGCCTACTCCGATCCTCAATCCGGAGCAGATCGTGCCATCCGAGGACGGGTGGATGGACCCCGCCATGGAGGTCGCACACTCAGCAACGTTAGAGCCGAATACTGACTTCACCTCTTATGAGACCTGTGTTGCCGAACCCTTGGATTCGTCCCCGGCCATGGGCTCCGAACCGCTTGCGTCCGTGCCTATCGAATCTGATTGGGCACCGATCATGGATTTTACCTCCACGGATATTTTCCAGCGCTCTCCCTTGGGCGACGTGCTAGATTCATTAAGGTCTCTCCCCTTGTCAGGAGACCCTCGGCCGAACTATGTCTGGCTCGAGTGGGAAGCGGACGACGAAGAAATTCGTTCCCCAGCCACCACCCACTTAATAGCCACTGTCGACGATTTAACCGACATGCTTGATTTCGAATCCGAAGACATTGACGGTATGGACGACGATGCAGGAGAGGAACAGGAACCACCGCCCACAGGGCGCTGGACAGCCACTTCATCACACGATATATACATGGTGGATACACCCAAAGAAAACAATGACGAGGAACGGAAGGATGCAGTGAAGGATAATACCCTTGAGAAGCAACCAAAGCGACGATGTAGGCGCCGCTCCAAATCCCGCCTCGGCAAAAACAGCGATAAGAGCGCAAGAAAGAATAATACCCCGGTCGACTCCAAAGGAAACAACGACCACATGGACCCAGCGACAGAGCAGGATGAGCCAGCAGACAGAGAACATAGTACGGAGCCGCTGTCCGATCACGGCGACACCGAGGGTAAAACTCATCAACCTGTCTCCGGAGAGGAGAACAGTCCGGACGACGATGCACACTTCATCCCGGAAAAGCATTTGGAGCAAGAGAACCTCCATAGAAGGCTTATTGCCACCGCGAGGAGTCTGAAGAAGCAGAAGCAAAGGCTTAAGGCCGCGCAAAATACACTCAACAGTAGATGGAACAAAGTGCTGAACCGAAGAAAAATACGGTGGCGATCGCCACACAAAGAGCTATCCAAAGCGCAAGCTGCTGCCTGAATTCGATGACGAGGCTTTAGAGCCCATACAGCCAAAAAATAAAACGGCCGATCAGCCGGATCGACCACCCCATGGCCGCGATAGGGCAGCTAACGATGTCGCACATAAGTCAGCACACGATTTACGTGAGGACTTGCACCAAAAAGCCGGTATGACCAGGTCCATCTACGGATCTAGGAAGCGCGCCCCGACACGGAATCAAAACCGAACACTACAACCGTCAGAATGCCATGACACATCCAAATACAGGGGTGCCGTGCACCCCCTATGCTTCACCGATGAGGTGCTGGATCATGAATTTCCAGAGGGATTCAAACCCGTGAACATAGAGGCATCTGACGGAACAGCAGACCTAAGTGCGGATTGAGACTTTATCCTTCATATCCACATGGCTCGCGGAGATGATCTCCACTGGCTGAAAAGCCTCCCTGAAAACTCAATTGGAAGTTGGGAAGAGCTTGAGGATGCTTTTAGGGCTAATTTTCAAGGGACTTATGTCCGACCTCCGGATGCAGACGATTTAAGTCATATAATTCAACAACCCGGAGAGTCAGCCCGAAAGCTTTGGAACAGATTCCTCACTAAGAAGAATCAAATTGTCGACTGCCCGGATGTCGAAGCCTTAGCGGCTTTCAAACACAGTGTCCGGGACGAATGGCTCGCTACTCACCTCGGCCAGGAAAAACCAAGGACAATGGCAGCCCTAACAAGCCTTATGACCCGCTTTTGCGCGGGCGAGGATAGTTGGTTGGCCCGTAGCGGCACCAGCGACCCAGGCACATCCGAAGTCAGAGATGGCAATGGAAAACCGCGACGCAATAAAAGCAAGCGTCGAAACAATGAAGACAACCCAGACAACACGGCGGTAAAAGCCGGATTCAGGGGCTCTCAACCCGGTCAATGGAAAAATCCATTTAAAGGCAGCAGAGATGGACCGTCCAGCCTAAACAAGATTCTAGACAGATTATGTCAGATTCATGGCACCTCCGGCAAACCTGCAAATCACACCAACAGAGAATGCTGGGTCTTCAAGCAGGCTGGCAAGCTAAACGCCAAACACAAGGGGAGGGAGACACCAAGTGAAGACGAGGATGAGCCTCGCCAGCCAAACACTGGGGGACAGAAAAAATTCCCACCAGAGGTCAAAACAGTGAACATGATTCATGTCACGAAGAGGAGGAGCAAACACGCACTCCGAGACATATGCGCTGTGGAACCCATCACCCCAAGTTAAACCCTTGGTCGGCCTGCCCGATCACTTTCGATCGCAGGGATCACCCGACTAGTATCCGACATGGAGGATCGGCTGCCTTGGTGCTAGACCCAATAATTGACGGATACCATCTCACCCGAGTCCTTATGGATGGCGGCAGTAATCTTAATCTGATATATCAGGACACAGTCCGCAAAATGGGGATAGACCCGACAAGAATCAGCCAAAGCAATACTACCTTTAAAGGAGTAATACCAGGCCCAGAGGCCTGCTGCACGGGCTCTCTAGTTCTAGAGGTTGTATTCGGTTCTCCCGACAACTTCCAAAGCGAAGAATTAACCTTCGACGTCGCTCCATTTCGAAGCGGCTATCACGCACTACTCGGAAGAACGGCCTTCGCTCGTTGTAATGCAGTACCGCATTACGCTTATCTTAAGCTTAAGATGCCCGATCCGCGTGGCATCATCATAGTTAGTGGAAACACAGAGCGTTCCTTACGTACGGAAGGATGTGTGGCGGCTCTAGCAGTCGAACACTGAAAGGCCTCTCCAACCAGAATAAATGATCGGTCGTCAAGACCACGGACACGGCTAGACAAGTCCGGCGCACAACTAGCTGTAACAACCTAGATAAACCTGAGATTGGATCGATGGATATACCCCCATAGGTGGTACTAGGGGCTTCCCGCATGTAAAAAGGACTACAGTTCGGCTTGACCCTATTTAGATTGCATTTTAATGGTTCATTAAGAATAACCATTTTTTCGCACGAAGACTTTCACCTGGGTTTTTCTCTTTTACAGATGATCATCGTGCTACACCATTCCAGGATATGGCACAACGGAGACACAGGCGCAGACGTGCAGCAGGGCCCCGATCAAAGGTTTCTTTTTAGATTAAGACCATGTGTAAACCTTTTTTTACTGTCTCTTGTTGCTTCACACCCTCCGGATACTCAACACAACCGAGAGGGATGCTGGTGTTATTGGCATTTTGTCACGTCAGACTAATGCACGTACCTGGAAATTCAGGGCTCATCCTCGAGGGCGTTACTCTGCCCAGTATATGTTGTAAAGTCTGAATACCTTAGGGACTGTTCGGCATCGTGAATTTGGCCTTATATGCATCAGCTCCGAATCATGTCTTTGGTCAATAGTTGGGTTTGCCCGGATCCCGTGTTTTGCTACCTTACGTTCCGCTCTATCAGCTAAGGTGGCACCGGGAGAACTACTGCGATTGTGCCCTGGTTCATCTGGATGAGCACCTTAGTAGAGAAAGCCGAAAATTGACTGTCATGATAAAGCGCGAGACTGGTCAACCACTCGATGACTCAGCGGAATCTCCGCGATTCCTCCGCATTAACGAAGGGCCGGTTTCTCGGTCATGTATGTACTCGCACCGTATTTGGATGAAGGCGGAAGTACCAGGGGCTATATAGTAGCCCCGCCGTCAAACTCCTATGGCTAAGTGAAAGTGTTAAAACTATATAGTCCGATTGCCTTGTTCGCCGCGCTATCACCTCCTTAATGGACCAAGACGTTGGATCAAGTGTGAATACGCGATTTTCCGAACACCCCCGCATTATGTGCGTGGGGGCTGAAGCCGACGACTGCAAACTTTCAGGTTATCTACATACATAAACGGCCGCACAGGAGGCATCATAATACTTTCAGGCAAAAGTATAAACATAGACTTTATAATCCAAATAGCATTGTTTTTACAATTGGGACACATGTCACTCGAACATGATACTCTTCAAGCACTAAGCCTCTATTAAACGAGCGCCTTCTAGGACTTCTTCAAAATAGTGCTCAGCAGGGACCTGGCCTACGGCCGGACCTCGGGTTGCAATAGCGGTGGCCTCCATCTCTGCCCAGTATGTCTTAACACGGGCAAGGGCCATCCGCGCACCCTCTATGCACGCCGACCTCTTTACAGCGTCGATATGCGGCACAACACCAAGGAATCGTTGCACTAAACCAAAATAACTATTCGGTCTTGGTCCCTTCGGCCAAAGATAATCCACGACAGACCTCATGGCAAGTCCGGACAACCTATGGAGCTCGGCCCACTCAGCCATTTGTTCATTTAACAGCAGCGGACGCGTTGGAGCACTGAACTGCGACCAGAACAACCTTTCCACTTCATGATCTTTCTGATCTTTGAAAAACTCAGTTGCATCAGTAGCACTCATCGACAAGTCCAAGTACGCGTCTACAAACTCCATAATTGATCCAGAGGGGCATACTTCGGATCTCCGAACTTCGTCCGCAACAAAAAGGGCTTCCCAGCCGTGATATCTCCGGCTTGACGGAGCTCCTCCTTCGCCGCTCTGATTTTAGAGCGGGTTTCATAACTGCTTCCATGGATTTCTTGATTCGGCCGCTTTAAGCAGCTTTCCTTTTCAAGAAGATCATATCGGCTGGCGGCATCTTTCAGCTCATCAGCCATCTTGGCTATTTTATCTTCACTCTGGCGATGAGCAGCCTGTTCGGCTCTTAACTCTTCGACCGCCTTTAGGGTGGCCGCATCACTTCTCCTGGCTTGTTCCTTGGCTCGGGCAAGTTCCGCCCGAAGGGTCTCCACGGCTGCAGCTCCATCTGCAGTCACAACATATTATAGATACTAGCATCATGCTCCTCTTAATATTTGTTGACAACCCAAAAATACATACCATGTGCCTCGTCAAGCCGCTTGTTCACAAGCGCGATGTCGGCATCTGCCGCATCAAGCTGTCGCCTCAGTTCGGCAAGCTCAACAGTCAGGCCAGCCACCGGACCCTCAGCCGCCTGCACATGTAAGCAGCGCGATCATTACCTGGGACTATGATCCTCTGTTTGCCGCCTTTGGACAACAACCAGAGTCTCAGGGGCTACTATCTGTATAGAGCACACCTAGCGTGTGCGGTACCGTCAAAAAAATATATGTTACTTCGCGTACCTCAAAGCCTCTTAGCAGGCTCGTAAAAGCTTCATGCAACCCACTTTTGGTGGATGAAATCCTCTCAACCACCGTACCTATTAAAGTACGATGTGCCTCTGAGATAGCCGCTTGCTCCAGAAGACCCATCAGTCGTCCGGTTGTGCCGGACAGTCCGGACTCTTTCTGTTGCTCTCCTTAGGAGCCGAATACTCCGGACTTCGGGTGGCCGAAGGGTTACTTTTGGCCTTGGCGGATCAGGAGAAATCCTCCGTGACGACACCTCAGGGTCTTTCGCCCCATGAGGCGGGGAGACAGGGGGAGGCGTTTCGCTCTCCATCATCTCCAGAAGAAGATCCCCCGAAAACGAACTCTGTTGAGAAGGGCTACGATCCGGACTACAAGACATACGACTCGGTTATTGTCCTCGGAGATGAAGCAGGATATATTTACCAAAAGTAATCTTGTTCACTTACAGCTCGGTGGAGGGCTGACCCCCTTGCGGGCACTGTGCGGTAAGGATGCCCTCCGGGGTAGGGCCCCCTGGCGAAGGTTTCTTCCCTCGTTTGGAAACCCTCGTTTCCAAGTCTTCAGAGGCGGTCCTTTTCCTTCCTTGGGGAGAGGGGATTCTAGATTCTTCTCCCCGATCATCCTCCTTCGCGGAGACACTAATTCCCCCGGTTTGGATGAGTAATGCGTGAGGCCCGCTTTCAGCTTCTTTATTCCTCCCTTTATCTTCCCCCGAGGGCACTTGATAAGGTGCGTGCTCAAGCATCCTGGCTAGTACAGGATCCGGTGAGCATTCGGGAAGGGGGGCCGAACACCTGATCATCTTCGCCTTTTTATCCAGTCTTGGCCAAGAGCGATTTCTTTCAGAATGATGTTGTGCCAAATAAAAAGACAGCATGTTCGGCCGCAGAATTACTTATGTGGGTATCTGGACGATTGCAGTTGAGACCCGCATCCTCGATGGTGTCCAGACACTTCATTCGTGATCCGAAGAACAATCCATACATCTCTTCGAGCGTCACGCCGAAGAATTGCTGAATAGTTCACGGTCCTTCCGGGTTGAACTCCCACATACGGAGAGATCGACGTTGGCATGGCAGGACCCGACAAACAAGCATAACTTGCATTACCTTGACAAGACTGACATCTCTCTTGAGGAGATCTCGGATGCGACTTTGCAATGTCGGCACGTCATTAACTGGCCCCCAGTCCAGCTCCTTGTTGACCCATGACGCAGTTGTGGCGGGGGGGCCGAATGGAAGGTGGGGGCAGCTACCCACTTAGTACTTCGGGGAGCTGTGATGTAAAACCACTCCCGCTGCCATAAGTTGGACATCTCCGGGAAGGAGCCCTTTGGCCATGGAGCATCGGCGCCTTTGCTTATTATGGCACCTCCGCATTCTGCGTGTCACCCATCGATCATCTTCGGCTTCACATTGAAGGTCTTGAGCCATAAGCCGAAGTGTGGGGTGATGCGGAGGAAGGCCTCACACACGACGATAAAAGACGAGATGTGAAGGATGGAATCTGGAGCTAGATCATGGAAATCGAGCCCGTAATAGAACGTAAGCCCTCTAACAAAGGGAACAAGACTAACGCCTAGCCCTCGGAGGAAGTGGGAAACAAATACGACACTCATGTTGGGTTCGGGAGTGGGGATGACCTGCCCTTGAGCAGGCAGCCTATGCGAGATTTCGGCGGTCAGATACCTGGCTTCTCTTAGCTTCTTGATGTCCTCCTCTGTAACAGAGGAGGCCATCCACCGGCCTTGAAGGTTGGACCCGGACATGATTGAAGGTACAAAGCGCTTAGCCTGAGCCTTGGGTGTTGGAATTCGAGGTGGGGGAAGGAAAGGATCGAGCGCAAAAAGAAAGGGACAGGCCTTGGCCCCTTTATAAGGAGGGTGAATATCAAGCGTCCTCCGCGTGGCCATTTGGAACTTGCCTAAAATCAAGGAGTCATACTAGCAAGCACGATTGGGTTACCCACACCCGTATTGATGAGAATCCCGTGATAAGGGGACATGATCTCTGCTTTGACAAAACTTGCCAAGAAAACTGCCTCGCAACGCGTGCGGTAGCAGGCTGGGAAAAGCGGTTCGTAATGACCGGACCACGACAGGATGTCACGTTATGAAAAGTTGTCAGCAGATTAGATTTGTGGAATATCATACTCTCTACGGTGGTATGTGGAGTTTGTTTTGCAGAGCCGGACACGATCCTTGTGTTCAAAATCTTCTATGGAGTATTCGGAGGAGGAACCCGCCTTGCAATGCCGAAGACAATCTGCGCGCCGGACTCGTCGTCATTGAAGCCTGGTTCGAGGCTCTTGAGGAGTCTGGATTAGGGGTCCTCGGACAGCCGGACTATATACTTTGGCTGGACTATTGGACTATGAAGATACAAGATTGAAGACTTCGTCCCGTGTCCGGGTGGGACTCTCCTTTGCGTGGAAGGCAAGCTTGGCAATTCGGATACACTACTAGGGAAAACCCTAGCAGTAGCGCTGGTTTTGTGTTCACTAGTAGCGCGGGGAGGCGTGCTACTAATAAGGCGCTACAACTATTGCTTAGCAGTAACGTGTGCCCGCACGCGCTACTGCTAGGACAAATAGCTGCAGCTTTGTTCACTCCCACGCTACTGCTAATGTAACTAGTGGCAACGTGTTTTCTCTCCATTGCTACTAGTATTCTTTTTATTTTTATTTTTATTTTTAGTGTATTTATGCGCCATCGTACAAATATTGGTACAATACCAGTTATGAGGTTTACATCATTATGTCCATAACAGTATGTCAAATGAAGGTGGATTAGGTTCAAGTGGAGGCAATATGTGGTGCATGTCAAAAGTATACTACTAAACCAAACTTGATCTAGTTTGGACTAGTAGTACTTTCGATGTGCACCACATGTTGCCTCCACTTGAATCTAATCCTTGACAAACTATTTAATCATCATCATAGTCATAACATCAACGGTAGTTATTTAATCATCATAGTCATAGTGTAGCACATCATCATCTTCAAACTCATTCTAGCTAGCTAATCACCACCAACACTAACTTCGGTAGCTATCTAATCACCAGCAACACTAGCTAATAAAAATCATCAGTCATTGCCACCAACACTAGCTAATCACTCCTATTGCTCTCTCTCAGGTAAAATAACATAAAACATGTGTAGCACTCGTTCTTCATCAAGTTGGAGCATGCAGATGAACTTGTCTCCTAATCGTGGGCTGCGCTTCTGATTGCTGTCCCCTAGTACTTCTCTGCGATTGTTCACAATTTTACTCCAATCTTTCACTATTAAGCATTCCTCGCTATTAGGAATCCTGAATGCACTAAAGTGCATTATAGGATATCTTGGCCGTAAGCTAACCGTTCTCATCTGACCTTTAGTCTTGATCCAATGAGGCACAACATTCAGCGGGAGTCCCTGTTGAAGAACATCGTTAGTAACATACTTAGCAATGAAGTTTAGCTTAACAAATAAGGTATTCGGAAGATGCACTGAGTACAAATAGTAAAAATCTTACTATCTTTCCTAAATAGATGTGATTCAATACGAACACTATTGGTCGCACGTTTTGAGTACTAAGATTTGAAAGTCCAAAAAATAATTTGTCTTGACAGTATGAAGATCCTCAAGCCATGAAACATAATGACTTATCTCCTCGCAGTTTTGTTCAGCCCCGGGACAGTAGTAGGTCCTGTCTACCAAGCGCTGGACATGTTTGCTTGATTGGAAATAAGCTGTCAATAGAAATTAGTTGTCAACTATTTTTGAATAAACAATATCAAAGACATAAATATGGTTGAGAAACTCACATTTTGGTAGAGGCTGAGGCGCTGCACATCGACCCATATGTCGGTATTACCTTCAATACCATCTTAGGACGAATATCAAAGGTGATAACCATATCAGGCTCAAATGCATAAGTCTTGCATAGTGCTCGCCATGTTTTGCATCCAAAATAGGTGTAGTCGTCTTCGTTGTATAATTTTGCATGGAAAATATAACCATGCTCGGTCTTCAAATAAACTTTCTTTACCTCCATAGTAGTTGTCATAGAACTGAAACCTATCTTATCCAATACAAAAACTCTTGCATGGCAGGGGATACACTAGTAGAATAGTAAAAAAAATTATAAGTTGAAGCAAATGAAGCAGATGTCATGCTTAATTACGAAAAAAGACTTGTTGTTGTGACTTACTGTATCCACTTCGAAGTTCTCGTCCAGCTTGATGCTAAAGCGCCTATCATCATCTAGGAATATTCCGTCGCACATGCGGCGCTCATCTTCGCAGTATTTGCAAATACCGAAATCCTTTTCGTCGTCAGACATTTCCTATGTTCATAGTTAAAACATTAATTGAAAATCGATCGAAGACAACTACCAGGATACTCAACACACAAATTCGGGGCACTCGATATTTCCTACATATTTTGTCACAAGTCATGCCAAAATTCACGAAAAAATCCGGCATGATCTTTGCTAAAATAGGACATATCGAGCGCCTGAAATTTTCCAGAACGGAAATGAATCAACACTCCGGCAAAACATAGGCCACTCGGAGGTGTAACCTGCAAACATGACCGGCCACTTGGGCAAGCACATATCCTATTTGAGCAACACAAGATATACATTTCAAAATATCTTATAGGACTCAAATTAGCATGCATTCAATAAGCAAAAGTAAATCATCTCATGCATCCGTACATCGTCGAATATTATCACTAATACATCCCGAATAGTGTCATGCATATAACATCACTAATACAACTAAAACCCTAGCACACGATGGGTATCGGCGCGGGCGGTGGACACCCACAGAGAAGGAACCATCACGGGATCATAGCTCCGGTGAGATCCTGGAGAACCTGCGGGTATTGGAGAACCTGTGCTCCAACGCAAACAAATGGCGACAGACGGCGCGTCCTCCTCCTCGACACGGTGGCGCACCACCTCCGCTGGGTCCTCGAGCCTCTGGACCGTCATCGCCCATCGACCGCCACCAAAGAAGGTTGGGTCAACGACAGGCTGGCTCCTCACCAGTACCACCCGGCGGAGCCGGTCCGGACATGGCCCATCTGGTCAAGCGGTGTAGTCCTCCGCCGACTCGGCAGCGAGGATGCGGGATAGGCATCGCCCACGTCGATCGGGAAAAATTGCTTTAACTAAAAATTAGCAAAAGTTCTTACTAACTAGTTCTATTAATTTAATTAGTTCTTACTAAAAATAAACTTACTATTAATAAAAATAAACTAGTACGTAATTAGTACCTAGTTCTTACTAACTAATTAGTACCTAGGAACTCTGCCTAATTACCATATAAGTATCCATTTTTAACTAGGGTTCGTACTACCTAATTAAATAGGGTTAATACTAATTGTAATTAACTAACTAGCACTAAAAATAGCCTAGGGTTCATACTAACTAGCACTAAATAGCTAGGGTTCATACTAAGCAGAGAAGAGGGAAGGGGAGTGCTTACAGAGGCGGGAGAGAGATGGGGTCGGGGAGAAGGCGGCACCGAGGCGCCGGGCGAGGCGTGGTCGGGGAGAGGCGAGGCGGGTCGGGGAGGCGACGGCCAAAGGGTCGAGGAGACGACGGCGGAGCGAGGCGGGGGCTCGGCAAGGTCGAGGTCGAGGAGGAGAAGACCTGGTGGCGACGACGCCGAGGGCGAGACTCGGCGAGGCGAGGCGGGCCTCCCGTGAGGCGAGGAGAGAGGCTCATGGAGGCGACGAGGGGAGAAGAGAGAGTGGGGGTGGGGAGGAAGCGTGGGAGGGAATCAGGCCTTGAGGTTAGGTGAAAATAGCTTTAATAGTAGCGTGGGGCAGCAGCGCTGCTGCTAAAATCCGTAGTAGTAGCGCTGTTTCTAGAAGGGCGCTACTACTATACCTAGCACGTCGGGAGCGGTGTGGCAATTATAGTAGTAGCGCGTTCTTTTCTGCCGCCTCTTGCTAAGTGGGGTAACGATGGCAGCGGTTTTAGCCGACGCGCTACTACTAAGTAGCAGTAGCGCCTCATTTTAACACGCGCTACTGGTAAGATTCTCTGTATAAGGTTTTCCCTAGTAGTGATATGTAGATCTCCTCCCTTGTAACCGACTCTGTGTAACCCTAGCCCCCTCCGGTGTCTATATAAACCGGAGGGTTTAGTCCGTAGGACAACAACAATCATAATCATAGGCTAGCTTCTAGGGTTTAGCCTCTACGATCTCGTGGTAGATCAACTCTTGTAATACTCATATCATCAAGATCAATCAAGCAGGAAGTAGGGTATTACCTCCATCGAGAGGGCCCGAACCTGGGTAAACATTGTGTCCCCCGCCTCCTGTTACCATCCGCCTTAGACGCACAGTTCGGGACCCCCTACCCGTGATCCGCCGGTTTTGACACCGACACTCCTCTCTTCCACCATGGCCCATTAAGGCCCATTAACTCCCCGGGGGGGGGGGGGGGTTCCGGTAACCCCCCGGTACTCCAAAAAATGCCCGAACTCATCTGAAACCTTTCCGGTGTCCAAACATAACCTTCCAATATATCAATCTTCATGTCTCGACCATTTTGAGACTCCTCGTCATGTCCGTGATCACATCCGGGGCTCCGAACAACCTTCGGTACATCAAATCACAAAACTCATAATACATATCGTCATCGAACGTTAAGCGTGCGGACCCTACGGGTTCGAGAACTATGTAGACATGACCGAGACTCATCTTCGGTCAATAACCAATAGCGGAACCTGGATGCTCATATTGGTTCCTACATATTCTACGAAGATCTTTATCGGTTGAAATGATTCGGGGGAAAATGCGAAGACTTCGCACGAGTAGAATGGATACTCGATTACAGACTCCGGTTCCGAGAAGAAAAGGGTGGGCGGGTGGGAAAAAACAAGGACAACTTCGGACAGGGAAAAAAACGTCGATTGAAAAGAACTGAGGATTGATCTTGCAAAAGATGACCAGGATCAAAACCACTCGAAGAGAGGTGCGCCGGATTGAAAAGAGGGTGGACAACGAACAAAAACTAACCGCGTGACCGTAAAGAAAAATTTGAAAGGGAAGAGGAGTAAGTTGAAACACCTACGGCAAGATTTCTCACCAGAGCGACGAAGGGGCAGAGGAGTAAAAAGAATTCCTACTCTCCGATATGACTAGACTCCGAAAAAAAGTTTTCTTCTAGACTCAATTACGGCCAAACTACACGATCAATCAAGGGGGCTCCTATGGTCGGTCGAGGCTCTAATACCAACTTGTCACGCCCAAGATGCGACCCTATCCTAAAGGAACTCGAAGGTCCCACGAAGGATAGAAGCGCATCTTTAAGACGCTTTTGCAAGGTGGATATCATTACATCAACAATACATAAATAGATGGGGATACATACAAGGCATACAAATGCCGCAAGGATACATCAATACATCATATACAAGATCAACACCCGACTACGGATGAAACAGAAACAGAAACTCAAACAATATCCACCCTCCTAGCCCAGGCTGCCGACCTGGAACCTATCCCAAGATCAACGAAGAAGAAGGAGAACTCCAACACAAGTAACATCGCTCTCGTGTCATGATCATCGCATAACCTGTACCTGCAAGTGTTGGTGTAGTAATCTGTGAGCCACGAGGACTCAGCAATCCCATTACCATGGGTATCAAGACTAGCATAGCTTAATGGGTAAGGAAGGGGTAAAGTGGTGAGGTTGCAGCAGCGACTAAGCATTTATGGTGGCTAACTTACGAAACAAGAGCGAGAAGAGGAGCTTAGCAAGCGGTCCTCAACTAGCATGATCAAGAAGTGATCCTGAACTCCTACTTACGTCAAACATAACCCAAAAACCATGTTCTCCTCTCGAACAACCCCGAAAAGAGACAATCACGGTTACGCACACGGTTGGTGTATTTTAGAAGAGTTTACTTCAAGTTTACTACAAGCGGATATTAACAAATTCCCATCTGCCACATAACCGCGGACACGGCTTTCGAAAGTTCAAAACCCTGCAGGGGTGTCCCAACTTAGCCCATGATAAGCTCTCACGATCAACGAAGAATATTCCTTCTCCCGGGAAGACCCAATCAGTCTCGGAATCCTGGTTACAAGACATTTCGACAATGGTAAAACAAGACCAGCAAGACCACTCGACTGTGCCGACAAATCCCGATAGGAGCTGCACATATCTCATTCTCAGGGCACACCGGATGATTCATCCTACGAGTTTTCCCCGAGGTGGCCCCGCAGTCTACTCGGTTCGGACCAGCACTCAGAGGAGCACTGGCCCGGGGGGGTTAAATAAAGATGACCCTTGGGCTCGCGAAAACCCAAGGGAATGGTGTAGGTGGTAGGCAAATGTAAAACCAAGGTTGGGCCTGGCTGGAAGAGTCTTATTCAAGGCGAACTGTCAAGGGGGTCCCATAAATCACCCAACACTACTAGGGAAAACCTTATACACAGAACTTTAGCAGTAGCAAGGGTCAAAAAAGCACGCTGGTGCTAACTAGCGATGGAGCTTTGAGCAAACCGCCTGCAAATAAAGTTCTAGCGATGGCAGCGTGCTGCCCTAAACACGTTACTACTAAAATTCCCACGGCTTAGCCGATAGGCTACACATAGTAGTAGCGACATATAACGAACCGCGCTACCGCTAATTTCTTTGTAGCAGCGCGTTTTAAACTAAACTCGCTACTGCTAAAGGATATAAAATTAAATGGAAAGCAAATAGAAAGGTAACTGAAAATGAAAGAAATAGAATAATGTGAAAAGAAAAAAAATAAAATGTGAAGAAAACTAAATGAAAAAGGGGGAAAAGAGAAAGGAGTAGCAGTAGCGTGTATCCCAGAAAGCGTTGTAGCTAACGTGGCAGATGGCGCTCTTCCCGAACGCAGCGCTCGCTACTACTCGACTTAACCACGGGTTCGTCCTTCCCCACGGCCACTTCCCCCAAATCCAGCTGTCCACACTCTCGCCGTCGCCGTCGCCCGTCGGCCGCTGCGCGCTCTCCGCACACCCTCTACGCCGCCCCGACCCCAGATTCAACGCCGCCCCCGCCCCCGACCTCAACGCCGCCCCGACCCGACCTCGGCGCTGCCATCCGCCCGCGCCCGATCCCGACCTGACCTCGGCGCCGCCGCCTCCTCGTCGCGAGCACCCGAGGTGAGCACGTCTGCTTCTCCCTCCCCTACCTCTGCCTAGGGTTTTTTATATTTTAGTTGCATCAAATTAGTTACGGTTCATGTAAGAGTGGAAACAAATCGGATGCGGATGCGGCAAATGAGTTAGGGTTCATGTAAGGGTGGAAACGAATCAAATTTCTAAGATGAATCATAAAATGAGTAAAATTTGACCACTTATTTCACTTTATAGTTGGATAATTGGAATATCCGCTACCACTTTCCACCCCTATAGGTTCATCAAATTAGATGGTAATTAGGGCAGTAGTTCTTAGGTACTAATTAGTTAGTAAGAACTAGGTACTAATTAGGTATTAGAATATTTTTATTTATAGTAAGGTTATTTTTAGTAAGAACTAGTTGAATTAATAGAAATAGTTAGTAAGAACTTGTTGCTATTGTTTAGTTAAAGCTATTTTTCCCGCATCGACGTGGACGATGCCTATCCCGCATCCTCGTCGTCGAGTCGGCGGAGGACGACACCTGCTTGACCAGATGGGCCATGTCCGGGACTGGGCTCGCCGGGTGGTACTAGGAGGCGCTACCTACCGGGGCGCAGGTTGGTGAGGAGCCAACTGTCATTGACCGAACCTTCTTTGGTGGCGGTCGCGTGGGCGATGACGGTCCGAGGCTCGAGGACTCCAGCGGAGGTGGTGCGTCACCGTGTCGATGAGGAGGATCGCACGTCCGTCGCTACTTGTTTGCGTTGGAGCAGAGGTTCTCCAATACCGGCAGGTTCTCGTGGATCTCACTTTGGAGCTATGATCCCGTGATGGTTCCTTCTCTGTGGTGTCCACCGCCCGGCGCCGATACCGTCGTGTGCTATGATTTTAGTTGTATTAGTGATGTTATATGTATGACACTATTCGTGATGTATTAGTGATAATATTCGACGATGTACGGACGCATGAGATGATTTACTTTTGCTTATTGAATGCATGCTAATTTGAGTCCTATAAGATATTTTGAAATGTATATCTTGTGTTGCTCAATATCCAAGTGGCCGGTCATGTTTGCAGGTTACACCTCCGAGTGGCCTATGTTTTGCCGGAGTGTTGATTCATTTCCATTCCGGCAAATTTTAGGCGCTCGATATGTCCTATTTTAGCAAAGGTCATGCCGGATTTTTCCGTGAATTTTGGCATGACTTGTGCCAGAATATGTAGGAAATATCAAGTGCCCCGGATTTGTGTGTTGAGTATCCTGGTAGTTGTCTTGATCGATTTTCAATTAATGTTTTAACTATGAACATAGGAAATGTCGACAACAAAAAGGATTTGGTATTTGCAAATCTCTGCGAAGGCAAGCGCTGACGTATGACATGAATCTTCCTAGATGATGATAGGCGCTTGACATCAAGCTGGACGAGAACTTGAAGTGGATCTGATGAAGTCATAACGACAAGTCTTTTTTCGTAATTAAGCATGACATCGCTTCATTTGCTTCAACTTATATTTTTTACTATTCTACTAGCGTATCCCCTGCCATGCAAGAGTTTTTGTATTGGATAAGATAGGTTTCAGTCATACTACGGAGGTAAAGAAGGTTTATTTGAAGACCGACGCAAAATTATAGAAATTCAGATGACTACACCTATTTTGGATGCAAAACATGGCGAGCACTATGCAAGACTTATGCATTTGAGCCTGATATGGTTATCACCTTTGATATTCGTCGGAAGATGATATTGAAGGTAATACCGACATCTAGGTCGATGTGCGACGCCTCGATTATACCATTATGTAAGTTTCTCAACCATATTTATGTCTTTGATATTGTTTATTAAAAATAGTTGACAACTAATTTGTATTGTCACTTATTTGGTGCAAGCAAACATGTCCAGCGCTTGGTAGACGGGACCTACTCTTGTCCCGAGGCTGAACTAAGCTACGAGGAGCTAAGTCATTATGTTTCATGGCTTGAGGATCTTGATCTTGTGAAGACAAATTTTCTTCTGGATTTAGAAATGTTAGTATTGAAAGCGTGCGACCGGTAGTGTTCGTAATGAACTACGGTCACATCTATTTAGGAAGGATGGTAATATTTTTACTATTTGTCCTCGGTGCATCTTTTCCATAAATTATTTTTGAAGCTAAACTTTATTGCTAAGTATGTTACCATACGATGTTCTTCAACAGGACTCCGATGAATGTTGTGCCTTATGGGATCGAGACTAAAGGTACCATGAGTATTATCAACTTCGGCCAAGATATCCTCTGATTACTTTAGTGCATTCAAGATTAGCGACGGATGCTTAATAGTGCAAGACTGGACCAAATATGTGATGGGGGAGCGCAGAGAAGTACTAGGGGCAGCAAGCAGAGGCGCTACCCACGATTAGGAGACATGTTCATCTGCATGCTCCAACTTGATCAAGGAGGAGAGCTACACATGTTTTATGTTATTTTGACTAAGAGAGAGCAGCATGAGTGATTAGCTAGCTAGAAATGAGTTTGAGGATGATGATGTGCTACACTATTACTATGATGATAAAATAGCTAGTGTTGGTGGTAATGACTATGATGATTATTATTAGCTAGTGTTAGTGGCGATTAAATAAATACTGTTGGTGGTAATGACCATGATGATGATTAAATATCTTGTGCTGGCGGATTAGATTCAAGTGGAGGCAACATGTGGTGCACATTGAAAGTACTACTAGTCCAAACTAGATCATGTTTGGATTAGTAGTATACTTTTGACATGCACCACATATTGCCTCCACTTGAACCTAATCCATCTTCATTTGACACACTATTATGGACATAATGATGTAAACCTCATAACTGGTATTGTATCAATATTTGTACGATGGCGAATAAATACACTAAAAAAAATACTTGTAGCGATGGAGAGAAAACACGCTGACAGTAGTTACATTAGCAGTAGCGTGGGAGTGAACAAACGCTGCAGCTATTCGTCCTAGCAATAGCGCGTGCGGGCACGCGTTACTGTTAAGCAGTAGCTGTAGCGCCTTATGAGTAGCGCGCCTATCCGCGCTACTAGTGAGCACAAAACCAACGCTACTGCTAGGGTTTTCCCTAGTAGTGCAACCGCGTAAGAAACGCAAAATCAAGGAACATAACACTGGTATGACGGAAACTAGGGCGGCAAGAGTGGAACAAAACACCAAGCCTAAGGCCGAGCCTTCCACCCTTTACCAAGTATATAGATGCATTAATTAAATATAAGAGATATTGTGATATCCCAACATAAACATGTTCCAACATGGAGCAATCTTCAACTTCACCTGCAACTAGCAACGCTATAAGAGGGGCTGAGCAAAAGCGGTAACGTAGCCAAACAACAGTTTGCTATGAAAGGTGGGTTAGAAACTTGACATGGCAATATGGGAGGCATGATATAGCAAGTAGTAAGTAGCGCGGCATACAATAGAGCAAACAACTAGCAAGCAAAGATAGAAGTGATTTCGAGGGTATGGTCATCTTGCCCGAGATCCCGCAAGGAAGAAGAACGAGTCCATGAAGAAGACAAACAGATGTAGTCAAACGGATCCTCACAATCCCAACGTAACCGGAACTATCAAGGAGAAGCGCAACCAGAAAGAAGGAAACATCATGGTAAACAACCATCACATAAACATGGCATGATGCACAATCAAGTATGATGCATGTCCGGTTTAAAAAGGCATGGCATGGCAAAGTGCACAAACAACACTACAAATTAAGTGGAGCTCAATATGCAACGACTTGCATATTGACGAAACACCACATTCAAGTTATTTAGTTTGCTCTCGTTTAGGAATAAGACAAGATTAAATATTGGTTAACATGGCAAGAGGTGAAGCATAATAAAACTACCTATCTAGGCAAGTTTAAATGGGGCCGGAACAACAAACAACAATTTCAAAAAATCCTCATATGCACATTTCGAATTTGGTACTGTTCTGTCCTAAAGCATATTTAATTGTTGTTAAACATGCAATGTAACGCCACCAAGTTAATCTATGCATTTTTCTACCCCATTTACACATAAAGTTTAGTTAATTTGGAGCTACGGTTATTAAGTTATGAAATAAATCATTTTAACATGGCATTTGAGCAAATTTAAACAAACAGCAATTTAAACATTTTTAACATGGACGAAAAATGGCATATTATGAAACTAGACAGAATTCTAAGCATTTTACATATATAAAACATTTTAATATGATGCACTGTTCATGAGTTATTATATGCATGAAGTTTGAGGGTTTTTTCTATTAAACTGCAGTCTCTGGTATATTAGACAAATTCGCAGAGCAGGGAAAAAAATAAATGGGCCGAATCTGAGTTGTACTGGGCTGAGGGGAGTTGCTCACATTGGGCTACAGGGAAACTGGGCCTTGGGGATCGTGGTGACGGGCCAAGGGGAGGCACCGCTGGGCCTTGGCGGCAGAGGGAGCTGGGCTGCAACGGGAGCAGAGGTGGCCTCGCGCAGGCGAGTGGCGCTCGTCCATGCTGGCGCTGGACCGGTCAACGCGGAGCGGCGCTGGAACGGGCGCGGCTCGGCGATACAGAGGAGGCAGCGGGCGGCAGGGCTCGAAGCAGAGGCAACGGCAGCGGGCGGCAGGGCTCGAAGCAGAGGCAACGGCAGCGGCTGGCGGCGGACTTGGCGCGAGAGGAACCGGGCAGAGGCGAACGAGGTGAGGAGGAGCGGATGCGGCCTGCACTGGGCCTTGGCGACGCCCGGGTGAAGGAGGTAGGAGATCGAGCCAGCGAGGTCCTCGCTCGACGCCTCGAGCGCGTGGACGAGGACGGCTGCTGCGCTGCTGGCGGCTTGCTCGCCAAGGATGGCGCGGGCCGCGGTAGAGGAACAAGGGCGCGGCGGCGGGACTTGGCGTTCGATCCAGAGCAGGGAAGACAGGGGCGGCACGATGCAGAGGAAGCAGGGGAGGCAGCTTGGCGCGGAACTTGGCTAGGCGGCGGAATGACGCGGCAGAGGCAGATCCGGGCGCGGGTCTCATGGATCCATCCATTCCCGGCACGAAACGACAGCGACGGAGCTTGATGCTGGGGCCATGGTGGTCTCCTGTGAACCAGAGAAGAGGAAGACAGTGCGGTCAGGGGAGAGAAGAACCAGGGGAAGGGAGAGAAAAGGAAAAGAAAGGGGCGGCTGCTCATCTTGAACGAAGCTCGTCAGTGGCGCGGAGACGAGGCGGTCGTCGCATCGCTTCGCTGCTGCACGGGGACGAGAAGGAGTTGCTGGTTGGATGGCTGCGCAGATCGAGGGAGGAGGCTGCGGTGCGGGTTGGAGGAAGGTAGCTAGGCTGATTGGGGATGGATCCTGAGGGGGATTTGGTCTGGCGGCGGGGTGGAGGAATTTTAGGGAGTTGGTCTAGGGTTTGTTCAAATAGGCACGTGGGTGGACTATATATAGGGAAGGAAGAGAGTTTGGACCTTCCGATCGAAAACCGACGGACGAGAATAAATAGGGTAGGGAGTCTAATAAAAAAAGGAGATGTTTTATAGATGTTAGGAGATGATCTGAATGCAACGGTGATGACTGAGCGGATCAGGATCGGGACACTTTCGGACGACCTTGAGGGTGCGAGTAAAGTGTAGAGAGGGTCAAACGGTCAGACAAGAGGGAATCGAAAACCCGGTTGGACTCGGACCAGTCAACGAAGGCAAGGGGGGAACGCGGCAACTACGAACGGACCACGAGTTTAAGAAAACATGCGGATGCAATGCGTATGATGCGATGATGAATGCAACATACAAATAAATATACGCGACGATAACGAAAAACATGGAAGGCCTCTGGAGCGTCGGTCTCGGGGCGTTACATCTTTATCGGTCAAATCGCACAACAACATACGTTGTTCCCTTTGTCATCAGTATGTTACTTGCCCGAGATTCGATCATCGGTATCATTATACCTTGTTCAATCTCGTTACCGGAAAGTCTTTTTACTTGTTCCGTAATGCATCATCCCACGACTAACTCATTAGTCACATTGCTTGCAAGGCTTATAGTGATGTGCATTACCGAGTGGGCCCAGAGATACCTCTCCGACAATCGGAGTGACAAATCCTAATCTCGATCTATGCCAACTCAACAAACACCATCGAAGACACCTGTAGAGCATCTTTATAATCACCCAGTTACGTTGTGATGTTTGATAGCACACTAAGTGTTCCTCTGGTATTCGGGAGTTGCATAATCTCATAGTCATAGGAACATGTATAAGTCATGAAGAAAGCAATAGCAATAAACTAAACGATCATAGTGCTAAGATAACGGATGGGTCTTGTCAATCACATCATTCTCTAATGATGTGATCCCGTTCATCAAATGACAACTCATGTCTATGCCTAGGAAACTTAACCATCTTTGATTAACGAGCTAGTCAAGTAGGGGCATACTAGTGACACTCTGTTTGTCTATCTATTCACACATGTACTAAGTTTCCGGTTAATACAATTCTAACATGAATAATAAATGTTTATCGTGATATAAGGAAATATAAATAACAACTTTATTATTGCCTCTAGGGCATATTTTCTTCAGTCTCCCACTTGCACTAGAGTCAATAATAGATTACATAGTAATGATTTTAACACCCATGGAGTCTTGGTGCTGATCATGTTTTGCTCGTGAGAGAGGCTTACTCAACAGGTCTGCAACATTCAGATCCGTATGTATCTTGCAAATCTCTATGTCTCACTCCTTGACTTGATCGCGGATGGAATTGAAGCGTCTCTTGATGTGCTTGGTTCTCTTGTGAAATCTGGATTCCTTTGCCAAGGCAATTGCACCAGTATTGTCACAAAAGATTTTCATTGGACCCGATGCACTAGGTATGACACCTAGACCGAATATGAACTCCTTCATCCAGACTCCTTCATTTGCTGCTTCCGAAGCAGCTATGTACTCCGCTTCACACATAGATCCCGCCACGACGCTTTGCTTAGAACTGCACCAACTGACAGCTCCACCATTCAATATAAATATGTATCCGGTCTGTGACTTAGAGTCATCTGGATCAGTGTAAAAGCTTGCATCGACTAACCGTTTACAACGAGCTCTTTGTCACCTCCATAAATGAGAAACATATCCTTAGTCCTTTTCAGGTATTTCAGGATGTTCTTGACCGCTGTCTAGTGATCCACTCCTGGATTACTTTGGTACCTCCCTGCTAACCTAATAGCAAGGCACACATCAGGTCTGGTACACAGCATTGCATACATGATAGAACCTATGGCTGAAGCATAGGGAATGACTCATTTTCTCTCTATCTTCTGTAGTGGTCGGGCATTGAGTCTGACTCAACTTCACACCTTGTAAAACAAGCAAGAACCCTTTCTTTGCTTGATCCATTTTGAACTTCTTCAAAACTTTATCAAGGTATGTGCTTTGTGAAAGTCCAATTAAGCGTCTTGATCTATCTCTATAGATCTTGATGCCCTATATATAAGCAGCTTCACCGAGGTCTTTCATTAAAAAATTCTTATTCAAGTATCCTTTTATGCTATTCAGAAATTCGGTATCATTTCCGATCAACAATATGTCATCCACATATAATATCAGAAATGCTACACAGCTCCCACTCACTTTCTTGTAAATACAGGCTTCTCCAAAAGTCTGTATAAAACCATATGCTTTGATCACACTATCAAAGCGTATATTCCAACTCCGAGAGGCTTGAACTAGTCCATAAATGGATCGTTGTAGCTTGCACACTTTGTTAGCACCTTTTCGATCGACAAAACCTTCTGGTTGCATCATATACAACTCTTCTTTAAGATATCCATTAAGGAATGCAGTTTTGACATCCATTTGCCATATTTCATAATCATAAAATGCGGCAATTGCTAACATGATTCGGACGGACTTAAGCATCGCTACGGGTGAGAAGGTCTCATCGTAATCAACTCCTTGAACTTGTCGAAAACCTTTCGCAACAATTCATGCTTTGTAGACAGTAATGTTACCGTCAGCGTCAGTCTTCTTTTTGAAGATCCATTTATTCTCTATGGCTTGCCGATCATCGGGCAAGTAAACCAAAGTCCACACTTTGTTCTCATACATGGATACCATCTCAGATTTCATGGCCTCAAGCCATTTTGCGGAATCTGGGCTCATCATCGCTTCCTCATAGTTCGTAGGTTCGTCATGGTCAAGTAACATGACCTCCAGAACAGGATTACCGTACCACTCTGGTGCGGATCTTACTTTGGTTGACCTACGAGGTTCGGTAGTAACTTGATCAGAAGTTTCATGATCTCATCATTAACTTCCTCACTTACTGGTGTAGGAATCACTGGAACTGATTTTTGTGATGAACTACTTTCCAATAAGGGAGCATGTACAATTACCTCATCAAGTTCTACTTTCCTCCCACTCACTTCTTTCAAGAGAAACTCCTTCTCTAGAAAGGATCCATTCTTAGCAACGAATATCTTGCCTTCGGATCTGTGATAGAAGGTGTACCCAACAGTCTCCTTTGGGTATCCTATGAAGACACATTTCTTCGATTTGGTTTCGAGCTTATCAGGTTGAAGCTTTTTCACATAAGCATCGCAGCCCCAAACTTTAAGAAACGACAACTTGGGTTTCTTGCCAAACCACAGTTCATATGGTGTCGTCTCAAAGGATTTAGACGGTGCCCTATTTCATGTGAATGCAGCTGTCTCTAAAGCATAACCCCAAAACAATAGCGGTAAATCAGTAAGAGACATCATAGATCGCACCATATCTAATAAAGTACGATTACGACGTTCGGACACACCATTACGCTGTGGTGTTCCGGGTGGCGTGAGTTGCGAAACTATTCCGCATTGTTTCAAATGAAGACCAAACTCGCAACTCAAATATTCTCCTCCACGATCAGATCGTAGAAACTTTATTTTCTTATTACATGATTTTTCACTTCACTCTGAAATTCTTTGAACTTTTCAAATGTTTCAGACTTAAGTTTCATTAAGTAGATATACCTATATCTGCTTAAATCATCTGTGAAGGTCAGAAAATAACGATACCCGCCGCGAGCATCAACACTCAATGGAACACATACATCAGTATGTATAATTTCCAACAAGTCTGTTGCTCGCTCCATTGTTCCGGAGAACGGAGTCTTAATCATCTTGCCCATGAGGCATGGTTCGCAAGCATCAAGTGATTCCAAAAGCCCATCAGCATGGAGTTTCTTCATGCACTTTACACCAATATGACCTAAACGGCAGTGCCACAAGTAAGTTGCACTATCATTATTAAACTTATATCTTTTGGCTTCAATACTATGAACATGTGTATCACTAATATCAAGATTTAGTAAAAATAGACCACTCATCAAGGGTGCATGACCACAAAAGATATTACTCATATAAATAGAACAACCATTATTCTTTGATTTAAATGAATAACCGTCTCGCATCAAACAAGATCCAGATATAATGTTCATGCTTAACGATTATTCAGGTCTAAAACTAATCCCGAAGGTAGATGTAGAGGTAGCGTGCCGACGGTGATCACATCGACTTTGGAACCATTTCCCACGCGCATCATCACCTCGTCCTTAGCCAATCTTCGCTTAATCCGTAGCCCCTGTTTCGAGTTGCAAATATTAGCAACATAACCAGTATCAAATACCCAGGCGCTACTGCGAGCATTAGTAAGGTACACATCAATAACATGTATATCAAATATACCTTTCACTTTGCCATCCTTCTTCTCCGCCAAATACTTGGGGCAGTTCCGCTTCCAGTGACCAGTCCGAAGTAGAAGCACTCAGTCTCAGGCTTAGGTCCAGACTTGGGCTTCTTCACTTGAGCAGCAACTTGCTTTCCGTTCTTCTTGAAGTTCCCCTTCTTTCCTTACCCTTTTTCTTGAAACTAGTGGTCTTGTTAACCATCAACACTTGATGCTCCTCCTTGATTTCTACCTCCACAGCCTTTAGCATTGTGAAGAGCTCGGGAATTGTCTTATCCATCCCTTGCATATTATAGTTCATCACGAAGCTCTTGTAGCTTGGTGGCAGTGATTGAAAAACTCTGTCAATAACACTATCAACCAGAAGATTAACTCCCAACTGAGTCAACTGATTGTGGTACCCAGACATTCTGAGTATATGCTCACTGTCAGAACTATTCTCCTCCCTTTTGCAGCTGTAGAACTTATTGGAGACATCATATCTCTCAATCCGGGCATTTGCTTGAAATATTAACTTCAACTCCTGGAACATCTCATATGCTCCATGACGTTCAAAACGTCATTGAAGTCCCGGTTCTAAGCCGTAAAGCATGACACACTGAACTATCGAGTAGTCATCAGCTTTGTTGTGCCAGGTGTTCATAACATCTGGAGTTGCTCCTGTAGCGATTTGGCACCTAGCGGTGCTTCCAAGACGTAATTCTTCTATGCAACAATGAGTATAATCCTCATGTTACGGACCCAGTCCGTGTAATTGCTACCATCGTCTTTCAACTTAGCTTTCTCTAGGAAAGCATTAAAATTCAACGGAACAACAGCACGGGCCATTTATCTACAACAACATAGACATGCAAAATACTATTAGGTACTGAGTTCATGATAAATTAAAGTTCAATTAATCATATTACTTAAGAACTCCCACTTAGATAGACATCCCTCTAATCATCTAAGTGATCACGTGATCCATATCAACTAAACCATGTCCGATCATCACGTGAGATGGAGTAGTTTTCAATGGTGAACATCACTATGTTGATCATATCTACTATATGATTCACGCTTTCGACCTTCGGTCTCAATGTTTCGAGGCCATATCTGCATATGCTAGGCTCGTCAAGTTTAACCCGAGTATTCTGCATGTGCAAAACTGGCTTTCACCCGTTGTATGTGAACGTATAGCTTATCACACCCGATCATCACCTGGTGTCTCGGCACGATGAACTGTAGCAACAGTGCATACTCGGGGAGAATACTTATACCTTGAAATTTAGTGAGAGATCACCTTATAATGCTACCGCCGTACTAAGCAAAATAAGATGCATAAAGGATAAACATCACATGCAATCAATATAAGTGATATGATATGGTCATCATCATCTTGTGCCTTTGATGTCCATCTCCAAAGCACCGTCATGATCACCATCGTCACCGGCTTGACACCTTGATCACCATCGAAGCATCGTTGTCGTCTCGCCAACTATTGCTTCTACGACTATCGCTACCGCTTAGTGATAAAGTAAAGCAATTACATGGCGATTGCATTTCATACAATAAAGCGACAACCATATGGCTCCTGCCAGTTGCCGATAACTGTGTTACAAAACATGATCATCTCATACAACAATTTA